>LPNX010713290.1:394897-486080 GCA_001517045.1 Pseudotsuga menziesii
TAGTTGTTGCAGATGTCTTCTGAAATGTATGTAGTTTTCGCTGATGGTTCCAGCCGTCCTTGTAACCTAGCTTCGGTAGCATGGGTTATCTATTCTCCCTCAGGACAGCTTGTTGCCCTGGGAGGCGCTTGTCTAGGTCCTGCTTCGAATAATGTTGCTAAGTATAGGGTTTTAATTGAGATCCTATGGGATGCTTTGTCACGTGGCATAACCCAACTTGAGGTCCGTTTGGATTCTCAATTGGTAGTTTCCCAACTCAATCGAGCTTATCAGGTACGAAATTCTATCTTATTACATCAGTTCATGCAAATTCGTTTATTGGAAAGACATTTTGAGGTTATTACTTTCAATCATATTCCACGAAACCAAAATTCATTGACTGATGCANAGTGTACAGAATATGTCTACATAGTTTTGGACACTTAAGGGGCCACCGCCCCTGCCAGTGCCCTCCAAGTTCATCGGTGCTCCCCGTCATGACAACCCGGTAATGAAATATATGTCTTCCATGGTAAGCTCTAAGGTTTCCCCTTGTAGATTGAACATCCCCATATCATGATCCCAATAATTGACCATGAACTCAAGTATGCCGACTTGGCCCGCATGGGTGATGTACAAAATAATTTCAGTAGCCCACTGGTCCTCAATGCCTGTATGGTGGGCGCATTTTGGAGCGCCGCATGGTCCATTATTTCATGCTCCCTTTCCCTCCACTCCAAAACCATATTTTACCTAGCAAATACAAGCAATTGGATTCAGTATTTCCATATCAAAATTCAAAAAGTTTTGCATATATGTAAGCTTTTGTCCTCCACACAGTATCCGCAACTGTCTCTTTAGACAGGTCGCGTACCATCCGCGGCTATCTAGCTAGGCAACCCGCGGATATAACGCATATCCGTGAGTTTACATATCAGCAACCTGCGGATGCGCACTGCTATAGTTTAGGATGATGTTAAATACTGAATTCACACTTAAACTTAACATTTATTTGGAACAAATTGAAGATCTTAGGGTGTAGGATTACCTGCAGCTGGCGGATTTCGATTTCGTCGGTCCAATTGTCCACAATGATCGATCAAAGGTAGAGGGTAAATTTGCTTTTTATGGCTCAAAAGTTCAAATGGTGAGATTTGTTTTAATTTTCAACCTATTTATAGAAATTATATTTCATAAAGTGGATATTTTTCTATAGTTTGAAATGTCAATCAACTAATACCATACTTTTTGTGCCTTGGAATAGGTTTATCACTTTTTACAAAGTGTTGTTGCTCCAATATGGTGGTTTTGTTATTTCCAATACATGTTGGCATCTTTTCACTCCACATTAACCTTAGCATTCAACATTTTGCCACGGACTATGGTATTCTAAGCCATTAGTCCCCTGTCTTTACCATTGTTCTTCCGTGGCTAGGACCCTTCTTTCATGAGTATCCTTCTTATATCCCTTTGTCATTCTTTGGTACTCATGCCACCACTGTTCCAGGTTTAGGGGTATCCTCTTAGCTATTTTTCATGTCAAATAGAGCTTCTTTTGAATCTCTTTTTACAAGCTATCCCTTTATAGGACTCCCTGCCCTTATGGAGTTTCTTCAAGCCCAGGTCTGACTCCTTCAAAACAGACTTGACTGGCGAGTTATCTCATCCGTTCAAGCTCGTTAAGAATATGTGAATGGGCATCCACATTGGTGGTAGGTTATCTCTTTCTTGGACCATGTGGAATAATACGAGAAAGGATCACTCTGTTTTCTTTTGAATTAAGAAGAGTATTCTCAGGTATAGGTTTATCACTTTTCTGGACCTGAGGGACTAAATTTACGGAAAAGGAACACCCGGTTTGAGCTTAGTTTTCTCTTTTTCGTGCTCTGGACGCAAACATGAAAAAGATTCCGAGTGTACTTTGTGTCTTTGTCATGCTCGTTAAACACTTAAGGAAAAAAGCAACGAGTTTATTGTTGTAAGCCCCATTTCTCATAACCAAATGGATATTTCCGAGTGATCTTGCTTTCCTTCACACTCGTAAAACTCAAGGTATTTTATGCTGTTCCGGAAGGAGCGTTGGGTAGGTGGTAATTTAACCTTTTTCGGACCTCCCTGACTAAGTACGAAAAAGGTTCACCTTTTCTTCTTCAGAAGTTAAGAGAGTTCTTCTGTGGTTTTTTTTATACTTTTTCGGCCTCAGGAGACTAAATTAGATGAAAAAGGACCCCCCTGGAGTCTTCTTTGGAGTTTTCAGACTCTCTAAATGTGAAAACACCAGCTGAACATGTACTAGTTCGGGCTCATTAAATCCATGAATCAGTGACACTATCAAGCATTATTTTCCCATCTCTTCAAGCTTGTTAAAAAATGAAGAGGGAACTGAGTTGACTTTCTTGGACTCATTAAAATTTAACAGGGAAGGTAAGGAAGAAGTTTTCTCTTGTTTTAAATAATGGCAACATGTCATCCTTGAACATAGCACTCTTTGTTTTCCGATATCCATGTTTCAGTGTCCTCTTGTGTTCAACTATCACTTTGAGTTTCTTACTCCTCCTCTTGTCCGTTATACCTGGGGAATCTGATCATGTCTCCTACATGGAAGATAAGTCTAGTTTTTCTATCTATAAGTTATACACTGCCTTGGGTCATCTCTGTGTTGTGCTCACTGTTCAAGGACTCTTCCCTGTGTCTGATCTATAGCCTAATCCCATCATTGTTAGATCTGTTATCTATTTGTGTCTCCCTTTTTTTGCCCAATTCCTAGTCACTCTTGTGATCCGTTGGAGGATCTATTGCCTTCTGTATCACAGTATGGTTCTGTTTCAGCACTTCCTGATGACGAAGACCTAGAGTTTTGACGATAGTACCTCAGGATTCATTTTCATCATTGGTGAATTCCTTTGCTTCAGTTGTTGATTATCATCTATTGATTGAAAAACTGTTGAATCCTTTCCATGTTCGACTTTAGCTTACCGTTATTCACATGGCTTGGATTGTACTGGTTCTTTGGGATCCTTTATGAAGACCTTAGTTCCTCACTAATGGACTAAGTTGCGAAAGATTATGTTCCATTCTTTTACACAGCTTCCAGATCTTTGAATACTCATCATTATTGTATATTGTGGCTTTGATCCACCTTTGTAATCTACGTGGTTTATACCCATATCATATGATGTACTCAAATATTGTAAAGGAGCTAGTGTTCCAGTAAATTGAACATAGCATCCTCAGATGTAACTTTGTATATGACATTACTATGTATTTGTTTCAGGTACTCTCTCTGCTCCATTGGATTTCTGAGTTCTCCAAAGATGAAGATTATAATGTATTTCGGCCATCATTTCCCTCTGACCTCACACATTAGGGGGCATCTGTTATCCACCTGAATGGCACCTCTCCGTCTGAGTGCCGACATCCCTCATGTTGGAACACAAAGGGATATCTATGGATTGAGGTTTTCCCAAAACACTATAGATGGGATTCTTATTAAATACCTTACCCATTCATCTAGCTGTTTACTTTGACTTTTTAGATATGTCAAGACATATCCGCAACCCTATACATATGCAACTCACGAATCATATGCGAGTGTCGATGTTTGCAAGTCGCGGATGGATGTATCTGCGAGTTGCCCTTATATCAACTCGTAGATCATACGCGAGTTGTCAGTATTGATACATGTGGATTCCTATCTTTGAAATTTAAAAATAAAACATGCAATTACTTGAGATTAGTTAAGCCATTTACCTTAATATTCTTAACTGTCTCAACCTCCTCAATCTTCGAAACTGCCTTATTTCATCCTTATAAATACAAGCCTTGGGGAGGGTGTTTGATATATACACTTGGAGAGAAAAGTCATACTGGTGGATTTTATACAGAGGTCTTTAGAGCAGTGGAACTCAGAATCCTTTGGTTGCAAAGGAGTCCTTGTCTCAAGTGTTGGGTTGTAATATGAACTCTTTCATTGTTGATAATAAAGAGAATCCTTCTTCCATATGTGTCTCATGTATCTTGGTTTTATAAATGTTTATGTTTATGCATTTTATATATGATTTATCTAACCTGCTTATATATATATGAATCATCTTGTATCTGGAAGATTGACTCTTGACAGGTGAAGGAGGAGCAACCTTGAAGACTTTGGAGGTGAAGCAGAATGAAAGAGGACAAGCAAGGATCAACCTTCGTTAATCGAGTAAGTCTTTATCGTCCTCCTATTTCCTTTACTGCACTCTAGAATTCAATTGTCTACAAATTAATTGAGTATGTTGGTAACCCCGGACCTTAGGTTATTAGGTGTGTAATCCTGTACAACAGGTTTGCACCAGCCATCGGGCTAGATGGTACAGTATGCAGGTCTGGCTCAGATTGGTATGATTCTGAGTTTGAATCAGAGGCTGTGTGGCCTTATGATGGTTTAGAGGGTCATTGAAAATGGTCTCGATGGTGTTAGTTCAAGGACCTGAATTGTGGTGGATCGCCTCTCAAGCGTGAGGAAGAACATGGGGGATCAATTGTGTCTGATTTGTATGTCAAGTGGTGAAATATGGTAATAAATTTTGGACCCCACTTTTAATGTCTTCCTATTGGCTTTCAGGTGGTCACTCGGCCACCAAGACTACCAGGAGACAGCGCTTGGATTTTTCCTAACAGGAGTGCTAGTCAATCGGTGGAGGTCTTTGGCTGTTTCACTTGGAAATTCCTCTCAGTGGCCAACTATTTTGGGGTTCCCGTGGTACTCCTCATAATGAGTTTTTGGGTTGACCCCAAGTACTTCCCACAGTTAAGGCAGTCAGGGACTTATGTCCTTAAAGACTGCAAATGTTTGAATTAGTGTAAGTTATAAATTTTAATGGCTAGCTCAGCATCATAAACTGAGTTTGGTTGTTCTATGTTGTATGGTTTTTGTGTATGTATTTTATCTTTCTGTTACATTTAGTGGCTTCTTGTATGGTTTATGGATATTCCACAGAGATTGTATTGTAGAACTTATAATGTGGATAGATTGTTTAACATAGCAGTAAATTGTAAACATAAATTTGAATGCATGCCATACCTAAATCTCAATCTAAACCTGACTAGGTGACTACCTTGCACTTGTATTTCTCTTCAACCAGGAAAGAGTGCTGGGCTCTCAACACAATGGGATTAATCCCATCCATAGATCCTCAAGTCACTCTCCAGATGCAAGGTCGATCAACAGGGAGGACATGAATGCCATGAAACCGCCATCGGTCTCCACCCCCTCTACCTTCCAAGGCACCCATTTTTAGTGGTTTCAAAAAATGACAAGTGAAGTTCCTATTACTATGCGAGATTCACCCTTTGTCTTATCCTAGAATACCCTGAAGGGTGATCATTGGGTAGAGGAGGAAGGGCTAGGCAAGACTTAATTTCAAATTAAGAATTGAAACTTATAGTAATTTTTTTATTTATGCTTTAAACAGATTCATTAACCAATTAACCATTTGTTTTAATAGTGATTTATACAGCCTGTAATGAAATAAACAAATACTGAAATGAAATAATCACAGATTTGATGGACAGAGGCAGCTGAGCTACACTTACAGTTCCAATAACTTTTAAATCTGAATCTGAGAGATAGATCACTCTTTTCAGGGGAAATGTGGTGAGGGGGTCACTTAGAACCTGCGGACATACACGATATGTTTTCTATGATGAATTCGTGCCTTTCAGGCCTGAATGAGTGACCTAGTCGCATCTTTCATCCTAATAAGAGTGACCTGGTTCGAAACATGGAATTTGTTTTTGCCTGAGTCAGGTCCAGCCAATAGTAACCTATACTATGGCTGAATGGGCTCGACTTGGCATTAATGAGGCTTGGCTATAACTAAAAATGCAGGAAAAGATAGATCTAAACTAGATTGAGCAGAAAATTAAACTAGGGCAAATAAAACTAAAATGCAGAAATAAAACCCATGGATCCTATGGGATCGACCTGGTATGGTCGCCAAATCTGTAGTAGGGATTTCTCCCTTCCTATAGGCAGGAACAGATCCCTTCCATCTATAGGATGTAAGGGTGGGGTTCCTATGAGAATGGAAGAACAGAAAGAAAATAGATAGAAAATGAAATGAAAAGAGAATGAAACCCCTGCACACAAGGTTAGGGCTAAGCTCCACAACCTTGCATCAAACTGTTAGAAAACAAAAGGACCTGCAAGCAATCAATGGAAACCTACAACAAAATGTTAAATAACAAACATGCAAAGAAATAAGGTGAGAAAACTACAATATAATCAAATCAAAAACATAAAATACAAGTATACATTCTCTGGTTGGAATGGGCCACCATGCCCTAGCTTGGGAGAGCACCTCTCAATGGATGGGGAGCTATGACTCAATGGAGGAATGGAGGAGAGGGAGGGTGAATGAATTGAGAGGAAAAGGGTCTCAAGGAAATCACACGAGTTGCATAATGATAGGGAGATGAGAAGTGATTTGAGAGTGACCCCCACCCCTCTATTTATACTTTTTCTTGGTATTTTTAGGGTTTTAAGCCCCTTGGTTGGGGATTTATCCCCTTTTTTGGGATATTATCCCCTTTCACCCAATCCTTAGCTCCTTTCAGAGTTTTAAGATCCTTTGAGGGGTTTTAGCCCCATTTTAGAGGTTTTAGCCCCTATGGGAGCTAGTTTGGCTCTTTTTAGGGGTTTTTAAGCCCTTTTTCATATTTTAAGCCTTTTTAACGGTGTGGGGGTCAAATTATGGTCGTGCATGGATGTCCTTGGCTGGTGTAGGTCATGTAGATATTAGTGAGAGATGTTTTGGGTTAACATGAAGGATGTAAAACATAGACTTATTCCTCATATAGAGGATAAGGTGGAAAAAGAGGACTTATTCTAGTCATGTGTGGGGAAAATTGAAATACAATTTGAGATCAAGGATTTGGAGTCCTAAATAATTTATGATTCACTAAAACATAATTGGCTCAATTTAGGTCTACATAAATATTTTATCCCCAATATTGAGATGAGAAAGTTTGATGGAAAGGATCCAATCACGTGTAATTTTCAAATGGAGCAATTCTTTGATCTACACTAGGTGCCCACTTTTCAAAAGGTAACTATTGCATCCTTTTATTTTTAACATGGTCAATTTGTATGGTACCAATGGCTTTGTGATTGTAAAATGGACTCTATTATCTCTTGGTCTATATTCACAGAATACTTTATTGAACATTATGGGGATACAAATACAAAACCTTCTTTATCTAGTTGGTAAATCTCAAGCAAAAGGTCCAATTACAGAGAAAATCGACCAATTTTAGTAGCTAAGCCTTCGAGTGAAGAATATTTCAGAAGATAATTTGTTAGATATCTTTATTGGAACCTTAAAATATAACATTCAACATGAGGTGCTTCTCTTTGATCCAACATCCCTAGAGAAGGATTTCATGATGGAAAGGAAGGTTTGAAGTAAAAATATGGAAATGGATACTAGAAAGACGTTCTCCAACACATACAGAGAAAATAATGTTCCCTCTTCTAAGCCACCACAAATATCAACACCCTAACAACTAGATGAGATATGAGAAAATATATTATGCTTTAATTGTGACAGCAAGTATAACAAGGGACATAAGTGCGGTGAGAAGAAATTATTATACATAGATTGTGAAGAGGAAGAACCAAAGTAAGAGGAGGCATCTCAAGAAGAGGTGAATTCAAAAGAAATAGAAGAGAATACTTCAAAATAAATTACTCCCATCATATCTTGTCATGAATTAGTGGGAATTAACACTCCTGAAACTCTGAAGATCAAGGAATACATAAAAATGAAGAAGGTAATAGTGTTGATTGATTTTGGTAGTACTCATAATTTATTTCACTATAAATTAGCCAAAGTTCTTAATTGCTTTGTATATCTAACACCAGAGTTTCAAGTAATCACTGCATATGGAGTAAGTATAAATTGGTCAGGTAAATGAAATAATATCAATATGTCTATGGGGGAATATGTATTGAATAGTCTAATGATTTCTATCCCAATGGGTGGTTCTGATGTTGTCTTAGGTGTCCAATGGTTATAATCATTGGGAACAGTGGCTTTTAATTTTCAAAAATGTTTCATGAAATTTTCATGGGAAGGAAAAGAATATGAGTTAAATGGTATCACAGGAAAACCAAGGAATGTGATAAGCTCAAATGGCATGACAAAGTTGTTAAAAATGGGACATCAAGGTGTAGTTTCACAATTATGCTCATTAGATGTTTAAACCTCAAAGTTCCATATCTACCCACATCTCCAAAGGGTCATTAATAAGTATTCCAAGGTATTTGAATATATTCCCAAAGGTATTCCAACTATTCAAGACTTTGATCACGCTACCCACTTAATTCCAGAAAGTGTTCCTCCTAACATTAGACCTTATCGATACCCCTATAGCTAGAAGAGTGAAATTGTGTGTATGGTTTTTGAAATGTTAGAGGTTGGCATAATTACACCTAGCCAAAGTTCTTACTTTGTACTAGTGGTAATGATACCCAAGCTAAATGGATCATGGCATATGTGTCCTAATTATAGGGAGATCAACAATATCACCATTAAAGATAAGTTTCACATTCCTATCATTGATGAATTACTAGACGAATTACATGGAGACGTTGTGTTCCCAAAGTTGGATCTTCGTTCTGAGTATCATCAGATTTAAATGAAGGATGAATACATCCCCAAAACAACATTCCGAACTCATGAAGTTCACTATGAATATTTTTTCATTCCATTTGGTGTCACAAAGGCACCTTCCACATTTCAAGGTTTGATGAATTCTATTTTTAATCCTTTCCTTAGAAAATTTGTGTTGGTATTCTTTGATGATATACTAACCTATAACAATTTTTGGTAAGAACATGTTCAACACGTTGATAAGGTACTACACTACTAAAGGAACAATAAATGTATGCAAACCCTTAAAATGTTTCTTTAGGATAAAGGAGGTAGAGTATTTGGGTCATATTCTATCTCATGAAGGTGTCAAGTTAGGCCCTATCAAAATTAAATCCATGATGAACTTGTTGATTCCCAAAACCCTGAAGAATATCTGAGGATTCTTAGGTATAATAGGGTACTACAACAAGTATTTTTGGAACTATGGAACAATATCGGTTCCTCTAACAATGTTACTGAAGAAAGATGCATTTTCTTGGACTCCAGAGGAAGCTCAATCTTTTCAACAAATCAAAGAGTCCATGTGTAAATATCTAATTTTGGAGACACCAAACTTCACAAAAACCTTTATTATGGAATGTGATTCTTCAAGAAATGGAATTGGAGTTGTGTGAATGCAAGAAGGACACCCTCTTTCCTTCACACATAATCAAACCAAGGGAAAGAACTTGAAAAAAGCCCATTTATGAGAAGGGAATGTTGGCGATACTCTATGCCTTGAAGCAATGGCACCCCTACCTTATCATGAGACATTTCAATGTTAAAACTAATCATGATAGCCTTAAATACTTGTTGGAACAAAGGCTATCTTTCAAAGAGCAAGAAAAATTGGTGACAAAGATGTTGGGATATGACTTTGAAATCATCTACAAATGGGAAGCAAAATATTGTTGCAGATGCACTCTCCAGGAAAGATGAGTATGTTGAATCATTATTGTATGTTATCTCGATCATCCAACCATATTGGATAGCCGAAGAAAGGGACGAATGGAAAAATGACAAAGAAATATGGACATTTATTTAAAATATGCAGCAAGATTCCATTCACGCCTCTAATAAATTTAGGTGGAAAGATGAATTTATATGGTACAAGGATTTCTTATATCTTGGTAAGAGTTCACAACTCAAGAAAAATGTAATTTCTGAATTGCACTCCTCATCAATAGGAGGACACTCATGTTTGTTAAAAACCTACCACCTGGTATAGAAATATTTTTTTGGATGGTCTTAAAACTGATGTTCAAACTTTTGTGACATAATGTTTGGTTTTCCAACAAAATAAAGTGGAAACAATTAAGACCGCTGGTCTCCTACAACTACTTTCCATTTCAAACCAAAGGTGGACAGAGGCATCGATGGATTTTATCACAGTTTTACCATAGTATGAAGGAACGAGTTTCATCATGGTGGTTGTTGATATACTTAATAAATATGCAAACTTTTGTCCACTATCTTACCCCTTCAAAGAAAGCATAGTCGGCAATTATTTTATGGAGACATTCTTAAAACTACATGGTACTCCAAATATTATAGTAAGTGACAAAGAACCCATTTTTGAGGGATTTTTTTGGACCAAATTATTTTATTGTTTGGGTACTCAACTGGCTCAGAGCTCATCTGATCATCCTCAATCCAATCGACAAACAAAGATTGTAAAATAATGTTTGAAAGGTTATCTTTGATGTTTTTCAACTCATAAACAAACATAATGGGTCAAATGGTTACCCTTGGAAGAATGGTGGTATAACACTTCCTTCCATATGTTGATGCTCGATTTTTTCGTTATTTTTGGTTGTTAAATTGCTCTCTCGACATTACATTTGTCACTTTTTTCATACTTCTTTCCATTTAGACCATCAATTAAACCTAGGTATGAATGTGTTTTAATATCCCACAAGTCTTGGTTAAATTTCATTATTTTATGGTTTTATTAACAATCATGTGACATTTTTAGATGTGCTTGGCATATAGACTTTGTTTTACAGGATATGGTTTTCAAATGGACCTCCACTTAGACACACATTCATTCCAAAGACACACAATTGCATTCAGACTGGCATACAACCTTCCGCTCATACCTGCGTCTTTGTTGGTTGGAATATTTTGGGGCATTAAAACCAGAAACAGTTTCATGGTTTTGTTGGCCATGGGTTCCTCTTGGTGTGAGAGCCCTTTTTATAGAATATTTGGGCTCCTTTTGACTCAACTCGATGCCACACTCTCTACCCATGTCAAAGGACATCAACGCACCAGCTCCTTGTGCAAGGAGAACCAACGCCCAAGGAATTAGGAAGACGACCTATGAGCTATCGTTAACTGTTATGTAGTTGTTTCCTTAGCAGTTAAGGATGCCTATTATTATAGTGGTTGACCACTGAAAGGGTTGACTTGCACCTCTATTGTAAAAATATAAAAATACGTCTCCAGACAAAAGTTAGAAGCTAGTGAGTCATAGGCATATAAACTCTGCAAAAAATATATTCCAAGTTTAATAAGAATTCTATTTCAGCTATGGATGTATGCTTTCATCTTCTCTAAGTGATTTATTGAATTAGATGTAGTCCCTAATTGCTGAGAAGGGCCCCTCAACAACCAGAGGTCTTCTATGTGTATATTTCCATTATTTCCTTTCACAGATAAGTAGTTTCTGTTTTAAATCCTTGTATGTAATTTGATTTTCCTATAGTTGATGTTGTTTTTTGTCTTGAATGTATATTTTCTATTGTTAATATAATATATGTTTTGTTGTTAAAATAGTTTCAATTTGCATAATTTGAAGTGACCGGTCATGCATAGAAACTTCCATCATTTCTTTCAGTTTGTTCTCTAGTTTTACACTTGTAATTATCTATAGCTTAATTAGTTTAATGTTTCAGGATTTTCTCATAGTTAGGTTCAACTCTATGAATTCTTCTGTAGCTATAAATTAACTTCACTTATCTTTTATCTTGTTTTATTATACAATTGGAAATAATTTCTTTCCTTAGATATAGATTAGTATACTTTCTCTTATGTTATTTCAATTACTAAATAGCTTAGTTACTATCTTTTATGCACTATAGCCTCATATGCATAAACCAGCTAGTGTGAGTATCATTTAGGTGGATTATTTTGTAATTTACATTATTTTTCGCCATCTGGACTATCATTCTATACTGTCATCTAGACTTTCATTCAGAATTTAATATTTCCAGCTTTGTTTTTATGCTTGTTTAAAGTTCAGTTTTTCAAGTTTTTGAATTGTATTATTCTTTGTAGTTAACCAGTAGCCATATACATAATTAGGACCTTATTTTGAACTACATAAATTATTCATTAAGCTCCATAATGATTCTTACTTTTCATTTTTTTTCTCCTTAGTTCACTTTTTGAATTATGTTTCTTTTATCTCTGATTTCTTGATTTATTACTGCTTTAGAACTTGTCAAATTCATTCCTATTTTAATTTGTTTCATTCTTATGTAGATTTATTTTAGATTAAACTTGTTAATTTCATTCTCTAAAAAGTACACTAGTTCTTTATGGTTTTATCATCATTTCTAGTACAAGCATAGAATATGTTCTCCTTATTTTGTAGTTGATGATGATGTTCATAGGATAAGATATGATTCATAAATAAAATATATTTATTAATTTTTCTACTTTCTTCTAGATTACATTTTCCAATTCATTATCCATATGCTTAGATTTCCCTAAAACTTGTATTGATCAGTATACTTCATAAGATAGCATAATTGTTGCATGTTTTTTATTTCAGAATATTCATTAGACATACATGTTATTGGTATCTTGTTAATCGATTAGTTGTTAATGGGCATTTTATTTCAAATACTTAAAGTGACATTTACTTATGAATAAAGAGTAGATTACAATGTTTACAATAACTTGTAATTGGACACTTTTCAGTTTACATCTCTTTGTAGAAGTTAAATTAGATTTACTTCCATTCAGTTTCCTTTGAAAGTCATTTTGATACATTTTCTCCAGTTCCTGTCACATTTGATGTATATCCTCAGAATCCTCAAGGGGAATCGAACTAGATAAGTAATCTTAGTTTTGAGTGTTTTTTAAATGCATGTATAACTTAACTATAGTTCAATTTTGATCAAGTCTTGTTTCTCAGAATAGTATTGTTTATATCTTTTCAGTTATTTTTCATAGAGTAGAGTAGTATAGATTGATACTACTTTGATATATTGGTTTTGGTCAAGTCTAATTTAACTTAGTAGTTGTATTTCTAAAGTTTGACTCGGTTTTTCATTTTGAAATATCTTTCGATCTTTTCTTTAATACAATATTTCTACAACTTCCAAGGTACCCTTATACATTAGCATATATTTTTTTTAACTCCAAGTTTACAAACCCCAAATGATAATTAAATATTTGGTGAATTCATTAAGACAATAAAAAACCCAACATTTTGGTGTCGTTGCCCGGGATTTTTTCTGTAATGTAGAATAGGTAGAAATTCCCAATGAAGTTTAGTAATAGGCTGGTGGCGGGGGAGAGGTAAGATGAGAGGTAAGAACATGCACATATGTTATAACAAGAGCCCCCAAACCCAACAATAATACTAGTATTTTAGGTTTAGTTTATTTTTTCATGAACAAACCTAGAGATTCGAAAGGTAGATACGTCAAAACTAGCTCTCAAAACTCTGTCAAAATTCCTGCTAGCCTGTAATGGGGGTGTTCCACCCCAATGACTAACTCAGTTGAAAGGGATCGAAAGACACACTTAGGAATTATTTATTCTTGAAAAACTAAAGGAGGAGCCATAAAAGGTAGAGAAACCCTAGAAGGAAGTTCTAAAGACCCCATTCCTGAATAAGTGTAAGAGGGTCATCCATTGGAAACCCTTAACCCTCCACTGGTATAAAATCCTAACGATAAAACTATTTTACTATTATGGGATCCAAACTTCATCAATTTCATTGATCATGCTTAGGTAAAATCTCTCTTTGGCAGCTCAATAAATACAGTTGTTTCACAGATTGAGACATCTACAGTAGAACCTACCATCCCTGTAGAACCTAATAAACATACAATTGGAAACTTCTCTCATCGGAGGAATATCTCCCCTGAAAAGGAATGTTAGGATTCCTCATTATCACCATGAAAGGAGCCTCCTAGGTACACTCTCTTTAAAAATCAAATCTACATGGAGAGACAGGGAGAAAATGAATATCATGATGAGGTTAGAAATAAAAAGGAAGAAGAAGTAGAAAATTGAACTAAGGTTACCTTTGGGTTTCCTATCCTAGACACTACATGGGATGTAAATATGAAAAAAATGCCTCGTTCTTCACTACCTACTTTCTATGGGAAGAGTAATGAAGATCAGGACATATTTTTTTTTCATGTTTGAAATTGTTTGTAGAAGCTATAACTATATACAAGATGATCAAAAGCTTAACCTTTTCCATGCTACACTAAAACATTCTGCTTTAAGATGGTTCATGTGATTAGGAGAGTATAGTATAAGAACTTGGGAAGATATGAAAACTGCATTCCTGCAGAAATATCAAGAGTATTGCAAACCTAGAGACTCTCAAAATGATATTTTCAAGATATTGAAGATGAGAGCTTAGAATATTATCTTGAAAGGTTTAATTTTGTATTACACAAGTCTAAATATAACGACCTTCGAGAAGATGCAATACGAACACTCTTCCTTAAAGGGATATCAAAAGACCTGCTAGAAACCCTTAATCTGATGGAATATGGTGATATCTCTCACAAAACCTTTGAACAAATTTGTGAGATGTGTAGAAATTACTCTAGAAGTAGGGGAGAAGTTGGGATAAATCTTTGAGAACTCTACAATAGAAATACAAAAGGAAATACCTCTAGTTCTGGCACAGCCACAAGGATAGAATTAGGAAACCTATTGGAAAACTTCAAAAATTATATCTTAGGAGCAATGGGTTCTCAACTAGATGCTTTACAAGCCAAGAAGAGACAAGAGGAAGAGAGGGAAGCAATGAGAACTTTTTGTCCAAGATGCATGACTAAGCATCCCTAATGGTAATTCCCATTAAACAATATCTTCGTATGTCACATTTGCATGGAGGATCATATGACAAAAAATTTCCCATCATTTCTTGGGTTACAAGCCATATATAAGAGTGGGCACATCGGTGAAACATCTAGGAGGCCTTGGAAACCTAGATACCAACCAACATATCATAATTCTCCACCACAACCCCCACCCTATTATCATCCCTACCAACAACCTCAACAATGGAACACTTCAAGTTGAAAGAAGTGGCCATCCCAGTACCCCTTATTACACAACAACCTCATCATTTCCAAAATGAAATTCCTCCACGACCTACATTATCACCCGCACAACCAATACCTAACCCAAACAATATGATAACTCAAGCTATCAACAACATTGAGTTGCAAACTCTTCCATCCTATGTTATTTTGACTGCACCTATGCACGGGATCCAATTACGATCTGGAAGAGTTGTGAATGAAAAACCCAAGTCATCAGTCATCGTTTGTGAGGAGGATGAAGAATAAGAAGATCCCAATGAAGTCATGAATGAACTTAATTTAAAGGATGTGGATATTTCAAAAATTCCATTGCATACCCATCCTCAACAAGAACCAACTTAGGAACAAAAAACACCTCCATTTCCAGAACGATTAGCAATAGAAAAAGCTATGATTCATCTTGAGTATGCTGTTTTAAATGAACTAAAAAATATATGTGTCAAAATTCATGTATTAAAATATATTAAGGATATACCAATTTATAGCAAGGTAATAAAGTAACTCTATATTAAAAGATGAGGAAAGAAACAAAAAGACCCCCCCACAATTCATTTTATAGGAAAGATGTCTGAGTGTATGACAAACCAGTATATAATTGCAAAATATACAAATCTGGGGAGCCCAATAGTAACTGTTATTGTAAATAATATTTCCAGAGGAAATATGCTTATTGATTTAGGGTTTTATATTAATATGATGACCACTGCAGTTTTAGAAACTTTAAAATTGGGACAGTTTCTCTGACCTACTCCTACAATCCTAGAACTAGCAAACCGCACCACAGTAAAGCCTTCTGGAGTTCTGGATGACATTACTATATTAGTAGCTTCATGGGAATACCCCATTGATTTCATGGTAATAGAATCAAAGGATCCTTCTAAAGGACATCCTATTATCTTGGGAATACCATGGCTAGTTGCTGCTAATGCCTATATAGTATTTAGGGATGGGGAAATGACCATTTCTAATGGGTTGTCTATGCAGAAACACGCTCTATAGCCCCCAACACAACCAACAACTGAAACATTGTGGTGGCTATATTGTTATTTTGGGGATGACAATTTTAAGGACCTTTCCCTTCCTAGTGACTACTCCTTGGAACTTCAGGAGCAAACTACTGAGAATGTGTTAAATCAATTTTTTTCTTCAACAACTTGTATAGATTTCCCTCAGTATTTTTCTCAATTCGATCAATTTTTTGGAGATGAGTTTCAAAAAAAATTTGACCTCTCAACATTTGTGGACACACCATGTGTATTTGCAATTGAAGAGCATACAAGGTCTTATACCATACCTTGTGAGGTCATCCATGGAAAATTTCTACACATAAACACAGGGTTAAGTGAAAGACAACAAGAGCAGTTTCTCAAGGTCCTTACAAGTCAAATTGGAGAATTTGCATGGGAGTACACTGATATGAAGGGTATACACCCTAGCACTTGTATTCACCATATTTACATGGATGCGAGTGTATCCTCTATAAGGAAGCCCCAGAGGAAGTTTTTGTAACTCCTCTTTAACTATGTCCTTCAAAGCAGGATTCATCTACCCAATCTCATATAGTAAATGGGTCTCTCCTCTAGTGGTAATCCCAAATAAATTCATGGGAAAATGACGTATTTGTGTTAACTTCTGAGAGCTGAATAAGGATACACTTAAAGAGTATTTTCCCTTGCCCTTTATCGACCAAATGCTAGATACCCTGTCCGACAAACAATACTTTTCTTTTCTTAATGGGTATAGTGGATACAATCAGATCTTGGTATCTCCTAAGGATCAGGATAAGACTAATTTTATTTTCCTATGGGGGACATATTCCTATAGAGTTTTTCCATTTGTCCTATGTAATGCACCCGCCACATTTCAGTGGGAAGTCTTAGAAATTTTTGGTGATCTTATACATGACTGCATAGAAGTGTACATGGATGATTTTGTAGCCTATGGTAATACCTTTCAGTAATATCTTGATAATCTTGAGAAGGTCCTGATCTGATGTCAAGAGACAAACCTAGCGCTTAGCCATGAAAAATGTAAAATGTTATTAATAGAAGGTATAGTCTTGGGGTATCATGTCTATTCACAAGGGATCAAGGTAGACCCTGCTAAAATAGAAGTAATTTTTAATCTTCCCTCTCAAAAAACTAAAAATGAGGTAAGGATATTTCTTAGTCATGCAGGATACTACCGATGCTTTATTGAAAATTTTACTAAAATAGATGCACCATTGTTTAAGTTGCTTATGAAGGATGTAGAATTCCAATGGACCGAATCCTGCCAAAAATATTTTGAGGTTTTAAAGGCTAAGTTATCAGTGGCACCAAAACTTAGCAGTGTTGATTGGTCCCTTCCTTTCCATATATCCACTGATGCCTCTGACATGGCCATAAGAGGGGTCCTAGGTCAAAAGAAATACCAATAATCTTATGCCATCTACTTTGTTAGCAAGAATTTGACTCCTGTCGAACTGAATTACATTATCATTGAAAAAGAGTTTTTGGCAGTATTTTATGCTATCAACAAATTTTTCCATTAAATTATAGGATATGAAGTTTTTCTGCATACATACCACTCTTCCATTAGATTCTTAATGAAAAAACCAATTACCAATGGTAGGGTAACGTGGTGGCTTCTTCTATTACAATATTTTAACATCATCATCGTTGATCGACCGAGTCAAGAGAATTTGGTAGCATATTTTATCTCTCACATTCAACATGATAACGATGCTAAAACCATTGATGATACTTTCCCTGACGAACATCTATTTGCTGTGTCTTTTCAAACTCCTTGGTTTCCAGACATTTCTAATTATTTAGCAACTGGAAAGTTACCAAACCACTTGTCTGCACATGAAAAATGACGAGTTATAGTTCAGAGTTATAACTACTCTTGGGTTGACAATGACCTTTTTTGTAATGGCCCAGATCTTATTATCCGACTATGCGTACGGAAGGATGAGATGACAAAAATCCTCCATGCATGCCATGATGGGCCATGTGGTGGAAAATTTTCTGGCAAGCGGACAACATACAAAGTGTTGCATTCTATATATTACTGGCGAAGCATTTTCAAGGATGCTTCCAAGTATGTTAGAGGATGTGACAGTTTCCAAATAATGGGTAGACCTACATCATCTGACGAGATTCCCTTATAGCCTCAAGTCATTATTGAGCCTTTTGAGAAATGGCCTCTTGATTTTGTAGGGCCAATATCTCCTATGTCCCACAAAAAAAATTATATCCTAGTTTGCACAAACTATGTCACCAAATGGGTAGAAGCTAAATCCTTGTATCAAGCCATAGAGAAATCTGTTGTATAATTTATATATGAGGAGATATTTACTTGGTTTGGTGTGCCTAGGGAAGTTGTTAGTGACCAAGGTTCTCAATTCACTTCCAAATTGATGAAAGAAATTACCACAAAGTATGGCATCCAACATTGTAAGTCCTCACCTTACCAACCATAGAATAATGGCCAAGTATAATCAACCAACAAGGTATTGGAAGCTATCTTAAGTAAAACCATTCAGCTACATGATAAGGACTCGGCCGGTAGATTCCCAGAGGCCTTGTGATCCTATCAAATAACATGGATAAGCACTATTGGACATACACCCTATGAGCTAGTATATGGGAACCACATTCTTTTACCTATCGAATTCCAAGTTAAGAATTTTCGAATGGCTGTACAATTAGGAATGGATTTGGAAGAGGCATAGAAACAACAAATTTTACAGATTAATGAGTTAGATGAGATTATACAAGATGCACTCCAAAGAACAATGTTATACAAAATCAACAAAAAAAATGGCATGATAAATTTATTAAACAAAAGCAGTTTAATACTGGGGATTGGGAATTACTATTCGAATCAAGGTATAAAAATTTCAAAGGAACATTAGCTACCCATTGGATGGGTCCATATGAGGTAGTTACAACTTTTGATAATGGGTCAGTAGAAATTAAGACAATTGATGGTTCACAAATATCCTTCATTGTAAATGGACATAGAATTATACTTTATCATTGACCAATATCTAAACAAGATTTTGTGCAGAATGCCTTAGAGCAGAAGGAGATGAAGTTGGTTGAAGAGGAATTCATTCCTCCTTCTCCCGGTTCTTAAATTATTTTGGGTTATCTTAATTTGTATATATGTATATATAATTTTGTTTCTTCAAATAAATGAAAGTCATTTTCTAACAAGCCGACTGCATTTATACAAGAAATTCCTTTTTATGGTCAACTTATGGAATTTTGTCAAATAAAGCGTGAAGACTCTTTTCCTTTCCCTAATTTTCATAAATTTCATATGACTTTTCTTTGTACATATGTTTTTTTATTAATAAATTTGAATCATCTAACAAGTGGTTTTTCAGTTTGATTATAAGAATCTTATCTCTGTAATCATCTCATAAAATATTATCTAAAAGGGAAGTTCTAAAAAAAACTCATAATGCATCCTAACTCCTTCTCTTTTCATTATTGTTGAAAATTGAAATTTATAGTGAAAAGTTAAAATGTTCTTTATATCATTTCTAACCACTTCTTCTATGATTATTCTTGTTAATTTCATGTTCCTATATATGGTATTTGATTTAGACATGCACATTTCTGATATTTATCATTAGAACAATTGCTTAAGACCTACTCTAATAATCATGTTTTCCAAAGTTCTCTCTCACACCTATGGACTACTAGTTCATCCTGAACTCATTATCAAAACATGTCTATTAAGAATGTTTTTGAGGTAACCCAAGAGTAAGTGAAATTTCTACTTATGGGGAAAATTACTGATCTTTTAAGAAGAACATAGACTAAGGTCAAGGAACAACTTTAAGTTATTCTCTTTTGACATGATCTATAATTCAGGCTATTATAAATAAAGTTTATTCATAAGGTTCGCTCTAAAAAAATTTGAATTATGTGTTCAATAGGATTTACACGCTCTAGTACCAACTAGATTCCACATACTAAAATCATTATACGAAGTAAGCCCATTGGGGTACTAAACATGCTCGCTTGCAGGTCCATGCTAAGTAACATGTTAAACAAGGAATCCCCATAAATGCAAGTAAACTCACCAGGGTACTGAATAGGCTCACTGGCAGCGGGGCTATTCTTGCATGGTACCAAGATAAACCCGCCAGGGTACTGAACAGGCCTGCTGGAAGCGGGGCTGTCACATGCCCCAATTTTGCAAAAAAAACAATTTTATATTATTTGTTATTATTTGAAGACAATATGTTAAATTATATGCTAAGTTGAAATTGATGACTCATCACAGCCAAGGATATTTAATATAATTATGAATATTTTTATTATAAATAAATAAAGGTGTAGACAACAGCTTAGGAGAGTTGTTAAAAGAGTGTTTACTGGTCAAATTGGTGGAGGAGACTGGGTGGAGAGAAAATAGACATGTGGCACCATCCTCAAACCACTTCTAACTGTTGCAAGTGGCAACCTCCCTACATTTGGGGTCATGATTCCCCAAGAAAATGGAATTAGAGCAGGTGGCTCAATTAATGACAACTAACCCAAAAGACCTAGGCAATCTTTATAAAAATTCCCATTGAAGAGAGCTGAGGCTACTCATGGGAGAGAAGTGATCATTCAGGTGAATGTACTTCAGAGAAATTCAATGGAAGGGAATTGTGGAAAGAGTTTGAGGGGATAACTGTTAAGTGATCTAGTGCAGCTTTTAAGCTGAAAGATCTTACTGGTGAGTGCAGGGTGTTTTACTGGGTTATTGGACCAGTCTATTGTTTGCATGCTCCACCATTTCTCAGCCAAGAAGACCAGGAACAGGATCGAGGGTCCTGAGGAAGCGTTGTTTGATCACTCTCCAGGACTTTGGTAGGGAGGAACGGCCTCCTAATGCTGTTTTTGTCTATCCTAATCATGTTCTACATTATTTTGTTTATTTGTGTTAGATAGTTAAATCTGAATCTGATTGTTAAATGAATGTTAAATATTCAGTTGTAAAATGTTAGAGTTAGTAATCTTTTAGATTATTGAAGAAATGAATTTGAAATAGTAATGAGTTAAGATGTGAAATAATTCTAGTCTGTGTTTTTCCACACCTGGAAGGACCAGGCCGTACTCCAGTACAGATAGAGCATTTACTGTAGATGAAAGAAAATGTTAAGAGACTAAATATATTAGATATGGTTCTGTGTTTAGTAGTAGTAGAGTAATTTATTTCAGTATATAGGTTTTTATTAAAAAGAATAATGCCCTGGTTATCTATGTTCATTGTTTATGTAAATATACTGGAAACGAAATAGCAGTAATCTAGTATAGGTAGAAGGATTAATATATTAAGAAAATACCCTAGTAGATAAGATGTTGTGTTTACAGACAGTATATTATTATTTTTATTCAAGTTAAATATGATGGAGGTTAAACTGTGTTATGTTAGATATATATTCCTTTGTGTTTACTTAGTAACTAAATGAAATGCAGTAGAAGAATCACAGTCAAGCCACATTGTTTATATTCAGTTCAGTAAAGAAATAAACTACTAATCATATAATTTATTTACTAATAACATCAACTAAACTAAGAGTAATAATTAATATAAACCAAGAAGGGTTATATGAAAAGTATTTAAATTATAAAGAACAAACTAGTTACAGAATCTATGCTTATCTTTTCAAAGAACTGTGAGTAAAATTGTTTCTATCATTTTAGTAAATAAAAACAATAAGAATATGATAATAACTAATATAAAATAAATATATATCTATGTAAAGAACCGTTCTATAATTATCAACAGGTTTATACCTGCAAAATTAAACTACAGGGTCTGTTCGAATAATCAAACCCATAGTATTACCCACTTAGACATTAATTCATTTATTTTTGTCTTATTTGCCTAGTTCATGAGTCCCACCATGTGAAAGTTGCTAATTGCCTATCCATAGAGGTAAAACTTGCCATCTTTGACTCATGTAGCGCTTGGGAAAGCCTTAGGAATCAAATATACTTTATTCCTGGCCTCCTAGGCACCCTTCTGCTTTTTCTGCTTTATTGCCTGCTTTTTCAGTGTTTTAAGGCACATAGGAAAGCAAGACTAGGTGAGGTGAACTTGTTTTTTTCCCCTTTCATCCTCCACTCTTTCCTCCATGAAAAAGCATGTATGAGCTGCCATTCCACCACTCATTAGTTTTCCCATTCACCCTTGCCAATTCATGAGCCTCATGACAGATTTGGGATCAACTTTTTACACCTATGGGGGATTTGCCTATTTTGGGTAAGCCTGCTTTATGCTAGCTTTGGATGCCTCCTTATGCATTCGACCTATTGATGTATTCTATATATTCAAAAACCTATGTTATTACAGGGTTGGCTATTGTACACTCAGTTAATATAATTTTGTGTTACAGCACCATATTCAGTCTCCATTGTTAGCAATTTTGCATGATCAATTGATAATTGTTGTGGGTAAAATTAATCTACTGCTGGCCTGAATTTCTACATGGTATTATAGCCATTGTAGGTTGTTACTCTCCTTCAAAAATTGTTTCACAGGTTCGACATCAAGACCGGGAGCCTTCTACTGACAGCCGGGACAGATTTTCTAAAGCTATGGATTCACAGAAAACTATCTTGACTCCCTTCAACTATTTTGAATGGAAAGCAGAGATGGAGATCTTGTTGAGAATGAAAGGCCTCTATAGGGTGACTATGGAAATAGAAGCAGAGCCCAATGCAGCTACAGAGAAAATCAAATGGCACAATCGAAGAGATGAGGCCTATGGCCTCCTATGTCTCAGTATTTCCTGAGACCTCATTTTCCATATCGATGGATTAACTTCACTGGAACAAGTATGGGAGAAGCTTTCTGATATTTTTGGAAAGACAGATGAGATGAGGGGACATCAGATAAAAAATGAGCTGATTTCTCTGAGTCCCAATAGCTTTGAATCCCTGCAGCTATATTTCTCCAAGTTCAAAGCACTATTTTTGTAGCTGAAGCAGTGTGGTATCGAAAAGAAAGATGATCAGCTCGTATTGGACATCCTCTCAAAGCTAGGAATTGACTACTCAGTCTTTGTTTTGACCTTCTATGCCACAAAACTCACAGCTCAAACCTGGAAGATGCCTAGCCTTGCAGATTTCATGAAATCTCTCACACAAGAACAGGACAAGCTGGTGATGATGGGCACCATCAAACCATCCAAATATCAAGATTTGATTGCTGGAGATTCGAGGGTGGATTCTAAAAGCAAAAAGAAAGCTAAAAATCCACCTGAGCAAAGAAGAGACAAGAAGCAGTCTCCAAAGGATCAACAAGGTCCCAAGAAAAATACCCAGAAGAAGAAAAACAAAGGTGAAATGAACAAGTGCTCATACTATTCGAAGGGCAATCACACTGAAAGCTCTTGTATGAAAAAGTAGATTGATATGCTGACCAATCTCCTGGAGAAGAATGGCATCTCCCTTCCAGAAATCTCAAAGAAGCGAGAAGGAGGATCAAGTTCAGATGACAGAGAGAGAGTTCACGCTCTAGTTGCTGGCACATCAAGCTCACCCAGTTTTATCATAGATTCTGGAGCTTCAAGACACATGGTTTCAACTAAGGAGGCCTTCTCCTCACTAGATATGTCGAAAGGACCATATATTGTACTGGGAGATGACTCTCTCACTGAAATTAAAGGCAAAGGAAGGATAGATCTTGATCATGGCAATTTCTGCAATGTTCTGTATGTCCCTGGTCTCGCCTCCAACCTCCTATCAGTGTACCAGATGACCCACACCGGGTCTCCTAAGAAAGTCATATTCTCTCCCAATGAAGCTGAGATCACAGAAATATCAAGTGGTAGAGTCATTGCAAAAGGAGTAGCGAATCATGCTCAAAAGGTATACATGTTTTCACGCTTCCTACCTTACTCAAACCCCTCTGCTCTTCTTATCCATGCTAATGAAGCTAGCAAGATATGGCATGAAATATTTGGCCATCTAAATGACAAGTATCTGTTTGATCTTAGTGAGAAATAAATGGTCATAGGGCTTCCCAAGATAAAATTTTCCAAAGGAGTCTGCCAAGGCTGTATCCTAGGAAAACACCTAGTCTAGCATAAGTTTGAGAAAGCTAGTCATGAGAGAACCTCTGCACCCCTCGAGCTGATTCACAGTGATGTTGCTGGACCATTCCCTCATATGTCCATGAGTCAGGACAAATATGCATTTACCTTTATTGATGATTTTTCCAGGTATTGTTGGGTTCACTTCATGAAACACAAGTCTGAAGTTTTTGGCCTATTCAAAGTCTTTAAGGCTTTCGTTGAAAACCAGTGTGGAAGGGAACTCAAGGTCCTCAGATTTGACAATGGTGGTGAGTATGTCAAGTCTGAGTTTATTAACTATTGTGCAGATGTAGGTATTTAGATCCAGCATTCTATCCCCTACACACCACAGCAAAATGGTGTTGCTGAGAGGAAGAACAGATCACTGAAGGAGATGGCAACATGCATGATGGAGGCCAAAACTTTGCCACCAAAGTACTGGGCTGAAGCTATCAACTGTGCAGCCTATATTCAGAATAGGGTGCCTCACAAAAATCTTGATGGAATGACTCCCTTCGAAGCATGGAGTGGGCACAAGCCAGATGTGACCCATTTCAGGATTTTTGGCTCAAAGGCATGGGCTAGAATCCCGACAGAGAAGAGGAAGTCTTTGCAGCCCCAAAGCCAAGAGTGTATTTTTGTTGGATAATCTGAAGATTCTAAAGGGTACAAGTTGATAAACTTGAGCACAAAAAAAGCCTTCATTGAAAGGTGTGTTCAGTTTGAAGAAGAACCCCTTGCAGAAGTGGAAATTGGTGAAGCCTNTAGAAGCCTCAAGGTTTTTCTACTAACCCTTCTCTTGTGTGCAGGTTGAGAAAGTCATTGTATGGGCTAAAGAAAGCTCCCAGGGCTTGGTATGCCAAGATAGATAGCTTCTTGCTATCTCTAAATTTTGTTCGGTGCAAATCAGATCCAAATGTCTATTTGAAGTCTGTTAATGGTTCATTAATGATAATTGTGTTATATGTTGATGACCTCCTCATTACAGGAAGCTCACAAGATGAGATTGCTTCCTTAAAAGGAGCTATGAACCAAGCCTTCTCCATGACAGATTTGGGGCTCTTAAGTCAATTTCTGGGGCTTGAGATTGCTCAAACCAAAGCTGGAATAAAGGTGCACCAGTCCAAGTATGCCTTGGATTTTCTGATCAAATTCAGAATGCAAGACTGCAAAGCAAGCAAAACTCCTTTCCTTTCAGGAGTGAAGCTGGAGGAAGATGATTCTCCATCAATGGTAAACAATACACTGTATAGACAATTGATTGGATGTTTATTGTATTTGACACATACTCGACCTGATATTTGTTATGCAGTAAGTGTGGCTTCTATATTCATGGATCAGCCTCATGAGATCCATTGGAAAGCAGCCAAAAGGATCCTTAACTTTGTTCAGGGAACAAGGACACATGGGATCTTCTATAAGGAAAAATCTGATCTTGATTGGATTGGATTTACTGACAATGATTGCGTAGGTGATAGCATAGACAGAAAGTCCACTTCAGGGTATGTGTTCATGCTTGCAGAAGGGCCAATCAGCTGGTCAAGCAAGAAACAGAGTGCCATTGCACTCTCATCTACAGAAGCTGAGTACAGAGGAGTTGTTAATGCAGCAACTCAGTGTTTATGGTTGCAGGGTTTACTTGGAGAGTGTGGTTTCGAACTTGAGTACTCAACTACCATCTACTATGATAACCAGAGTACCATTCGAATCTGCAAAGATCCAGTTCAGAAGCAGAGAACCAGACACATTGAGATTCACATGCACTACATCAGAGAGCTTGTGCATGATGGCACCATTCACCTACTCTTCTGTTCATCTTCAGAACAAGTAGCTGATATCTTCACCAAAGCATTTTGTGAGAAGACCTTCAGCAATCTCAAATCAATACTGGGGATTGCTGATCATACTGTAAAGGCATGAGTGGAGACAAGATTCTACAATTTTGTTTTACAGTCCATGTTTAAGGGAGTATTTTCCCAAGTTGGTTTTGCCTCTTTCCTTGTTTCATATGGACTTCCAGTATGTAAAGGGTGACTAAGCCTTGTTGCTAGGCCCTATATTTTTTGACTTATTACTCATAAATTCAGGCTTAAGGGGGGGTGTTAGAATAATCAAACCCATAGTATTACCCACTTAGACATTAATTCATTTATTTTTGTCTTATTTGTCTGGTTCATGAGTCCACCATGTGCAAGTTGCTAATTGCCTATCCATAGAGGTCAAACTTGCCATCTTTGACTCATGTAGCACTTGGGAAATCCTTAGGAATCAAATCTGCTTTATTCCTGGCCTCCTAGGCCCCCTTCTACTTTTTCTGCTTTATTGCCTTCTTTTTCAGTGTTTTAAGGCACATAGGAAAGCAAGACTAGGTGAGGTGAACTTGTTTTTTTCCCCTTTAATAATCCACTCTTTCCTCCATGCAAAAGCATGTATGAGCTTCCATTCCACCACTCATTAGCTTGCCCATGCGCCCTTTCCAATTCGTGAGCCTCATGACAGATTTGGGATCAGCTTTTTACACCTATGGGGGATTTGCCTATTTTGGGTAAGCCTGCTTTATGCTAGTTTTGGATGCCTCCTTATGCATTCGACCTATTGATGTATTCTATATATTCAGAAACCTATGTTATTACAAGGTTGGCTATTGTACACTCAGTTAATATAATTTTGTGTTACAGCTCCATATTCAGTCTCCATTGTTAGCAATTTTGCATGATCAATTGATAATTGTTGTGGGTAAAATTAATCTACTGCTGGCCTGAATTTCTATAGGGTTGAAACCCTAAACTAAATTTATTGTTTCAAATAAAAACATTTAATATATAATCCATTTATTTTTATCATTATATCAATAAACAATTAAACTATTATAGACTGGTTACATTCCTTACCGCAAATATATGTACAGATACAATTTAAAGATATTACAATACACACCTGTATTAATATTAAGTTAAAAACAAATTTAACAAGTAACAGAACCTATTAAAATAAATTAAAAGAGTTATTTAAACAAGGGTTTCATTCAGGAAATCCCTAGCTTGTATTTCTTGAGCAAACAAGTAAAATTTATAAATTACACCATGACTGAGTTACAGTCTTAAAATATTAACAATAATCTATTACAAAATATATTAGATAGTAATAATATTAATTCACAGTCGATTAGGGTAAAACCCTAACTTATACACAGAGTCACTCATACAGTATACTGCAAAACGAGTCTGAGCTCGAAGAAAATCTATTTAAAAACCAATGTATTTCATTGACAGGCCATAAGGCTAGAAATTAAAACTAATTACAACACCCAGCTCATGGCCAAGACTACCCACATACTTAGCAAGGGTTTGTATACATAATAGAACCAACAAAAACCTTTAAAAAGAAACTGCATAGCTAATGGTGAAACTGGACAAGCCTCCAAGCTCGGGGTTTCACCATTGAACAACTCTATTGCAAGTAAGGTAAAAAAAACCCAATTGTCAAACCCAGGGCTTACTGGATTGAAGCCACGGGCCTTTGAAGACAGCCATCTTTTACCTTCGACACAGGTTGCAAGAGTAGTTCTAAGTTCTTGCAAAGAAAGCACAATATGGTGCGTTAAATTCAAAATTATTTTACTAATGAAAACCTACTGTAAACACGATTTTACTATGAGTATTCTATTCTGAAAACAAAACTAAATATTTACCTTAATAAATAGAATGAATAGTCTAGAAACGGGACTGTCACCAATAGAAAAGTGTGTTTACAAATCTCCAAACCCTGCGACAATGGTGAAGCACAACCAACAGCAAGTAAAGCTTAGCTTCTCACCGTAGTGACAGGCCATGGAGAAGGAAAGATGGTGCTATGGACAGGCTGCAAGAAAGTGCAAAGCAAAACCAATAAACTCTCACAGAATAAAAAACCCATAGCCAAGAATTTTGGCAACAAGACCGAGCTCAAGAGACTACAACATGTTAAACCCAAGTATTGGAACAAGCTAGAACAGAAGGAACACTCACGGCCGCCATGAAACCTTGTAGAGCAGCCCGAAAGCCAGCGTGAACTGTGGAGGGAGAATGACAAAGCGTTAGAGTTGTAAGAGTTATATATCTCCAATACATGGACAAGAGGTGACCGCGTGCCCTCAAATATTTTGAACCATGCATGGGTCGATTCCAATAGTTCACCTGCATTTCAATCATCCCAATTATTTAAAACAATGATTTCTAATGAACTTTGCATGAACTATGATGTATGCAATTATATTTTCCATCGTTAATCATATATGCTTTTTATCATATTGTATGATAGCTCATTTGCGGCATTTGGTTAAACAATAATTCATCAACGTTGACCCTAGTGAAATGTAGTAACCCTTTGATATATAGAAAGTCCAAAGTCGATTTGCTTAGCACTTTTCAAACTACAAGTAGATTTATATGCTTGTAAAACATTGTTAATATGTATGTATTATAATCCGAACTTATCATTATTAAACCAACAACTTGGATGGTGATAAATCATAGAGTTGAATAGCATAGAAAAAGATTATAAACATGACTTTTACAAAGTTTGATGTTGGTTTAAACTTTCATAAACTCTAGTTGCTTCTTGAATTGTCAATGCTAGTAATTTTACCATAATTGTTATGTTGAACAAGATAGATTGTGATGGCTCAAGATAACCTATACTTAGCATAGGGTAGAATTTTGATCATGGTAGAAAGATCTACCTTATTTATTACTATAAATATTAACTTAATGTAAGAGAGACATTATGGAAATAATAAAATTTCAATGGAATAACCATGCTCAAGTCTTTAATCATTAAAACGACACTGATTGACTTAGAATTAGGAAGTAAGGGAAAATAGTATTCCATGTGAAACGATGCAGTTATGTTTACATTAAATAATCCTATAATATCAAGAAGATTTAAAAGCAGTAAGTTTTCCCTACATAATGTAAATGACAATTAGTTTGGTACTTAAGTAACGATTACAATACATGTAGTACAACGTTGATGAAGAAGCTGATAACCTATTAGTGAGCAACTGGTTTGTACATATAAGTAACAGGTTGATACTTACCATAACTAGTAAGTTAAAGATAAAATTGAATCGTATATTCTACTAAGAATCTTTACTATCAGTATCGATAGAAGCTCTTCCATGTATAAAAACAAATAATATGAATAAGTGTAACAATTCAAGTTAAGCATGTTGAAATAGAAATGAATATACGACAAAGATTATAGGTTTAGAGTTCACAGTAAGTGTCTTTAGTGTCACTAATATTGATAAAGAAAGGACCCGTTTATCTAAACTTTTCTTACAAGAAAAACTAGAGATGATAAACTACTTTACCTCTTTGAAATTGATTGAAAAATTATCAGCTTATTATACTAGCATATTATTTTTGCAAACAGAAACACTTCTTGATACTTTATGATTTTAAAACGTCTACTTGTTCGATTGTACTTGTAAACCTGTAAGAACCAACAATCTATCTGCATTAGCATAAATGCTAAGTAAGCCCAGGATTCAAAGTTATATTCCACCTACTTGCCATAAAGTAGACTCATTAGTAAACTGAAATAAAACAGTATGCAATTAAATCTTTTTTTTTTAGTTATGAAAAGGAAACTTCTTAAGTTAACGTAATTTGAAAATGTGTAATAATGATTGTTGGACTATTTCATTTTCCACTAACCATTATCTATTAGTAAACTGCATAATCAACATTTTATGTTATCTCAAAATTTTAAATTTTTGTGAAAATTTGGGGTTTTGACAAGGGAAATATCAGGTAAAGGAGATCTGGTTAATGCATTACTATACACATGACTCATCTGGAAAAAAAAATTGAGTATATAAATACATACATAGGCCAATTATTTATATTGTCATTAGAGAATGGATGTAAGTTGGGCTTGGACCCTGTCATCTAATTCAAACAATACCTAGGATATGATTACCTCATAAATGGGACCCATAACTATAGAAATGTCACGAGCTTCAGGGTGAACTTTATCTATATTCTTTGGATGACAAGAGATCTTTAAAATGAGTCAAAGATGACTGGTTTTCCTATGGCATTTCTCACATCAATTGCACTATCATTGTTCATATGGTTTTCCTAAGCACTATTATTCTTTTGATGAATGTACGTATCTGATTCATATCCATTTATTAGTTAGTATTTATTTTCTTACAAAAATAATAACAACATTTTATAATTATTTGTTAAACTATTAATTGGAAATATTTGAATATCATTTAGTTTTTCTTTGATGGCTTGAGGACATGCCATATTTTCGGTTTGGGGGAGGTTTAGAATTGTCTTTACTTTCTGATTATTTATAAAAATATTCATTTATCTATGACAAAATGATATTTGTTTTCAGGATAATGCAAGTAGCAGAATATTGTTCCAATCCATGATGAATAAAGAATACGGAAACTGAAGTTTCAAGGAAGTTGGTTTACATCATCCCTTTGTGTGTTGGCAGCCCCGAAAAATTCACTGCATAATCAGCAGCACTCAGATCCAGTAAAGCACATTTTCTATAGAGGATCCATATGAAGGATCAAAGGAAGGGTCGAAAGCCGATCTGAATGGAGTGTCGAATGATGATTCGAATGAAACCGTAACATTATAGAAGCATGATTAAATATCTCAAGGTGTTAATTTATTTTAGTTTTAATTATGGGCAAAGAGTTTAGTCAACTAAACCATACCCATGACTATTAAGTCTCATTCTTATGCTCATAAAAACACTACAGTTTCATTGGGACTCACCTCGACCTCATCCAATGAATCATTTAAATCCATGTTGATATGATATGATTTCAAGATATTTTCGATTATTATTACCCTTACCCTCTCATCAAGTCATATGCGGAAATAGTTAGGTGTTATGCCATTCCATTAATTAGAGTTATTATGATTTTTAATTGCATTATATAAATCCCACAATGAATATTTCATTCAACCTGTCCAAAGCTTAATTTGGACATGGTTGAATAATTCATAACCATATGAAATAATTATTAGGGCACATGATTCAAAGTAATGAACCCTAGCATGACTTCTCAAGCATGCAAAATAACGATCTCATGATCGTTCAAGACACCTAAATGAATCAGTTTTTAAACTCATGATCCTTACCCTCGTTTTTACTTACCTTTGTCCTCGCGGAGCCATCCAGATGCCATTCCTTTGTATCCTATGCAAACCCCTTGCACTTTTTCCTCTATTTACCAATTCCCAGCTGCCTCGAGCCTGAGATTTATGAGGACTTGTTTCAGATTCCATAGTTCCAAGAATGTCGGGAGATCTTCTTTCGAGCAGGGTGGAACACGTTCCTCTACCTTCTATAGGGATACGATGAGGAAATTCCATTGTTATTTGAAAAAGGTTTTGACGGTAAGGTGTCTAGGGTTGGCTACCTCACCTTTTTAGTGACCGAAGAGTCCATTTCAGTAGCTACCAAGCTTTGGAGGGAAGATTCCCGTTGGAACAGACATATTTTCCTCCCTCAATCATTCCATGATTTCTCTCTCAAGACAGATTATCAGCATGTTGTGGGTACAAAAGGGTTTCACAGAGAATGGGTCAAGCTAGAATAACTTAATCCTTTATCCATTATCACTCACCTCATAACTTGCGAAGGTAATTTCAGTGTGTTTATAGCTTGCCATTTCTGATAATTGGCACATTTTGTCAATAGACAGTTTCTTAATTTTTTGTTCTATTTCCTTAAGAGCTTGGAGAAGATGTCGAACCAGGTCAGGAAAAATATGATAAACCCTAGGGGTAGTCTATACCACCATAGTATTATAAATCTCCTGATTGTATATCAGTTGAAGGAGAGGGTCCAAACCTGAAAAAAAATGTATTTAAGGTATTGAACCCTCATCTAAATTCCCTAAAGTGTCCTCAACACACCCGTGACCGTGAACCAAATCAAACCCCTCCCAAAAGAAAGAAAACCACTAAAATAGTGCATATTGATGAAGATACTTTAGGACCAAGTTAGCATGGAAAATCACCCACCTGTGTCGACCCTGTGACCACTTAATTTGCATCTTCTTCACAAGACCCCACCAAGAACAGGAAGGAAAACCACATTCAGACCATTGTTCATCCTATCCCTCAGTCTCTTCATCCAAAAAGTTCGATCACCCAGGTGGATCAACCTATTTCTAACTCGCCCCTTGTTTACGCTAGATAGAATCTTGACCAAGTTGCTTGAAGCCTCTGCTCTTGAGCTTGCTTCTGCATCTACTCAAGGAACAAGTCCCTTCTATCGACTTTAAAGCACCATCTAGAAATTTGAGTCCTCCTCGAGGTTCTGAGTTCCCTACAGAACCATTTACTCCAAATTAGCATACAATAGATCAATTGACTCAAGAGTTAGCACAGTTGACAAGCCAAAAGAAAAATATGCCAAAATGATTGCTGATATTCATTAATAAAACAAGGATATACGTCTTTAAGTCAAGGTCATTGTAGATCTCAATAAGGCCATAGCCTCTTCATGTGACTCTCGTTAGGAGAGGCACAACATTCTGGAGGCACAAGCCATGAAGTTGAAATCCAAATTTACCATTCCCTCTACTAAGTCGAAGGCAGCTACCTTCTTCCTAACTTCCTCTTTGTTTTGCTAAGTGGGACCTGACATCTCTCCGGTTTGGGGGAGTGTTGATGCTCGATTTTGTCATTATTTTTGGTTGTTAAATTTCTTTGTCTGCATTACTTTTGTCGCTTTTTGACATACTTCTTGTTGTTCTAACCATCAATTAAACCCAGGTATGAATGTATTTCAATATCACACAGGTATTGGTTAATTTTCATTATTTTATGGTTTTATTAACAATCATGTGACATTTTTAGATGTGCTTGGCATATAGACTTTGTTTTGCAGGAGATGGTTTTCAAACGGACCTCCACTTAGACACACATTCATGCAAAAGATGCACATTTGATTTCAGACTGTCATGCAACCCTCTATTCATACCCGCGGCTTTGCTGGTTGAAATATTCTAGGGCGCTAAAAGAAAAAATGGTCTCATCATTCTATTGGCCACGCATTCCTCTTGGCATGAGATCCATCGCTCTAAAAGATTCGGGATCCTGCTCACTCAGCTCGACACCACACTCTCTGCCCACGTCAAAGAAGGTCAATGCGCCAGCTGCTTGCACAAGAGAACCAACGCCCAAGGAATTAGGAAGATGGCCTGTGCGCTGTTCTAAACAGTTATGTAGTCATTTCCTCGACAGTTAAGAATTCCTATTATTAGAGATTTCGACCACTGAAAGGTTCGACCTGCTCCTTTATTGTAAAACTATAAAAAGATGTCTCCAGACGAGAGATAGAAGCTAGCGATTCATAGGCATAGAATCTCTGCAAAAAATTTGTTCACAGTTTAATAAAAATTCTATTTTAGGTGTGGATATATTTTTTCATCCTTTGTGAGTGATTGATTGACTTAGACACAACCCCTGATTGCAGAGAAGGGCCCCTCAACAACAAGAGGTCTTCTATGTATATATTTTTGTTATTTCCTTTTGCGGATAAGTAGTTTCTGTTTTAAATCCTTGTACGTAATTCGATTTTCCTGTAGTTGATGTTGTTTTGTCTCCTGAATGTATATTTTCTGTTGTTAATATAATGTATGTTTTTCTGTTAAAATAGTATATATTTGCATAATTTTAAGTGACCGGTCACGCATAGTTACTTCCAGCCTTTGTTTCAGTTTGTTCTTTAGTTTTACATTTGTAATTAGCTAGAGCTTAATTAGTTTAATGTTTCAGGCTTAGCTCATAGTTAGGTTCAACTCTGTTAATTCTTCTGTAATTGTAGATTAAATTCACTTATCTTTTACCTTGTTTTATTATATAATAGGAAATAATTTATTTCCTTAGATATAGATTAGTATAGTTTCTCTTCTGTTATTTCAATTGCTAAATAGCTTAATTACTTTCTTTTATGCACTATAGCCTCATATGCATAAACCAGCTAGTGTCAGGATCATTTAGGTGGCTTGTTTTGTAATTTACATTGTTTTTCTCCATCGAGACTTTCATTCAGACTGTCGTTCTATACTTTCATCTCGATTGTCATTCGGACTTTAATATTTCCTGCTTTGTTTTTATGCTTGTTTAAAGTTCACCTTTTCAAGTTTTTGAATTGTATTATTCTCTGTCGTTAACCAATAGTCATATATATAATTAGGACCTTATTTTGAACCACATAAAGTATTCATTAATCTCCATAATGATTCTTAGTTTTCATTTCTTTTTTCCTTAGTTCGCTTTTTGAATTATGTTTCTTTTATCTTTGATTTCTTAATTTATTACTGCTTTAGAACTTGTCAACTTCATTCCTAGTTTAATTTGTTTCATTCTTATGTAGATTGATTTTAGATTAAACTCATTCATTTCATTCTCTAAAAAGTGCATTAGTTCTTTATGGTTTGATCATCATTTCTAGTACAAGCATATAATATGTTCTCCTTTTTCTGTAGTTGATGATGATGTTCATAGGATAAGATTTGATTCAGAAATAAAATATATTTATTAATTTTTCTAGTTGCTTCTAGATTACATTTTCCAAGTCATTTTCCATATTCTTAGATTTCCCTAAAACTTGTATTGATTAGTAAACTTCATAAGATAGCATAATTGTTGCATGTTTCTGATTTCAAAATAGTCATTAGACATACATGTTCTTGGTTCCTTTTTAATAGATTAGTTGTTAATGGGAATTCTATTTCAAATACTTAAAGTGTCATTTACTTATGAATAAAGAGTAGATTACAATGTTTACAATAACTTGTAATTGGACACTTTTTAGTTTACATCTCTTTGTAGAAGCTAAAATATATTTACTTCCATTGAGTTTACTTGTTACCTTTGAAAGTCATTTTGATACACCTTCTCTAGTTCCTGTCACATTTGATTCATATCCTCAAAATCCTCAAGGGGAATGGAAGTAGATATGTCAGCTTAGTTTTGAGTTTTTGTTAAATGCATGTATAGCTTAACTATTGTTCACTTTTGATCAAGTCTTGTTTCTTAGAATAGTATTGTTTATATCTTTTCAGTTATCATTCATAGAGTAGAGTAGCATAGATTGATACTACTCTAATCTATTGGTTTTTTTCAAGTCTAAATTAACTTAGTAGTTGTATTTATGAAGTTTGACTCGGTTTTTCATTTGAAAATATCTTTTGATATTTTATTTATTAAAATATTTCTACAACATCCTAGGTACCCTTATACCTTAGCATATATTTTGTTTCAAATCCAATTTTACAAACCCCAGTCAATAATTAAATATTTGGTGAATTCATTAAGACAATAAAACACCTAACACCATACCTCAACAAAAACGACCCCATTTATGGAACTTTATGACTATCATCCACCATCTATCACAAATGCACTAAGAGACTGCTCTAAGGTTCAAGCAGTGGAAGACCACATGAAGCATCAACAACAAGTTCTTTAACTCTTAAAGGACAACCCAAATCTAGCAAGAAAATTAATGAAACAACAAGCAAATCAACACCGCAGTGAATGAAGCTTAATTGTGGGGGATTAGGTGTTTTTAAGACTACAACCATAAAAATAGATGTACCTGAAGGACAACAAGTAGGATGACAAATTATCACCTAAATACTATGGTCCTTACAAGGTGTTACAAAATATTGGTAGTATGGCCTACAAATTGGAACTACCTACATCTTCACGAGTCCATATAGTTTTCCATGATTCTTGTTTAAAGAAGGTAATCGATGAAAAGATACCAATTCAAACAATAATACAAAAACTTGATGGGGAAGGAAAACTCATCTTGGAGCCTAAAGAAATTATGGAAATAAGAAGTATACAACTTCAAAATTGTTGATGTATTTATAACTTCGTAATGTATTCACTTGTATATCATATGTATTGTAACCCAATGTTTATTCCGGGAAGTATCTATAATGTAATTGAGTCATGTCATGCCCTGATGTTCTGGTCAGGGGATTCAATAATGTAAACAAGTCATGTAAATTCATTGAGGTTAACCCTCCATTGTAAGTCAAGGCAATAGTCCCCACATTTGTGTCAAGGTTAACCCTCCTTGTTGATCTGAGGGAAAAGTCCCCACAGTTGTGGGGCACTAGGGTTATTAGACTCTCCTAGAGATGTCGGCTCTAGTAAGTAATTGTTAAGTGGGACTGACATGCTAAAGTGGACATTAAGTGAATGAAAGAATATAAATAGAGAGTGAGACTCTCTATTTATCACACACACACTCACTCATTGGGGCGCATGAGTGAGAGAGAAGTAGTTCTCTCAAGTGAGAGAGAGAGAGAGAGAGAAGTCGTGGAGATCATCTTTATGTTTTTGGGTTTTACTGCTGCCATTGGTGCTCATTCTATGTCTAAGGAATTTGCGGGGTTTTCTCCTTTATGGTTTCCCCAAGGAAAATTCTTTATGTCTCTTATCTCTTGTATTTTATTGTTGTACATGTTATTCTCTCAGTTAAAGATTATAAGATAATGCTAGCTTGAATGATAAAAATCTAACATGATATTAGAGCTAACCTGAGAAGAAGACATTATGCAGCTATAGACGCTAGGGCTTCTTACTTTTTTTTTCTCTCTCCACAATCCATAAGCAAAAGTATGCTAGGTTGACTCTCCATTAAAGGGTGCATCTTTCTACCAAAGCATAATTCGATTCAGACATTTTAAGTTTTTGGTGAAGAGAATTAGGGCTTCTAACAGAAGAGGAATTTTTTAGTGAGCCCAGCATAAGATTTCTCTCCTCATCAAAATCGATGTTTAGATACCTGGGATGAGATTTTTGGTTGGGTGAAACTCCGGGAAAGTCAAACCCTAGTTTGATCTTGGGCTGGAAAAACCATGGGTTTAGTAAAAATGATAAGTTTTGGTATATTCACTATATCGTGGGATTGGAGAAGGCTCAGGAGCTAAAACATTCACAGGCCAAATTTAAAATCTGGATTTAGGATGTGTCCAAATTTTAGACTCATATTCTCTATATTCTAGGAGATATGATTCCTCCAAGTTAGGGTTCTAGCCTCTCCTAGGATTCATCCCCAAATAGGACACCTGGAGAGAATTGCTATATCTTGGGATACGAAGGTCCAAATGAAATTTATGAAGATGTTACAGAAAGGGCATGGACTATACTTTATGTGGTCCAATTTTCATACCCAGAATATGAAACAATGACATGTGGAAGTCCGTACGACTTCGCTATGTTGAACAATCCTAAAAAGGTCACCTTGGGAAAATGCTCATAAGTCCCAATTGGTAAGACAAATTCTGATGAAACATGTGGTGTTGGAATAGAGATAGGTGAGGTTACATCAATACAATGTTTCAGACACATAGGAGCATTAATTTCAAAGATACCACAAAATAGTATCAGGCATTTTTTGGAGAAGAAATTGGAAAACTAGGGCTTCCTGTTCCTGGAGTTTCCCTGCACTGTTTTTAGAAAAGGAGTACATTGGATAGCTCACCTTGAAGAGGTATATATTCCTATCTGATCAGATCTATAATATTCCAAGTTTTGAAAATTAGGGTTTCTCTGACAAACCCTAGATCACCTAGCTCCAGAACCAGGACGGACATCTCAAATCTGTAAGATCTAATCTTTTGCTATTTTCATTTGAGGTTCTCATTTGAAAGTGATCTATCACATCAGCTTGATGATAATCTTGGTGAAGTTGATAACTTCCAAGCATGGAAGTATATGATCTCTCTAAATAAAATGAATTGGACACCTACATAAGTAGAGAGGTTCCAGTTCTAGAGGGAGATGAGGCTAAAATCCTTACACCAGAAGAACTTGGTTAAGGCCAAGAAGATCATTGCTAATTCAATCATGAATCACCTTATACCACAAGTATCTTCCCTAAAGACACCGAAAGAGATGTTTGATTCCTTGAAAAATCCATTTGAAGGAAATAACATAAATTAGAAGATGACCTTATGAAACTAGTTGAAGAATGTGAAGATCTAGAATGCAGAGACCATACAGTCATACTTCACAAGGGTCTCTCAAATCAAAGAACAACTTGAAGTGGTAGAAGAAGTGGAGAATGCAGAAGTTGTGATAACCACCTTGAATGGCCTCCCAGGATCATGGAATTCATTCATGCAAGGAATTTGTTCCAGAAGGAAGTGATTACTTTCAGCAGACTATGGGAAGAAGAAGAAGCGTGACTCATAATAAGGAAAGAGAAGGTGGGAGAAACTGAATATCAAGCTCTCTCCATCCAAATAAGATCCCTCAAGCGATGAGGAAATATGAAGGACTCAAATATTGAATAACCTCTTATCCATCTTAGCATTTGGATAATAAATGATGATGTCATGAATGAAGAATATGATGAAGAAGAAGGCTAAAGGAGTCTACCCATGAAACAAATAAATATAAGTATTTCATTGTTGTTTGATGATATTGTTTTGTTATGCATTTGTTTATATTCAGTTGATGTATTATGCATGATAGAATGTTTGCATTAATGACAATATACTACTAATATGCATGTAATGGGTAAGTAGCTCATGGTTCTATACAACTTGCCATTGCTACTTATCTAGAATAAAACCTCTTTGCTGACATATTGGATTAGTGCACAATATCAATGTTGTCCTGGTAGAGATGGAAGGCATCTAGAAAAGTTTCCATGAGATATGGATGAATGTTGTATTGGCCAAAATTGTTGCATGATCATATATTTATGCACAAGAATTTTCCATTATGAATATGCCTTATGAAATGTTTCTAACCATACAACTAATGAATTTGACTTGTAGGAAATATCACATACAATCACCTAAAAGCAAACAAGGATGAGACTTGTTCCGAAGAACAAGTGACAATAATTCAATAAAAAGTTCAAGATGAAGAATAATATGATGAATGCAGCGACATCAATGATGCAGAAGCTTCCAACTATGAAGAAGTAACCAAGAAGAAAGGGAAGACCAGTTCAAGAAGAATGATGTCTAGGACACAGTATCAATACGTGAAGGGAAACTCATAGTTCCATCATGCAGTAGATGGAAACATCATGGGATACAAGGAAAGATTCGTAGCATGAGGCATAGACTACAAAGAGACATTTGTAGCCACTAGTAATACACATGATAGGAAAAATCATGTGTGCAAATGAAAGAAGACCTTGTACGAGCTCAGAAGACACCCATGGGATAACACATGCATGAGGAGGTTGATGAAGACCTGAACCTTTGCTACAAGCTTGAAGATGAAAGTCTATAGAGGATGACAAGCTCATAGATGGGTGTGAGAAGAAATTTTGAATAAGTTCAAGATAGAGGATCTTGGTATCTAATGATCCTAGATGGATACATAGAATATTAGTAGCAGAGGAAGCTACTTGTTGCTCCGGTACATAATGTTTCAGTGCATAGAGTATGAAATATAGAGCAAGAATGATGCTCCGCTTCAGAGGGAGTGACTACAGAAGATCCTGAGGTTCGGCATGGTACAATAGGATAGATAGATTACTGATGACTCTAGGATTTACTAAGAGTAAATCGGATTCCATCCTTTGCTTCAAGGTTGAAGGCGGAAGAATAGTAATGCTCTTGTTATATAAGTTGATGACTTGTTCCTGACAGAAAAGAGGAACTCATTAAATTTGCAAGAAGAAGACTTGCTGTCGAGTTCAAGATAAAGGACTTGGGGATGATGCACTATGTTCTAGGGATGGTGGTGTGGATAAGGGAAGTATGCAATAGATATCCTGAAGACGTTCAGGATGATGCACTGCAAGGCCACTATTTGATTTGCTATTAACAAATAGATGATTTACCTAACAAATACAAGACCGGCTATTTGATTTGCTATGAACACCTGGAGACATGTTCACTTGATGGTTGCAAATAATGTAGTGAGGTACCTAAAGGGTATACTTGATTAGGGGCTCAAGTATGAGGCGAATCAGAAGATTAACTTGGAGGGTTATGTGGATTCCTATTGGGCAGGAAGTGCCATTGATATGAAGAGCACTTCGAGGTGCTACTTCAGTATGGGATCAAGTGTGATCTCTTGGTTTGGCAGGATGGACTCCTGCATGGCACTGAGACAAAATATGTTCCCACTTTCTATTTGGGATGTAGTATGTTTCTTTTGAAAACTACTATTTGATTTGGTTGATCTGACTTGCATTTTTTGTATGATGCAGAGAGGAGCAGTGATCTAGATCAAGATCTCTCAAAAGAGGGATTTCTAGCATAGCTGATGAGACAAGTTGTCTGAGCATAAATCCTGGTGAAGCTCGTAGATTTCCCAGATGTAAACAGACCTGTAGGTTGTCCTCAGATGTAATCAGTCCTGGCAAAGCTCATAGGTTATCCTTGAACGTAATCAGCCTTGATGTGATTTTATGCTAGAAATGGCCAAAGTAAAGAGAGAAGATTGGTGTTCTCCAGATCGAGGTTCCCTCCAAGGGGAGGTGATGAGTCTGTGAGCCATTTTGACATGGTGAGAGGATTAGGTTCCTTCCATGGTCAGATGTAAGGGCTAGTCCATTCTGTCATGGTGAGAGGATTGGTTCCTTCCATGTTAGATGTGAGTGCTGAGCCATTCAGATGTGACTGTAGGATTGGTTCCTGCATGATTAGATATAAGTGTTGAATTCCATTCTTGGAATGGAGGTACCTTGTCAGTTACCAGGAATACTCGGTCTAGGACTAAGGGCCATTCTGATATGACCGAAGGCCATTCTAATATGACTGAGGGATGTAGTCTCACATGATCAGATATAAGTGTAGGGCCATTCTAATGTGCTTGAGGGATGTGTTCCCACTTGATTAGATATAAGGGATGATGCCATTCTCTAGGAGAATGGAGGCACCTGGTCAGTTACCAGGAATCCTCAGTCTAGGACTAAGAGCCATTCCAATGCGGTGTTTTCAAACATGGTTGGATGTAAGTGTAGAGACATTCTGATGCGGTGTTTTTGAACATGGTCGAATGTAAGTGCAGAGCCCTTTTGATGCGGTGTTTTTGAACATGGTCGGATGTAAGTGCAGAGCCATTCTGATGCAGTGTGTTTGCACATGGTCGGATGTAAGTGCAGAGCCCTTCCAATGTGGTGTGTTCACACATGGTTGCATATAAGTGCTGAGCCATTCTGGTGCGATGTGTTTACACATGATCAGATGTGAGTGCTAGGCCTTTCTGATAAGATGAGGTCAGATGTGAGTGCTGGGCATGCCTTTATGATAAGATGAGTTCATATGTAAGAGATGGGTAGGCCATTCTCACTTAGGTTCAGATATAAGTGCTGAAGACCTACATGAAGGATAGGACTACAACCAACATGAAAAAGGGTTGGCTCTGTAGAACTTCCTCTGATGAGAAGAATCAAGATATAGCACCATTCAATTGAGATAGCAGAAGCAGTAATGATGATGATGATTCAGTGACGATACAGCTTTGATGATGATCTAGATCAAGTGATAATCCAGACTTGATGATGATCAAGTAGTGACAATCCAAATCAAGTGATGATCCAGCAGTGACGATCCAGATCAAGTGATGATCCAGACTTGATGATGATCCAATAGTGACGATCCAGACTTGATGATTCTATGATGATCCAAACTTGATAAAGGTCACTTGGCCATGAACATGACTTGACAATGAAGATGACTTGAAGATGAATATGACTTGAAGAAGACTTGTGCTAATAAATTGTGTCGAGAGAATACCTTACTAGTTAAGAGGGAGTGTTGATGTATTTGTTATTTCGTAATGTATTCACTTGTATATCTTATGTATTGTACCCCAATGTTTATTTTGGGAAGTATCTAAAATGTAATTGAGTCATGTCATGCCCCAATTTTTCGATCAGGAGATTCAATAATGTAAACAAGTCATGTAAAGTCATTGAGGTTAACCCTCCATTGTAAGTCGGGGAAATAGTCCCCACATTTGTGTGAAGGTTAACCCTCCTTGTTGATCGGAGGGAAAATACCCCATAGATGTGGGGCACTAGGGTTATTAGACTCTCCTAGAGATGTGGGGTCTAGTAAGTAATTGTTAAGTGGGGCTGACATGTTAAAGTGGACATTAGGTGAACGAAAGAATATAAATAGAGAGTGAGACACTCTATTTATCTCACTCACACACACACACACACACACTCTTTATGTTTTTGGGTTTTACTGCTGCCATTGGTGCTCATTCTATCTCTGAGGAAGTTGCGGTGTTTTCTCCTTTATGGTTTCCCCGAGGAAAATTATTTGTGTCTCTTGTCTCTTGTGTTTATTGCTATGAATTTTATTCTCTCAGTTAAATATCCTAAGATAATGCTAGATTGAATGATAAAAATCTAACAAAAATCGATCAATTACGGAGTATATCATTAAATGGAACAACTTACACGCATAAGATTTGACATGGGAAGATGAGTCCTTTATACAACAACATCCATAACTACTTCAATGTTGAGGACAACACTTTTTGAAGGACAGAGGCATCTTAATCCCTTAATGATGGCACATTACCCCATATAGTGTGGCGCATTGCCCTCTATATTGTGGTGCATTACATATTATTTATGTTGGAATGGGTCTATTACCGGGTATATTAGTTGTTATTGTACACTTTTGTCAACTATATATAGGAAGGAAAGATTCTCATTTTAGTCATCATTTGTATCTTATCTTGTCTTGTGTACTTAGTACATTATGTAAGGAGGTTCCTCCCTCGAAGAGGATTGTTATTTATCTCTACTATTCATTGTTAAGGCATGGATCACTCTTTTGTTGTCTATTTATGCTCTTTTTATGTTATTTATGGGACTTGGTTGCATAATATTGCATGGATAAGAAAACAAATAACCCAATTACAATACCCAAAACAAGACTAGACAAAAAGGCTTGGATCTGTTGTTGTCCTCGATTCCTTCTTATCTTTAGTTGTCTCTCTTCATCTTATTTTTCTCTTCTTCTCCACTTGCCTTGTTTTATTTAAATAGTTTTAGGAGAAGACCCAAAATAATTGTATTCATTAAACATTTCGACATCTTCATCAATGTAACCTATGCTTTCTTCTACCATTATGTGCCTTTTAAAAATGAAGGATCTAATACACCTTAAACAAAATCATTAGCTTTACCTCGATTCAACTTGCTTGCATTCCTGAATCTTGGGCGTCTTCTATTGTTGGATATTTAAATGAAGGATCCAACTATGGAATATTTTTTATTCCATTGCATTTATGGACTTCAAATTCATATAGCTTCATCTTCAATTTGCTTAACAAAATGTTGGTGCTAGCTATAAAAATTTGAACTTTTTTCATTTCTGGTGGGGTGAGTGTCCAAATTTCCAAATCAATGTATTTATATTGGACCGTGGAATTTAATTATCATAGAGTATTCTTAGTGCATACTTGGTCATGGAGTTTATCCAATCCATCATCAACTTCTTGGGATTCCTTATACTTGCATTCATGGTCCAAGGGATTAGTGATGGTTTGGGATTCTTCATTCAACTGCTTAATCTTTTCCTATAAATATTATACTAGTCGCTACTTCTTAGAAACAATACCTCATGAGATAAGATATGGGAAACTAGGTGGGTGGGAGAACTATATTCATGGAGATCACATTATGGAGAGAAATAATAAGGTTATTGAGTTGGTAAAATGGACTAGCAAATAAATGCTTCCATTTATAAACATACAAGATGATGATAAGTTGGTGTTTCATGGTGTGTGGAATCATTAAAGAAATGGTGAATCATAGATCTGCTAATAGGTGGAGATAAAAATCATTACATCCACATGAGCCTCGACATGTGTGATCTAATCAAGCCATAATGGTTTGGGATGTAGAATATCTAAGGTGGGTGTGAGATAAAAAGGTGATGATGAGTTGCTAAGCAATGTTGATCGATAGGGGTGACTAAGGGTTGAGCATTAGGTCTGAGTGTATATTGGTGAGGAAAGGCTGTAGGATTGAAAGGATCAATTCATTAAATGCAAAATTCAGATGATGATTTGACAGGGCTATACTCGATACGGTCGACTCAAGTTGTAATGTATCTTAATGATGAAAATATAGCATTTGTTGATGGGACATGCCAATAATCACTAAATTAACTAAATAAGTTGGGTCCCCTAAACTACAATGGTTTGAAATAACTAACTTATTCTTTGAAAAAGACTTAATGAGAAATGAATATGATTATCGACTAGAATTTTGCAACAAAAATTGGTGAAACTAATTCCTACGTGATGTCATTCCCTTTGACAGGAGTGCCATCTTGCAAAATTACTGACCATACATGGAGGGTTTTAGCATCCTCCATTTTCTAAAAATAGTCTGAGAATTCAATGGAGTTGCACTAGTTTAATATATCATAAAAATTGTATTTCCACAACAATGAAAAGTCCAAACCAATTTGAAGTTTTCCTAGAAGCATCTGGAACTTGATATCATAGAGTAAGAATTTATCACCTAGGTTGAAACGTTTCCACTTGATGTGGAAGGCGTGCAAGGATTTATATTGGTCCTTTGACAGTGTTGCATGATAATTAGCTAAGAAACATGTTCTCGGTCAGCTCTGTAATCCATTCCACAATGGATTTTCCTGCTTTCATATATGTTCTGTGTGTAATATAAAGGTTGGGAACCATGAATTCTATTGGAACTACTACTTCGTTGCCATATACCAAATGGAATAGAGTTTGGTTATGAATTTTAGTTTGTGGTGGTCCTGTATGCACATGGAATAGTTGGAATTCTATAATCCCAATCATCCTGACTTGTTGGTTCAATATACTTTTGATAATCTAGACTCATAATATTTTTTTAAGGATTCTGCTATGTTGTAAAGCACTAAATATTGGGCACTTTCCCCCTATAGAGTGGCACATTACCCCATATATTGTGGTGTATTATATATTGTTGATGTTTTCTTAGGTCTATTAGTGGGTTTATTAGTTGTTATTTTTCAGCTTTGTCTCCTATATATATAGGAATGATATATTTTCATTTTAGTCATGATTGTATCTTGTCTTGTCTTTTGTACATAATACATTGTGTCAGGATTTTGTCCCTCAACAAGGATTGCTATTCATATTCATTCTTCATTATTAAGGTATGGATTACTTTATTATGTTGTATTTCTACTATTTTTATGCTATTTATGGGACTTGGTTACATAACATTTGGGATCAAATCTCTTTCCTCGAGACTGGTTTCTTCAAAACAAGTTCTCTAGGAAATTTTGCTACAACATTTTTTATAGAAGGATTTAGATAATGAGACTCAAAAACCATATCTAAAAATGACAAAGATAGATTTTGTCCAAGTTTCACATACTGATACATTACATGTTTGGATATATTTGTCTTGGAATCTAGGGTTTTTTATTAGTCCAAAACCTAGTCTAAAACATGTGTTTAGGGTAAAAGGGTCATATATGGGGCATCTGAGATACAAATTGAGTGAGAATCATTAAATACGAAAGACGAAGGAATTAGGTATTTGTGTTATAGTTTTCATCCTCATATACAAAATATTATACATGTGGCATATCGTATAAGTTATCTCTTCTAAAAGGAATGAAAATAAGAAGTTTTGGGAGATTTGCAATAAATTTTTATTGACACATCCAAATTAGGCTATAACTGCAACATCAAAAAGAGGAAACATCATGATAGAAAAATCCAAACTTTCATACCAAGAGGAACCTCATTCACATATTCAGCTTAGATCCAAGACAGCCACTAATCGATCTCCAATTAGTGTTTGGAAAAGGTATGACATTGTCAATTTGAATAACTTTGAGTAGAAGGATTTATTTTTGTGAACCCTATGGTTTGAAAATATATATTGTACAAAATTCCTCCTAAGGAAAGTGTAAAAATAATACCCCACTGAAACCACCAAAGGGTTCATCATAACATACGATGAAAGTGAAGACATATATTTTAGGGTGTCTAAGTTGCAAGATATGATTAAAGAGATGTACACTAAAGAGTATCTGAAGTGAATGACCACTAAAGAACATAATCAATAATTAATGGAACTGATGAAAAATAGATTTATTCCCCATTCATACACTAAATAGGATAAATGGGAAAAAGGGAACTTATTCCATTGATGTATTGCAGAAATTGAAAAATAGTCAGAGAACAAGAAGTTTGAAACCCAAAAATTTGATGATTCACTACATCATCATGGTTTTAACTCAGCTCCAAGGAACTACTATGCTCCCAAAATTTACAAGATAATTTTTTATTCCAATGATTCAATAACTTGGATATTCCAAATGGAGCAATTCTTTGGTCTGCGCTAGGTGCCAACCTTGTAAAAGGTAACTATTGCATAATTATACTTAGAGCCTGACCAAGTTGTATGGTATCCATGGATTTTCCACTGTAAAAATGACTTTATTATATCTTGGTAAATATTCACAAAAGAGTTCATTGCACATTATGGGGATATAAATAACTACATATTTTTTATTCAATTGGTAAATCTCAAGCAAACAGGTTTAGTTAAAGAGCACATCTAGCAGTTTGAGAAGCTAAGTATCAAAGTGAAGAATATTTTAGAAGATAATTTGTTGGATCTCTTTATTGGATCCTTGAAGGATAACATTCAACATGAGGTGTGTCTCTTCAAACCACCATCCTTAGAGAAGGATTTCATGATGGAAAGGAAGTATGAAAGTAAAAATATGGAAGTAGACACTAGAAATACCACTTCCAACACATACATAGAGAACGATGTTCCTTATTATAAACCACCTTAGAGTTTGACACCTCATGACTAGAGGAAAGAAGATTGAGATTTGTATTCTTTGATTGTTATATCAAGTACATTAAGGGGCATAAAGGTGGAGAAAATAAATTATTCTACATAGAATGTGAAGAGGAAGAACAAAATAAATAGGAACCACCATAAGGGGATGGACTAGAAGTGATTATTGCCACCATATCTTATCATGATTTGGATAGAATAAGCAATCCTCAAAATCTCAAGATTTAAGGATATAAAGAATTAAAAGGGTAACAGTGTTGATTGATTCTAGTAGTACTCATAATTTCATTCACTGTAAAGTATTGAAAGATCTCAATTGCTTTGCATATCCAACACCAAAATTTGAAGTAATGATTGCAGATGGAGGAACGCTCAATTTTTTAATCAAATTTCATAATATCAATATTACTATGGGGTAATACGTATTGAATAGTACCATGATTTCTATCCCAATGGGTGGTGTTTCTGTTGTATTAGGGGTTCAATGGTTACAATCATTGGGATTAATGGATTTTAATTTTTAGAATATTTTCATGAACTTTTCATGGTAAGGAAAATAATTTTTGTTAAATGGTATCATAGGAAAACGAATAAAGGTGACCATATCTAACAATATGACAAAATTGTTAAAGAAAGGACAATAAGGTGTAATTATACACTTATGCACACTAGATGTTCAAACATCTAAGGCTCCTATTTCCCCATATTTCCAAAGGGTCCTTGATAATCCTTCCAAGGTATTTGAATATGTTCCAATAAGTATTCTACTTATTCCATATCTGGACCATGTTATTCACTTAATTCAAGGAATATTTCCTTCTAGCATCACACCTTATAGATACCTCTATGAGAATAAGAATTAAATGGAGCATATGGTTAAAGCAGTGGTAGGAAAATAAACAGTTTAGGTAGTGGTATATCACATATATTACCAACAATAAGATCTCTAAATCCCAAAGATGTAAAAAAACATGATGAAACAACAGGAAGACCAACATCATCATCGAAGTATTTTTGAAGAAGAGAAAATTGCACGGGAACCTAAAAAAATCATTGAAACAAAGACCAAACATATTCAAAAGAATGTTATTATTGAGTACCTCATAAAGTGGAAGAACTTACCATTTACAGATTCGACATGGAAAGACACATCCTTCATAAAGATGCATCCATAAGTACCCAATACTTTAGGACAACTCTTGTTTGAAGGGGAGGGGCATGTTAAGCCCTAAATATTGGACACATTCCCACCCATAGAGTGGAACATTACCCCGTTTATTATGGTGTATTACATATTTTTTATATTGTATTGGGTTTATTAGTGGATCTATCTGTTATTATTGTGCACCTTTATCTCTTATATATATGAAGGAGATATTGTCATTTTAGTCATCATTGTATATTGTATTGTCTTATGTACTTAGTACATTATGTAAGGAGGTTCATCTATCGAAGAGGATTTCTATTAGTCTTTTTTCTTCATTATTAAGGCATGGATTACTTTCTTCTAGTCCATTTATGCTATTTTTATTCTATTTTTGGGACTTGGTTACATAACAGTTTCATTTTCTTTTGGGTGATATTGACTTCTTTGGTTGTGTTAAATTAAAAATGATTTTGTCAAGGCTATAAAGGTTTTATTAATGAAGTGTGTTTCTTGTTCCTTGGTGATATTTATGGGACACCCAACTGAGTGACGAAATTATCATAAATTAATTGACTTGTTGTCTTGGTAGAGAAATATCAAACTAGTGCTTTCTTTTTTATGTAGTCTGTTGCGGTAATGATATATAGATATTTATAATGTTTTGCAATAGGATTTATAGGGAACACAAAATAAACTTCTGTTTTCTCAAATGGTTGCAAGGAACATACCAGTTGTAGTGGAATTTCATCTCATCGAGGTGTTCCCCTAGTGGCTTCTCCCCAAGTCATTAATTGGTGAAAAGTGGCATGACCCTTGCATTAACTTCATGTGATATGGAATTAAGTTCACTTAATGAGATATAAATTTAATTTTTAAATATTTAATTAGAAGGAGAGACAAATTAATTTTTGAGTTGATAAAAATGACTTTTCCTCAACCTCTGATTAGACATCTCAAGATTCATTTTGGGCCCTTGTATATTATGATGATTCCAATAGTACCCTAATTTAATGAATAAAAAGTGTGGGCAAATAAAACAGGAACTTCATTCCATTCTATGAGCATTTGGAGAGGAGGATGAGTTGAGTAGAGAGACAAGGTGACTCCAATGAATTCCACGACAAGTCTAAAAATAATAGTAACTTCATGAAAATCGCGGAGAGACATGTAGTTTGAGGAGGTGAAAAACAACATGAATCATTATTTCCAATGAGAGGGTACAACAGTTAATGAATTGTTCATACAATGTTTCTCTGTGGCATAGGGACATGTTTTTCCTTGTTGTGAAAGCACAAACACTAGAAGGAAAATTCCTTGTACCATATGTTATAGCGAAGGTTTTTTGTGTTACAAGATTGAAAAAATTGTCAAAAAACATCCTCTACAACCTCATCCAATGGTAGAAGATGTTTTAATAAAGGTTATTATGGATATATTTAACAACTACAAAATCCTGCAACATGAGGTTTTAGAGGATGCTTTTTACTAGTACACTTTTATGAAATATGAAGCACTGTGTGGATATAACACAACACACTTGTGCTATAATATATAATCAATATGCATCAATGCACTGAAATAGATCATGCACCACAAAGCACCAAATTTGTATGATGCGTCGGGTCCTACATATAGATGATACACACAGGTTCTTACAAACAAGATAAACACACTGGGAGGATATTTTGTGCCATACACACAGGAAGATCTAAATATTTCTACACTTTATCGATGCAATCTATTTATAATAGTGCTCTGATGTCTTTCATCATAATATGCACCAATACAAACAAAATATTATATCTTGGATCACTTCAATAACATAAATGCACCAGTGTGATTCATCACAAAAAATACGAGTGCATAAAATCTATAAACAAACCTAGTGTGATTAACTAACAAGATCTTACCAGTAAATGCCTTTTTGTTGGCTCACCAAATTGACACTCTTTTGTACCTATTTACACCCTCCATATACACCTTTGATATCTTCATTTGATCCTTTTATCTCACAAATCCTTCTACATTTTCACATATTCACCCAAATATTTAGAAAGTTATTAAGGTATGATAATTCGTTAATTTCCCTTTATTTAATGTTTAAATGTCATTTCTTGAAGGATTTGTGACTAATTACATTTCTGCAGCACACATTAGCGTTCAACAGTAGTTAGTCATTATGAAGCTTCTCCATATGTGGTTAGCCTGCTCAAACAAATCCGAGGTTATCCATCTCCAATCTCGTTGATGACTCATGTACGGTTAATGCAATCTTCATCTCTAGGAACTACGTGCCATAGAGATGAAGATTTGATATTCAATAGCAAACCAACACATATCTCATTATCTGTTAATTAAGGGATCAGATAGTTGTATTATTAAATAGCATATTGAGTTTGTTACTGTAAAACAGGAAGTGGTTATCTCAACCTCCGAGCTATATAAAGAGAGCCATAGGTCGAAAATGTAATAGGGAGAATAGCGTGTATGTAGACAAGGACTAAGATGTATATGTATGCAGAATACAAGGAACGATTAATAGAAGGGATGCATTGCTAATTGATGGTTTTTCTGAATGTGACAGAGTTATGATGTTTTATAATACATAGATAATTTTTTAGATCATAATCTGATCTAGTTTATATTGTCAATGTTTTTCTTTTATATGTCTGTAGCTTAAATATTTTAGTCTACAAATTCCATAAGGACTTGGGGTCTCGTTGGAAAGGATCCACCAACATATACCATAAGCCCTTCCTCTGTAACTTTAATTTTTATAGTTATATTAACTAGTTGTTTTTATTTTCACTAGATATAAGAATGGTGTTTGACCAAATAACTTTAGGAATCAGATTTTATATACGGTGATGGGATAATATTCATAGCATTTGTTAGTTTAGAACTGAGCTCAGGTACTAGGATAAGTTGATTTAAAAATACTGTTTTAAATACTTAGTATTGTAGGTTTGGTTTGTTTTGCTGTAGATTCAAATTTCGAGTTTGAAAATCATACATTAAGTTTGTAAAACTTGGTTCCTAATGAAATAAAATTCATTATATTTTCTTTTAAATTGTAGGATATATAGATGGCATTCATTTTCATTACGGTTTAATCTTTAATATTATTCAGTTCTGTCTTTAAATATTAATTGCATTTATTCTATAAATTACATTTATTCTGTTTTAGTTTTAAAACACAAGTTAGTTTGAAATAGTTTTGATCACAGAAACAGTTCATTTTTAAGATGAATTAGTAATATCTATAATAGTAGTTCTTAAAAATCCATTAATGTAATAAGATATTTTAAAGTGTTAAATGATACATCAAATTCATAAGTTTTCTTTCTGCAACTTACTATGTTTTCTGTGTCTTAGTTCACTTTCTATAACCTATTCTGTTTTCTGTGTTGATAAATAGTTTCTTTGTTTATTTAAGTTTCTGAGTTATGTTCTTAGTTTATGCTTCAATCTTAGAATTGTCTCAAAGTTAATTTAAATAATATTTTCATCTCTATAATTAGGACAGGACATGAATTTGAATGTTTTGTAGATGTGAGAGTATTCTAATTAATATTAGGATGTTACATTTGAATAAGTTTGATAGTTGATAGATTAGAAATATTCTTATTACGCATTTTGAATGATCCCTAGGTTAGAATAATCTAGCTTAGAGTATATTAGATTAGTATAGGCCTTAATCATGCATATATAGTGTTTTCATCTCACAAGTTACCTTCCCGGGTTGACAATTAAGTGTTGTGTTAGGTAGTGCATATTTAGGCCCGACATTTTTGGCGTCGTTACCGAGGAGGGGCTAAAGGGATTAGAGTATAGATAGGTTTCTTTTATATTCCACAACAAGGGGGAGGGGAGAACGGTAATACAAGAGGTAAGAACCTGGGCATACACTACCATGGGTTACCCCAAAATCTTGTTTTTCCTTTTCTACACAAGTTCGTTTGATTTATTTAGAGTGTGTTTCCCTTTCTACAAATGTAGATAGTTTACTCTCACATAGTTAGCTTTAAGAATATATGTTTTTGGAATTTTTCCTTTTCCTGTAGTTGTTTTTTATGTAAGTGTATTTTTCCTTTTAATAGTATGCAAGATTGCTCTTTCTTTAGCAAATAGTAGGATTTCCTTTAAGTAAGGATGTTTATGGCTTCATAGTATAGAGTTGGATTGCTTTCATTTTAATTTTTTTATTGCATATTAGATTATCTAAATATTGGGCCAGTTTTACACTCACAACATTTAATCTTAGTTCCTTTGCTTCTGAGTTAATTTTACATTTTTGTAATGAATACATTTTGATTTCCCTCATGCATAGTTTTTGCAAATAACTTAATTTAGATTTAAAATTTGAAATTAAAAAAATATTTGTGTGCTATAAGAACCATGTTACTAACCCACCTATGAAGCAGGACATTTGAACCAGTACAAGTTTAAAGATGTTCAAAAATTTGTTGAGTAGAGAAGGGCTTATACTACAAAGGGTTTCTTCAATCCTTTTTGTGGTATTAGATCCATATCTGGAGAAGAATCGATCTTCCAAAGTGGGAAATAGATCTATAAGTATCCTCAGCATGAAGATCCTGGTCTACACATTTCTCATTTCTTATTTGCTGAGGGAGCTCAAGAACTAGGGAAGGCAGCTGAAGAAGAACAACTAGAACCTGAAATTACAGAATTTCTTGCTTTCCTGGTACTAGAGGAAGAATATCAACTTGGCTTGGAAGTTAAGGATACTAAAAAAGTAAGCCAAGCTAGTCAAGAATCTATTAAGTCATGGACTGAGTCAGTTTTTTTATTCCAGCCTTTTACTCTTCAACAATTTTTGAAAACCAGATCATATGAAAAGTTGGTTCCTCATGTCATGGTATTTGTTCATAAACATTATGTGAACAAGAATGTTTTAAAAATCCTTATTCATCGGTGGTTACACTGGAAGTACTCATACACTTGAAAGAATACTTATAATTCCAGTAGTATAGGGTGGTTTAGGGAATACAAAAAAAATTAAAAGAGAAACATAAAAAGTAAAGAGAAAATAAAGCTCTACTATGAAAACCACTTTTCTGGCACAGTCTAGCAAGGGTCTAGCTAGAAAACCAGGTGACTGGCTTGCTAGGTTTCATAATAAATTTGTTGATGATACTTCATTTCTGCAAAAATTATCTTTTGTTCTTTGCTCAGTTGGATGATGGGAGATTTAGTAAGGCTCCCCTTTCAGCAAGTTTCAACCCATCGACTCCAAAACATTTTTTGGGTCTAAAGCTTGAGACATTTTTAGGTACCGTGGAGCCTGCATGCGTCAATGGAAGAATCCTTGTCATTTGATAAGGAAATTCATTAATGTTTCTTGGAAAGAGAATTCTACAGTTCATTCGACTCCAAAAAATATATTCATGACTGTTAGGATGTACCAAGTGCCTTGATTTCCATTAACATTAAGGGTGGAATATCTCGCATTGGTTAACAACTCTCTTTATTGGTTGGTAATCCAATTATTTTTATCTATGTTTCAAATCAACAAATTTATTCACATAGGTAGAATTGCATAAGGGAAGGACGTGTATGAAGACCTTACAGTTATTTACTCGGTGATCATGGATAGTTCTTAGTGGTTGCATCCTTGATTTTGGATACAGAGCAGGCTATTCTTTTTTTATAGAAGTCCAGTAACATTCAGCATAGGGGACAACCTCTTAGAAGAAATATTTTTAGTTTTATAGTAGCACAATCTTTGGAAGCAAAGCAAGAGCACCTTGTTGCAGAAACCCCATTCTACCACAGAAACTCCATTATGTCACAAAAATGACAACATGCAGCAGAAACTCCTGACATCTAAAGTACTTTTGAAGAACTTGGTCCTTTAAGGTAATATCAATCTAGGGTAACAATAATTTATTTGAAATATGTTTTTGCATTAAATTTAAAGAAAATTTTAGCATGGATTATACCTACGTACTTGCTAATCCCATGCCCTCATATGATTTATCCCATACTCTCGTTTTAACTTTAGTTGTCATCATGATTTTTTTATTTTACCTTACCTATGTCTGTCATAATTTGATGATCATCCTTATACCTTATAAATGAATATTGATCTCTATGGAACGTAGTGCCTAGATATGAAGATCTTATCACTTTGAAAATATATGATTGCGTTCTCCTATCCATGCAACCTTTGATTTATTCCTTCATATTTTCCTACACAGCATTTCATAATTACACTAACAGCTCAAAATTTTCATAAGCTTTTTTATGCGCCATATGATTGAATGATTGTTAAATACGAGGCTTATGAATTACCATTATACCCACAACATTAGATATATTGAGAACTCTGTTGAACACTTTTTTATGCCTGTTCAATAATCCTTACCATTTTTCCAGTTTTGGGTTCATCTTCTATTTTTTGTCCAAGTTATAACCTTAGAGAAAATTATGGGGCGATAGGGAGCTGCACTCCATGAACCAAATTATGTTTCTGTATTAGAAGGTTTTCCCGAATTCAATGCATACAAAGAAATATTTGAAGGTGTATGGTATCAATCTTTCAAAAATTTTAGGGGCATGATGACGACATTACACTGAAATTCGCCCAGGGATTTGATGGGAAAGTCATGCACATTGGCGATTTTATCATGGTGGTTTCAGAGAAAATACTTTCCCGTGCCACCAGTCTACCTCGTCAAGGAGAGCGTTGGTTTAAGAATAAACCCATAGAACGCACAGTGTGTACCATGTTTTTAAAAGAAGAACATCAGTCTTTGAAACTAGAAGAAGGGTTTTCCTCGAGATTGGATGCAATATGAATGGTGTAATGTGCTCTATGTGTTGCATAAGTATTTTACCTATGAAGGAAGGTATGTCAACACCCTAAGTTACCATATTCGCCTACTATTCCATTTTGAAGTAGAACTGGAAATGAATTTCCCTTATTTACTATACAAGAGTTTAGCTAAGATGTCAAGAAGGGTTCAAAAGCATTCTAGTAACCCTTATAACATTCTTTATCATCGTGGGTTAGTCAAAATTCTCATTGAGGATGAACTGCATCTCCAAAAGGATAGTTGGGTAAATTTTGTGGAAAGAATTCGGGGTCTTCCTTCATCTGTAAACCCTCATTCTCCACACATTCACGTTTCTCCTTAGTCTGAAGGTCATGACTTAGCAGTAGTTCCTGATCCAGATCCAGAACCACCCCTAATTGAACTTTTCTCCTCTGTCTTATGAAAATCCATAAAAAACGACCTTAGCTGAAAATCCTTAATGTCGCAAAATCCCCAATGCCACGTCGAATCACCCGAAGCATGAAAAAACAGTTCATTAAACCCTCTAATTTATCCCTCAACATACAACCACCTATTTTTGTTGATCTGGAGGAAACCCATGACTTAGAGCCAGGTCTTCCTGAGAAGAATACACCAAGACCACTTCCTCCGTCGCCTCCTCAGGAATTTGATTTTGTACATGTTGAACCTTCCGATTTCATTTTTCCCGATTATGGGTATGAACCCATGCATGAAGATATTCCTATTCCAAATAATGGCCATATAGAATATGATCCTAAACTGTTTAACCCTCAACAATTTGATTATTGGTTTCCTAATGATCATTCGCCTACACAAGAACCCTGTGATGAACATATACCTGAAGTATTAGCCACTTCATCCATTCCTTCTGTAATTGCTCAGTTGTGGAAGAAAAATAAGAAGATTAAGAAGATTAAATAAGTGTGCAGGTCATATGAATAGGCCCAACAAGAAAAAGATCTATTTCTTGCAGAGACTAAGAAATATAATGAGCAATGGAGAGATTATAGTCTTAAGCTCCTGTAGAAGAATGAGAAATTGAAGGGAAAGTGTGACAAAGTTGTTATAGGTATAAAACACCTTCAGAAATTAGTAAGGAATTGGATAGTTGAGGCATATAAGCACTTGTCTCATATAGGTATGTTGAAAAATAAATTGAAGGCTCGATCAAGTCCAGCTAGTCGAAACTTGAACATTGTGGTCAATGCAACATAATCATTGTCAGTAATATTAAAACTCAGTTTTGAAATTTCGAAGACTCTATCTGCTTTGTTTGCATGGGACATGCAAACAGGTAGGCGTGGGAGTATGTTGGCTTGCCAAATTGACACTCTTTTGTACCTCTTTACACCCTCCATATACACATTTGATCCTTTTATCTCACAAATCCTTCTACATTTTCACATATTCACCCAAATATTCAACAAGTTATTAAGGTATGATAATTCATTAATTTCCTTTGATTTAATATTGAAATGTCATTTCTTGAAGGATTTGTGACTAATTACATTTCTGTAGCATACTTTGATTTATGCATCACACGTTAGCATTCAACAACAGTTAGTCATTATGAAGCTTCTCCATACATGGTCATCCTGCTCAAACAAATTAGAGGTTATCCATCTCCAATCTCGTTGATGATTCATGTACGGTTAATGCAATCTTCATCTCTAGGCACTACGTGCCATAGAGATGAAGATTTGCTATTCGACAGGAAACCAAAGCATATCTCATTAGCCGTTAATTAAGGAATCAGGAAGTTGTATTATTAAATAGCAGATTGAGTTTGTTATTGTAAAACCAAAAGTGGTTATCTCAGCCTTCGAGCTATATAAAGAGAGCCATAGATAAAAAATGTAATAAGGATAATAGCGTGTATGTAGACAAGGACTAAGATGTATATGTATGCAGAATACAAGGAACAATTAATAGAAGGGATGCGTTGCTAATTGCTGGTTTTTTCTGAATGTGACAGAGTTATGATGTTTTATAATACACAAATAATTTTGTAGATCATAATTTGATGCAGTTTATATTTTCAATTTTTTTATTTTATATGTGTGTAGCTTAAATCTTTTAGTCTGCAAATTCCATCGGGACTTGTGGTTTCGTTGCAAAGGATCCACCAACATAGACCATAAGCCCTTCCTCTGTAACTCTCATTTTTTATAGTTAGATTAACTAATTGTCTTTATTTTCACTAGAAATAAGAATGGTGTTTGACCAAATAAATTTAGGAACCAGATGGGATAATATTCATAGCATTTTATTTCAGGTAATAGGATAAGTTGATTTAAAAATACTGTTTTGAATACTTAGTATTGTAGGTCTGATTTGTTTTGTTGTAGATTCAAATTCTGAGTTTGAAAATCATACATTAAGTTTGTAAAACTTGGTTCCTAATGAAATAAACTTCATTATATTTTCTTTTAAATTGTAGGATATATAGATGCCATTCATTTTCATTATGGTTTAAGCTTTAAAATTATTCAGTTATGTCTTTAAAGATTAATTGTATTTATTATGTTTTAGTTTTAAAATACAAGTTAGTTCGAAATAGTTTTGATCACAGAAACAATTCATTTTTAAGATCAATCGGTAAGCTCTATAATAGTAGTTATTAAAAATCCATTAATGTAATAAGAGCTTTTAAAGTGTTAAATGATACATCAACTTCATAAGTTTTCTTTCTGCAACTTACTCCGTTTTTTGTTTCTTAGTTCACTTTGTGTAACCTATTATGTTTTCTGTGTTGATAAATAGTTTCTTTGTTTATTTAAGTTTCTGAGTTATGTTCTTAGTTTATGCTTCAGTATTAGAATTTTCTCGAAGTTAATTTAAAGAATATTTTCATCTCTATAATTAGGATAGGACATGAATTTGAATGTTTTGTAGATGTGAGAGTATTCTAATTAAAATTAGGACGTTACATTTGAATAAGTTTGATAGTTGATAGATTGCAAATCTTCTTATTAAGCATTTTGAATAGTCCCTAGGTTAGAATAATCTAGATTAGAGTATATTAGATTAGGATAATCATTAATCCTCCATATACAGTGTTTGCATCTCACAAGTTACCTTCCTGGGTTGACAATTAAGTGTTGTGTTAGATAGTGCATATTTAGGCCCGACAGTCTCATCCATGGAATTTTTTATTTTTTAAAATTAACATTGCATTCAATTTACATTAAAGTACTAGGAGGGTTTTATACACAGTATGGTGCATATAATTCATACAACATAACTGGTGTGAATTATATCACCATAAGCATAAAAAATGAGTCTATTAATAGTGACTACTGACATTGTAGTGAAATATCCATATTATATTTTTAAATTCCATTATTTATCAGAAACTAAATATTTTTTATAGTACTATTCATTTTTATTTTAATTATTGTGTTTGTTTATATTAATTTATTCATCCATACATTTGGTGATCTAAACATATAAATTGTAATTTATATTAATTGAATTTAATCATCCATACATTTGTATTAATTTAATGGCTATTGTAATATTTAATTGTCCATACATATAATTACCAATGTGCCATTTCACATGTAAAAATTCACAATAAAATTGGAGAATGCAATGGAATAGAAAGGTTTATTCTATTATATAAAAATAGGAGGGCCTTTGTCATACAAAATAGGACAATATAGATACAATAATAATCAAAATTTCAACATGCATGTAATTGTTACACTTATTGGTAACCCATTGTATTTCAATTCACACGCTATGTCTAGTACATTATACAAAATGTATGATTTGCATAGACAATTATTTCAATATATACATCATCTTGCATTAACATCAAAAATAATATGGATCATCATTCTACACTGGAAATTTTGTGTGCTTTGGATTAATTTTTTTTGTCTATCTTGATTGTTTTCCTCTTCTTCAAATTCCATACACAAACATAAAAATAAATTGTAATGAGTGTATCTACATTGTAGAAATTGAACCCACGAGATAGAACAATTACACTCACAAAATTGGTAATCAAACATGCAAAATTAACACCAAAGGAGACTAAAATTGGAGCATAGCACTAATATGTATTGAGTAAGTGTACAATATCCAAACTTATGAAGTAATAGGATGCTATAATATATAATTACATGATATATTTGAATGCATAAAGATGCCATTCAAAATAGTCAAAAAGTAGGCTTACCAAATCTAGTCAAATCCCCCATAGGTGCATAAAGGAGTTTCCAAATCTAAGTAGATGCTATGAATTTGCTAAGTCAAGTGGGAAAGATAAAGAGGGGTGGAAAGAAAACTCATACATGATTTTATTTGGAGAAAAGGAGGGAGGATGATGTGGGAAAAAAACAAGTCAACTACACCTAGTCTAGCTTTTCCTTTTTCCTTAAATAAGAAATAAAAGAAGGAAGCTTTTCAGAAAAAGCAGATATGTGCTTTAGAGAATATAGAATAAAGAAGAAATGCTAAATTGAGTTTCTAGGATGTTCCTAAACCGCTCTATGACTCATTTTTATCATGTGTTAACTTCTAGGACTTGTAGAAGGAAACTAGCATAGAATGGAGTCTAGGAAAATAGGTAATAAGACAAAAATAATTAAATTAATGTCTAATGTAGGTAAATATGGGTTGATTATTCTAACACCCCCCCTTAAGCTTGAATTTATGAGTAAATATCAGAAAAATATAGGGCCTAGCAACAAGGCTTAGTCACCCTTTACATACTACTCGTCCATACAACCAAGGAAAGAGGGAAAAACCTAGTGGGAAAATCCTCCCTTAAACATGGACAGGAAAAAAAAATTGGAAATATTGTCATCAATCATGATTCACAGCATGATCAGCAATCCCCAATAGTGATTTGAGATTGCTGAAGGTATTCTCACAAAAAACTTTGGTGAATATGTCTGCTACTTGTTCTGGAGATGCACAGAAGAGTAGAACAATGGTACCATCATGCACAAGCTATCTGATGTAGTGCATATGAATCTCAATGTTCTTGGTTCGTTGTTTCTAAACTAGATCATTGTAGATTCGAATGGTGCTCTGATTATCACAGTAGATAATGGTTGAAAAATCTAATTCGAAGCCACATTCTCCAAGTATCCCCTGCATTTACAACTCCTCTATAATCTGCTTCTGTATATGAGAGTGCTATGGCACTCTACTTCTTTCTTGACCAGCTGATTGGCCCTTCTGTAAGAATGAACACATATCCTGATGTAGACTTTTGATCTGTGTTGTCACCTGCCCTATCACTGTCAGTAAACTCGATCAAATCAATATCATATTTTTCTTTCTAAAAGATCCCATGAGTTCTTGTTCCTTGAACAAAGTTTAGGATCCTTTTGGCTGCTCTCCAGTGGATCTCATGAGGTTGATCCATGTATCTCGAAGCCACACTAAATCCTGAAAGGAAGAGAGTCTTTCTAGGCTTGCAATCTTTCAGGTTGAACTTGTTGAGCAAATCTAAATCATACTTGGACTGATGTGCTTTCATTCCATGTTGGGATTGAGCAATTTTGAGACCCAAGAATTGGCTCAACAATCCCAAATCTATCATAGAAATGCATGGTTCATTGCATCCTTCAAGGAGGCAATCTCTTTCTTTGAAATTCATGTAATCAGTGGGTCATCCACATACAAAACAATAATCATCAAAGAACAATGAATCAGCTTCAAATATACATTAGGATGATACTTGCATCGAACAAAACTCAATGACAACAGAAAGTCGTCAATCTTGGCATACCAAGCCCTGGGGGGTTTCTTGAGCCCATGCAATAATTTCTTTAACATGCACACTAAATATGGATTATAAAAAATCCCTTAAAGTTGTTGCATGTAAATTTCTTCAGTGATATCTCCATTTAGAAAAGCACAGTTCACATCCATGTGATGTAGCTCCCACTGCTTTGAAGCTGCAATGGCTAGAGCTAGCCTTATGGAGTCCATCTTTTCCACTGGTGCAAAGGTTTCATTGTAGTCAATACCATGTAATTGTGAGTGTCCCTTGGCTACCAATATTGCCTTATATTTAAAATGTGAACCATTAGCAGCAAACTTAGTCTTGAAAACCCACTTATATTGAACTAACTTTCTCCCTGGGGGAAGATCAACCAGTTCCCAAGTGTTGTTCTTCTCAAGCGAGATGAATTCTTGTTTCATGGATGTTTTCCATATTTGATCATGTGCTGCATATTCATATGTGTGTGGATCTGATTCAACCATCAGATAGCACTTCTCAACAAATAGGGGATCTTTCACATAAAGGGCACTATAAAATTGATATCTAGTCCTCCTAGTGTCATTAGGATTTCCAGCTAATTCCCCAGCTGAATGAATGGTCTTTGTTTCCCATTTTGGTATTCTAGGAATGTTAGGATCTGCAATCAAATAATAATTATTAGACATATCAGAATCAGAAAACTAATTAGTATCTCCACTTACAATCAATGGTTCTAGTGGTGAAGAGGACTCTCCAACTTCAACTGCTGCTAAAGGCTCTTCTTGGAACTAAACATTTCTTTCAATGAAAGATTTGTTCATGATCAAATTTATCAGCTTGTACCCTTTGAATATTCAGAATACCCAATAAATAGGAACTCTTGGCTTTGGGGTTGCAAATCCTTCCTCTTTTCAATTGGAATTCTAGCCCAAGCCTTTGAGCCAAAAATCTTGAAATGGGTCACATCTAGATTATGTCCACTCCAAGCTTTTAAAGGAGTCATACCATCAAGTTGCTTATGATGCACCCTATTCTGTATGTAGGATGCACAGTTTATAGCCTTGTCCCTCAAATTTGGTGGCAAAGTCTTAGCCTCCATCATGTAGGTTGCCATCTCCTTCAGTGATCTGTTCTTTCTCTCAGCAACACCATTTTGTTGTGGTGTGTAAGGGATCAAATATTGCATCTGAATACCCGCATATTTACAATACTGAATGAATTCAGACTTGACATACTCATCGCCATTTTCATATATGAGGATCTTGAGTTTCCTCCTAGACTGGTTTTCAATCAAGGCTCTAAATACTTTGAATAGGTCAAAAACTTCAAACTTATGCTTTAGGAAGTGAACCCAACAATACTCGGAAAAGTAATCTATGAAGTTCAGTCCATATTTGGATTCACTCATGGGAATATGAGGGAATGGAACAGCAATGTCACTATGGATCAACTCAATAGGTGCAGAGGTTCTCTCATGACTAGCTTTCTCATATTTGTACTCTAGGTGTTTTCCTAGGATACAACCTTGACAGAATCCCTTAGAAAACTTGATCTTTAGTAACCCTATGACCATATATTTTTCACTCAAATTAGAAAGATACTTTTAGTTAAGATGGAAAAATCTTTCATGGAAAATATTGCTTGCTTCATTAGCATGAATCATAAGAGAAGAGGGGTTTGAGTAGGGTAGAAAATGGGAAAACTTGTATACCTTCAAAGTGTGATCAACAACACCTTTTCTTATGAATTTAACATTTGAAATCTCAATGATTTCAATATCATCAGGGGAGAATATGACCTTCTTTGGAGACCTAGTATGATTCATCTAATACACTAACAAGATATTGGAAGCAAGACCTGGAACATACAACACATTATTGAAACTACCATGGTCAAGATCAATCCTACCCTTCCCCAAACTGTCAGTGAGAGAGTCATCTCCCAAAGTGATTGGTGGACCTTTCAACATGTCAAGAGAGGAGAATGTCTCATTTCTTCAAAACCATATGTCTAGAAGCTCCAAAGTCTATGATGAAGCTAAGTGAGCTTGAGGTGCCAACAACCAAGGAATGTACTCTCTCTCTGTCTTCTGAATTTGATCCTCCTTCCTTCTTCTTTAAGCAATCAGGAAGGGAGATGTTATTCTTCTCTAGGATTTGGGTCAACATGTCAATTTGATTCTTCATACAAGAGCTCTTAGGATGATATCCCTTAGTACACTATGCACACTTGCTCATTTCTCCTTTGTTCTTCTTCTTCTGGGAGTTCTTCTTGGAACCTTGGGGCTCCTCTTGAGACTTAGACTTGTCTCTCTTTTGCTCAAGTGGATATTTAGCTTTTTTCTTGCTTTTTGAATCCACCCTTGAATCTCCAGCAACCAAAGCTTGGTATTTGGAAGGTTTGATGGTGCCCATAATCACCAACTTATCTTGCTCCAGTGTGAGGGATTCCATGAACTATGCAAGTTTAGGCATCTTCCATGATCTAGATGTCAACTTGGTGGCATGGAAGGTCGAAAAAAACACTAAATAGTCAGGACCAAGCTTAGAGATTATGGCCAAGACTAGTTTCTCTTCCTTCTTTTCGATCCCACACTATTTCAACTACAAAACAAGGGCCTTAAACTTGGAAAAGTAGAGTTGTAATGATTTGAAGCTACTGGGACTCAAGGAGATCAGCTCATTCTCGATTCGATGTCCTCTCATCTCATATGTATTTCCAAAAATCTATTCAAGCTTCTCCCACACTTCATTAGGTGATTTCAATCCATCAAGATGGAAGAGGAGGTTTCTTGAAATGCTCAGACATAAAAGACCATAGGCCCCATCCCTCCTGTTGTGCCATTTAATTTTCTCTATAGCTGCATTGGGATCTGCCTTTGTTTCCATAGTCATCCTGTAGAGACCTTTTTCTCTCAACAATATCTCCATCTCAAATTTCCACTGAAATAAATTGAATGGAGTCAAGATGATCTTCTGAGATTGGTCCATAGCTCAGAAACTGTTCCCTCCAGTCAGCAGAATGCACTCCCAGTCAATGATGTCAAACCTGAAATAACAATTTGGAAGGATAGAAATTGATCTACAAAGGATCTGATACCATATGGAAATTGAACCCAATATATAGAACAATTACACTCACAAAATTGCTAATCAAACATGCAAAATTAATACCAAAGGATACTAAAATTGGACCATAACAGTAATATGTATTGAGTAAGTGTACAATAGACAACCTTATGAAGTAATAGGTTGCTGTAATATATAATTATAGGAGATATTTGAATGCATAAAGATGCCATTCGAAATAGTAAAAAATAAGGCTTACCAAATCTAGTCAAATCCCCCATAGGTGCATAAAGCAGTTTCCAAATCTAAGTAGATGCTCATGAATTTGCTAAGTCAAGTGGGAAAGCTAAAGAGGGATTGAAAGAAAAATCATAAATTCTTTTATTTGGAGAAAAGGAGGGAGGATGATGTGGAAAAAAAACAAGTCAACTACACCTAGTCTTACTTTTCCTTTTGCCTTAAATCAGAAATAAAATAAGGCATCCTTTCAGAAAAAGTAGATATGCGGTTTAGAGAATCTGGAATAAAGTAGACATGTTAAATTAGGTTTCCAAGATGTTTCCCAAGTGCTCCATGACTCAGTTTCACTATGTGTTGATTTCTAGGACACGTAGAAGGTAACTAGCATAGAATGGAATCTAGGAAACTAGGTAATAAGACAAAAATAATTAAATTAATGTCTAATGTAGGTAACTATGGGTTGATTATTCTAACATACATAGCTGGGAATATTGAAAAATAAAATAGATAATATACATGAATGTAATTAAAAAGTGATGTACCATAGAAGTAATTGAGTCATGAATGATACACATTGTTTCAAAACCAAATCTCATGCCTTCTATCAATAAGTATTCTCTTGGATCCACTCCATGCTTTGTTTCCTACAATTTTTATACCTTGTCATAAATCATATATTTAATATAAATTATTTTTGTTATTTTATTAATTATAAAATGAGAGAAGTAAAACAACATAGATACTCACAAATTCCACAATTAATTTTTGATATAACAAAATATGCTCACAACCTTTGCTTAACTCAATGTCAATCAATTATTTTTATTGATACTCTTTGTATGTTAACATTCATTCCAAGACATCCAAGAAAAACTAGTGAAAAAATATATCTAAAGATCACAACCACTATGAAATCTTAATTTATTATAAGGAAATCATAAATACTCCCAAACTTTTCTTTCAACCCCTTTTTTCCTTTTTGTCTTTTCTTGTGTGTTGAATGGGTTCCATTTTTTTTCTTTTATGTAACAAGAAATTGAAAATTAATATTTAATGTTGATTAAACTAATGTTATCTGTATAATCCAAAAAATCAATGATTTCATACATTTGAAGAATGTTGTTGTTGAGCTGTCTTGTCCTGCAATGCAATTATGTCCATTTCTTGGACCATATCCTTCTAAACATTTTTGGAAACCCCTATTGGCACATTTCACATATCACCTTGCTCATCACTTGGTATTTTCATAATTTTCATGGAAATGTAAAATGACATTAAATTAGTTTTTCTATTGATATGAAAAGTAAATTTAGAAAAATTAAAATTATTAAAGGAACGATGCTTTGTAGTAGTTATAGATACATATTCTACATAAACATGTTTAAGAATATTAATTTTTGAATGATTTTTTTTGTTGTTGTATGTTTTTGCTATTGCAAGTCTAACAAGTCTCATTTCCCATTTGCAAGTCTAACAAGTCTCTTGTAGTTTACATATGACCTGATTCTTCGAATCATTTGATTGTTTATTTAATTGTGAGTGAAAAATATGTCTATACATTATTTCCACTATATCCCTCATAGTATTATACAAGTCTTTCCCCCTTATATTTAATGTTTGAAGATAATAAAAATGTTTAATTTCTTCCATTACTGTTGCACTATTATTATAAAGGAACCGACGTGTTAATGTGAGATTGTCACACAAAGAACTGAGAAATTATTTTATTCTCTTTTGAAAATTTGATATATGGTCGTGTATGTACCTCTACTGTGTTATTAACACTCATGCATCGGTGCATTACAAATATAGAAATGCATAAAAAATGATGCACACATTTTTCTTTTCAAAAATTAAAAAGAACTTGACATGGCTGACATGGTTATGAATTAAACCCAAAATACGGCCCTATCCCACCCTATGATTTCTATATATAATCACAAACTTATCAAAATATAAAATACCTGAAAGGAAAAATTATTGTAATTGTGTAACAATAGAGGGATTTAAACCCTAATGTAAAATTTCACAGTCACATAATTGTTGATGTAATTGTAACTTCGGAATGTATTCACTTGTATTTCTTATCTATTGTAACCCAATGTTTATTCCGGGATGTTCTTGTGTCGTGTCATGACCTGATGTTCCTATCGGGAGGATCTATAATGTAAACAAGTCATGTCAAGTCATTGTGGGTAACCCTCCTATTAACCCAAAAATCCCTGACATAGCTCTCAATGGCCTACACCACCCAAGGACACCATCTCACAACACTCATTTCACTCCATAAGACCTTCCATTTGACCCCCACAACTCCAAAAGAGCCCAAGGATGAAGAAAAGGGCTAAAAACCCCAAAAAGGAGCCCAAATTAGCCCCCTAGGAGCTAAATCCCTCAAAAAGGGGCTAAAACCCTAAAAAAGGCTAAAGTTAGGGCGTAAGGGGCTAAAGGCCCAAAAAGGGGCTAAAACCCTGACCAAGGGCTTAAAACCCTAAAATCCCTTGGAAAAACTATAAAAGGAGGGTGGGGGTTCACTCTTAAGACACTCCTCACTTTCCTATTGTTATGTTGTTCATGGATGTTTTAAGACCTTTGCCTCTCAAACCACCCACACTCCCTCTCCTCCATCTCTATCCCATCAAGCCATTGCTTCCCAATCAAGAGAGAGAGGTGCTCCCATGAGCTAGGGAATGGTGGCCCATTTCCACCTAAGTGAGGTATAACATTTCTTTTCATGTTTGTCTAATTGTTTTTTCTTTCTAACTGTTATTTTTATTTGCAGGTTCTATTTGTTGACATTGTTTGCAGGTTTGCCATTGTAGTAGCTTAAGTTGCTTACAGGTTTCAAGGAGGCGGAACCCTAACCCTTTTTCTGCAAAGGGGTTCACAAGGGCTTCATCTCCCTCTTTATTTTCTGTTATTAGCTCATAGTTTAGTCTATTTTTATTTTTTTGTCGCTAGATTAGATTAGTTTATTTGTTTTTCTATTTATGCTATTTCCATTTCGTTTTTTCCTATTTTCAAAGAGTAGGAACCTACCCTTGTGACCTATAGGCACAAGGGAGCCATTCTTGCTCCTACAGTGAGGAGAAATCCTCACTATAGCTTTGGCGACCATACCAGGTCGATCCCACAGGATCCCTAGTCCAAAAATTTCAAGTTTTCAAGTTTTTTTCAATTTTACCCTAGTTTTCAGAAATCTTATGTTAGATCTGTCTTAAATCTGCTTTATTTCCTGTTTCAGTCAGTGCCGAAGCCTCTTCTAGGCCGAGCCTGTTAGAGACATTTACCATCATACACACTCTTTTGGTCAAATTGGCCTAGTTAAACCACTATCCTAAGTTTAATTGACATCAGTGGAGCATTAATTGCCATCATCCAGTCACACCCACGCCTACCTACCTACAGTCAAGGAGGCTAACTTAGCCCTCTCCTACAGTCAAGGAGGCCAACTGGAGCACTCCGGGGGTGATCTGTGTGACATTAATGCACCTAATTGCTAACTGGTGGTTACAATCAGTTCAACCAGTCAGTTACAGTCAGTTAAGGCGCCTCCAGTCATTAAATATATTATTTAATGATTATTTATTATTATTTAATGATCTGGAGTCAAGAAGGTGCCTCCACCAACTTCTGATGGTCAGTTCAGCTTCAGTTAACCTCATTGGGGTTCATTGAAGTCATGGAGCACTAGCACTTGATAGTTGGCTTGCTATGACATGTGTTTGATCTCCTTCAGTTGAGATTCGGTCATTTATTGCACTCTGACTTTAGTTAGGGTTTGGTGAGTCAATTAGGGTTTTGGTCAAGTGGTTAACTGAGTGTGATTGAATGGTTGAGAGTCAGTTAATCTAGACTCACTCACTGAATTCAAATTGTCTCCTTATGTAATCGAATTCCTCATGGAGTTAAGACATTGCTTGACATTGGTATTGTAACCCTTCATTGTTTATTAAATATACAAAGAGGAAACCAATTCCGGTTCCGATTAACACCAACTCATGAGTATTTGTTGATTATTCTTTCATGAGATTGATTCTTAGTTCCTAGATCATGTGCAATAATTAATATGGTATCAGAGCATACGGCGGGACAAAGATCAATCTCTCAAAAACAAGATTTTTGACAGATTTCTCCATGAAAAGTGAGCAATAGCTCAAAATTCTAGCACTGCACCAGAAGCCAAGGCTTACCACTCAATATCCCAAGTAAATAACTTGTTGATCAAGCTTGCTTGATTGAATATGCTGGGTGTGATGAAATCCTAGAATGTGCAGGCTGTCCGACCTTATTTTTCCCTTTCTGTTTTGATTTTCAGGTTTCTACAGGTGAAGCATTCGCTACAGCATATCCAGATGGCCTCCTCGGTACCTCTGTTGACTCCATACAATTACCACTCATGGAAAAGTAAAATGGAGATTCAGCTTTGTTCCAAAGGACTCTATAGAGTCACCATGGACACTGAAGTTGAGCCAGGATCTGCCATAGAAAAATCAAGATTCTTGAACAAGAAGGATGAAGGCTTCGGTTTCTTGTGCCTCTCCATTTTTGATGACATTCTCTTCCATCTTATGGATCTAAAGACACTGAAACAAATATGGGACAAATTGGAATCTCTATATGGAAAGCATGATGACTTGAGAGTTTACCAACTCGAAAATGAACTCATGTCTCTCCAACCTTCCAATTTCGAGACTCTGAATGATTTCTTTACAAAGTTCAAGCATATTGTTTTCCTCTTGAAGCAATGAAAAGTGGAGAAGGATGATGATCAGCTCATCCTAGCCATCCTCTTCAAACTCGGGGCTGATTATTTAGCTTTTGTTTCTACATTCCGTACGGGGAAGCTCACAATTCCCGGATGGAAGATGCCTACGCTCAATGCCTTCATTGAGTCCCTAACTAATGAACATGACAAGCTTGTCTAGATGGGGATCATCCAATCTTCCCGTGATCAATCCCTCCATGTCTCAGGGCCTAAAGATCTGTAGGGTAAAGGAAACCAGTAGAAAAACCAAAAAACTAAATTTGATGCTCCCAATCCTAGAGTTGAAAATCAGCAGCATGATGAATCTTCCTGCTCAAGGAAGAACAAAGGAAAAGGGCACAATGGGAAAGAAAAAGTCAGGTATTCTTACTGCAGGAAGGGTTTTCACCCTGACATGCCTGCATGAAGAAAAATCTTGATGAATCAACCTCTCTCCTTGAGAGGAATCACATCAATCTTCCAGAGAGCTTTCAGAGGAGAGATCACCAAGATCGGGAACCACAGCATGAGAAAGGTCATGCCCTCATGGCAAGAACTTCAAAGTCCAAAGCATTGGTGATTAAAAGTGGAGCTTTGAATCACATGATGGCTGAAAAATACTCCTTTTCATCCTTGGAGACTGGCAAATCCATCCCCATCCACATGGGAGATGACTCCACCATCATTTCCGAAGGACAAGGTACTGTAGATCTAGAAAATGGTTTTTTTTCTAAAGTTTTGTATGTACCATCTCTAGCAACAAATCTCCTTAGTATCTATCAGATGACACATACAGGATTGCCTAAGAGAGTCTCTTTCAGCCCAAATGATGTTGAGATAACAGAAATTGCATCCGGGAAACTCATTGCAAAATGCCTAGCAAATCATCATGCAAAAGCCTATGAGTTCTCTCACTTTGTTGCAGATGCAAAGCCGACCACTCCGATAACTCATGGAAAAGAGGTTAGTAGGCTATGGCATGAGAGGTTTGGCCATATTAATTTCAAATATTTTCAGCAATTACAGAAAAACTCCATGGTTTAAGGCCTCCCGGTCATTAAGGCAACCACAGGAGTCTGCAAGGGCTGTGTGATTGGAAAACACCCTGAGCACAAGTTCGATCGGGGGAAGGCAAACTGAGATACAAGAATATTGGGGCTGATACATTCTGATATCATCAGTACAATGCCTATAACATCCATGAATTGATCAAGGTACCTCCTTACTTTTATTGATGATTTTTCAAGGTATACATGGGTTTTCTTTCTCAAAAAGAAATCAGAAGTATGTGAAACATTTTCTGAATTGAAGGCCTTGATTGAAAATGCCTCTGGGATTAAGATCAATATATTGAGATTTTATAATGGAGGGGAGTATGTCAGTAATGAGTCGCTATAAATTTTCTCCCATAGTGGTATTCAGGTCCAACATTCAATTCCCTACACTCCCCAGCAGAACGGAGTAGCGGAAAGGAAGAACAGGTCTCTTAAAGAGATGACGACCTGTATGTTGGAGTCAAAGAAGCTTGCTGCAAATTTGTGGGATGAAGCCATGCATGCTACAGCATACATTTAGAACAGATTGGCACATTCATCAATGAAAGGAAAGACTCCTTTTGAAGCATACTTCGGACACAAGCCAGATGTGTCGAACCTACAGGTGTTTGGGTCCACTGCATGGGCCCGGATTCCACTTGATCAAAGAAGGGCTTTGCAACTGCAGAGCATAGACTGTCTATTTATTGGGTATCCTAATGAATCTAAAGGATTCAATATTTTGGATATCAAGACCAAACAGATCATCATCGAGAGAAGTGTCAAGTTCGATAAGCCTCTTCAGGAGGTGGAACTAGTGAAGGAAAAAACTGCTGAATTTCCTTCCTATTCCAATGAATATTTGGATGATGAAATTGGGGGTTATGACCCAGATTTGGATCCTCTTATTTCTGATATCAGTGTGAAGCAATCATCAGATACTGAATCAGAACCTGAAGTGCAAAATCATCTTCCTACATGGACCCAAAAGACACTCTCCTCCGTAGGAGACAACATTGGAAATCTGGATGATCCAAGGAGAACCCGGTCTGATTTCCAAAGAGAAGGTATTGCGCTGTATTGTTATAATAATTTGCTTTCCAAAACTTGCTATTTGATGATTATTTCAGATCCAAAATCCTACTACCATTCTCAGAATGATCTGAGATGGAAAGTTTCCATGGATGAAGAGATGAATTCTCTTCAGAAAAACACTACTTGGGAGCTAGTTTCTCTTCCTCCGGGAAGGAAATTGGTTCAATGCAAGTGGGTGTTTCAGAAAAAGGTTGATGTTGATGGAAGAACCTAAAAATATAAGGCAAGTCTGGTAGAAAAATGTTTCTCTCAGGGCCAAGGAGTGGACTACCATGAGACCTTCGCACCGGTTGCAAAAATGGACTCCATCCGTTTTGTTTTGGCTATTTCTGCATCCAAGCACTGGGAGGTGCATCACATGGATGTTAAGTCAGACTTTTTGCATGGAGATATTCATGAGGAGATATAAATGAAGCATCCTAAGGGCTACATCACTGATCCATATTTAGTTTGCAATATAAAGAAGTCACTATACGGGTTAAAACAGGCCCCAAGAGAGTGGTATTCCAAGATGGATTCCTTCCTTCTCTCGCAAAACTTTCAGCGATGTAGATCAGATCCAAATGTGTATTTAAAGCAGCATGATGGTAATATAATTATAATTTTTTTATATGTTGATGACTTACTGATCATAGGTAGCACAATTTCCTCCATTTCAGCCATCAAAACTGCTCTCCACAATGCCTTTGAAATGAGTGATTTGGGGCTTCTAAAACAATTTTCGGGGCTCAAAATCAAGCAAAATTCTGATGGGATTATGGTCACTCAGTCCAAATACATTTCATACCTGTTATTCAAGTTTATCATGGATGAATGTAGGCCTACACCATTCCCTTTCCTTTCAGGGATCATCCTTGAAGAAGGAAAACACACACCTCCCATGGAATGCACTATCTATCGACAGCTGATTGGTAGCTTGTTGTACTTGACACATTCTAGGCATGATATTTGTTATGCCATGAATGCTGTATAAAGATACATGCAGCAGCCTCATGATCTTCATTGGAAGGCATCCAAGACGATCCTTCAGTACATTCAGGAAACCAGGACCTACGACATTCACTATGCTGCAGACTCTGAGCTAGAGTTGGTTGGATACACAGATTCTGACTGGGTGGGTGATTCTATTGATCAGAAGTCAACTTCTAGATATGTATTCATGTTTGGTGGTGTCCCTATTTTCTGTTCAAGCAAAAAGAAGGATACCATAGCACTATCTTCGACAAAGGCCGAGTATCGAGGAGCGGTGAATGCTTGCATCCAAGCAGTTTGGTGGCAAGGCATTCTTTCAGAGTTTGATCTTGGTAGTACTTTGTCCAATGTCATTTTTTGTGACAACCAAAGTGCTATTAAGATATCCACGGATCCAGTTACCAGGCAGAGGACCAAGCATGTAGAGATTCACATGCACTACATCAGGGAGCTAGTGCATGATAGGACCATCATTTTGCAATATTGCCCGACTGATGAGAAGATTGTAGACATCCTCACCAAGAGATTTTCAAAAAAGAAGTTCACTTACCTCCATTCACTGTTGGGGGTGAGCTAATTAGGGTGATCCAGACTACTTTCAGTGTTCAGCTTGAGGGGGGGTTTTTCCCACTGGGTTTTCCCTCTTTTCCTCACTTAGTTTTCTTTGACCATTGTTTCAGTTTCAGCATTGTATAGGGTGACCTATGGCCTTAGTTGCTAGGGCCCTAGCATTTTATGCATCTATGTTTTCTAACTCTTCCTGAGTATAGATTAAGGGGGGGCGTTGGAGACATTTACCATCATACGCACTCTTTTGGTCAAATTGGCCTAGTTAAACCACTATCCTAAGTTTAATTGACATCAGTGGAGCATTAATTTCCATCATCCAGTCACACCCACACCTACCTACAGTCAAGGAGGCTAATTGGAGCACTCCGGGGGTGATCTGTGTGACATTAATGCACCTAATTGCTAACTGGTGGTTACAATTAGTTCAACCAGTTAGTTACAGTCAGTTAAGGCACCTCCAGTCATTAAATATATTATTTAATGATTATTTAATGATTACTGATTATTATTTAATGATATGGAGTCAACAAGGCGCCTCCACCAACTTCTAATGGTTAGTTCAGCTTCAGTTAACCTCATCGGGGTTCATTGAAGTCATGGAGCACTAGCACTTGATGGTTGGCTTGCTATGACATGTGTTTGATCTCCTTCAATTGAGATTCAGTCATTTATTGCACTCCGACTTTAGTTAGGGTTTGGTGAGTCAATTAGGGTTTTGTCCAAGTGGTTAACTGAGTGTGATTGAATGGTTGAGAGTCAATTAAGCTAGACTCACTCACTAAATTTGAATTGTCTCCTCAGGTATTCGAATTCTTCATGGATTTAAGCCATTGCTTGACATTGGTATTGTAACCCTTCATTGTTTATTAAATATACAGAGAGGAAACTAATTTTGGTTCTGATTAACACCAATTCATGAGTATTTGTTGATTATTCTTTCATGATATTGATTCTTAGTTCCTAGATCATGTGCAAGAATTAATAAATCCGAGTTAGACTGAGCCCAGTACTAGTTACTCTCAGCTAGATCTGACCCTGCATTACCAAAAAAGCCCTTTCTGGAGCAGGGAACTCTTATCGGGGGAAAAGGTGAGACTAGGGCACTCTTAATGAGAAAACAGGTGCACCCATGGTGCACTTAATCCCCAGATAGGTGCGACTTCATCCTAGAATCTCAGGTTGCAGTTGTTTTCGCATTCTGTGCGACCCCCTCACTCATTTCTGGAAAAATCTCATGGCCCCCTCACTAGATTTGGTTAGAAATGTGTGGCCTGTCACGCAGAAGTTAAATTTAAGTTTAATTGATAGTAATTTTTAGTTTCAGAGGACTGTTAGTGTGGCCCAGCTGCCTCTGTCCACCATTGCAGGTCTTTTTCAGTTCCAGTTTTTATTTTCTGCAAATTAATCCATGAAGAATGTGTACATGTTAAATCAACTATTAATGCTTAATAAAATGAACTAGTCTAACTAAAATTAATTTAAAAATAACCATCTTGCTGCCCCCTTCCTCCTCTAACCAGTCATCACCCTCTGGGGTATTCTGGGATACAACAAAGGGTAAGCTCGTATAGATCTAGGCACTCCATGGTATTTTTCCCAAACCACTAAAACTGGGTGACCTAGAAGGTAGAGGGGGTAGAGAAGGAGGGCTTCTCACGGCGCTAAGCGTCCTCCCTGTTGACCAACCTAGCACCTAGGAGGTGACTTGAGGATCTACAGATGGGCTTAGTCCCATTGTGTTGAGAGCCCAGTACCTTCTCTTGGTTGAAGAAGAATATCACTAAGAGGTAGACATTTAGTTAGGCCAACAATCTAGGGTTAATCACTATACTTTCTTACAAATTTCTGTTTATGTTTGCATACAAAACCATGATATGAACTCTACCATGAATTCATAAACCATATTGCAAACAACCAAATATCAGAACAAACAAGTAAACCAACACACCATACCAAATAATTAACCCAACTCAGTTCATGACGATGAGTAAGCCTTAAAATTTACCAAATTTACACTAAGTTCAATCAATTCTGTAGTCCTTGAGGACATAAGTCCATGACTGCTTCAACTGTGGGAAGTACTTGGGATTTGCCTAGAAATGCATTGTGAGGAGTACCACAGGAACCCCAAAGTAGCTTGTTGCTGAGAGGAATTCCCAAGCGAAATGGGCAATGACCCCTTTCGATTGAGTAGAAGCACCCATGAGGAACAAGCCAAGCGCTGTCTTTTGGCAGTCTTGGTGGCCGAGAGACCACCCTCATCCAATAGGAATCCATTGAAACCGAGGTCCAAATCTCATACCCACCAGTTTCATACACAAAATCAAACACAATTGATCCTCCACGATATTCCTCATGCCTAAGAGGAGAACCACCACCATTTGGAACACATGATCGACACCGTCGAAGCTGCTCTTAGCGATCTCACACACCGTTAGAGGGCCACACAGCCTCTTATTTTGATTCAGAACCATATCAGTCTAAACCAGACCTCCACACCACACCATCAAGCTCCATGGCTAGAGGAAATCTGGATCCATTTTCCAGCCTAACCTTAGCGAGTGGACCCATGTCCACATCAAAACCTGTCACCCACAACTTAGCAAGTGGTCTAAGCACAGTCATGCAGACTGTCGTTAGCCAATTTCCACCACCCATAGTGACCAGCCAAAATGGCCCAGTGGTAACACATGGGGACAGTGGCCCCTCCACACACATTGTCCCTCCAGCCACATAGGGGGACAGTGCACCGTCCACCTACATTTCCCCTACTGTAATACATGGGGGCAATTCCCCCGCTACCCATACCATCCCACCCACAACACTTGGGGGCATTGGCCCATCTGCCATGGTGCCACCACAAGCACCCCTAGCCATGCAGATGCATTATGCACCCGCAAACCCCACCCCCATTGCGACCCCATCCCACATCAACTTGGGGTCAAATCTACCCTTCATGCCTCATCTAAACTTGCTTGACTTGGATATATTAATGAATGATCCCATCTGTCACCAAGATTTCTGGCCACCCATGCCAACTAAGTTGCCATCAGACATCCCAAAGTTTGAAGGCAAAGCTGAGGAATGTCCCCAAAATCATATAATGACATTCCATCTATGGTGCTCATCCAACATCATCATAGACGACTCCATCAAGTTGAGGTTGTTCCAATGCACCCTTACAAGTGCCATGGCCAAATGGTACATTAAGCTGCCACAAGCCAAGTACCCCGACCTCAACTCCCTAGCCTTCATGTTCCTACAGTATTTCCAACTCCCTGTCAGATATGATGAGGGGGTGGAGATCTTGTTATCCTGTCTCCAAAGCACCGCCACTCTCATAACTAACCATATCCATGAGTGGTGGCGACGCCGTAGCTTATGAAAAATCCAGCTAGATGACATGATCTTCTTGGACTGGTTCCTTAAGACTTTGCTCCCACCCATCGCAAAGGACGTCGCATCTGAACGTCCCCAATCTGAAGAAGAGGCCATACTGAAGGCCCAACAATTTGATCTCATTTATGCCTAGTCTGGATACTTGTACACTGTCATTCTAGATGCTCCCCGTCTGAGTACCTCTTACCATGATGCACCGAGGGCATCCCACGTAGTAGACGGCATCATAGGGTCAATCTCCCAACAACCACAGCCTCGACCAACACCAGCTATCGTTGCACTGCAACTAAGCAACACTACTAATGTTGCTTACCAAAATCAAGCTCCAGACTATGCTAGAATGATGTCTCAGTCTGGAGCAACAACCTCTTATGCACAATCTGTGCGAGTGCAGTAGGCTCAGGCCATGGGTTGGCCAACACAGCAGTATGTGGGAAAAATGCCCACATTTGTAGCACCACCACCCCCACAAATATACTATGCACCACCAATGCAACAAGTTCAAGCCCCCGCCCTCGCTCCACCCACTCCGTTGGGACAAGTGTTCGCACAACAAAATTGTCCCAACCAACCTACCCCCAACAATAAACAAGGGCAAGCTAGAAACAACCAACCCCATAACCAAGGCAATAACCAACCGCAAGGAGGTGGTCAGCAACTGAACCCTCCCAATAATGCTGCAGCTAACCGGCCAGCCCCAAACCCCCCACGATAGAATGCACCAAGACACAATGCTCTTTTGCACACAAACCAACCTTGTACACTCGGTGATGTTTATGGGAATTACACATTTGAGTGTCCCCTCATGGATCGTGCTATGCATGCCATTCAAAATGAGGACCAACAGGCTGCCAATGCTCCCAATCAAGCCCAACCCAACTAGGCACCACAAGGACCTCCTCCCATGGTGCTTCAAAACCCACTACTAGTACAAGGATGGCTGGCAACTACTCCTCCTCCCCAGGCCAATCCCAATGCTCTAGGGGCACTGCCCACGGCCGAAACAGGTGTTCACCACCTGCTAGCCATGACCACTGAAGAGCTCAACTTACAGACTAGAAGAAACCAGTATGGTACCACCACTGAACCTGCTAACTCATCAGCATCATCCATGTCTAAGACAACCAACCTACCTCTCTAGTTACCCCCATTCCTGTGCCCCCCCATATGCAGAATTGCCAATAATGCCACAGCTAGAGCTGTAGTCAGTTATAGCATTGTGGATGATTTGGCCCAAATGCCAACCACCATGTCCATTCTTGGGGTACTTAAAATGTGCCCAACGTAGCAGAAAGCCTTACTAGCCACTCTAGGGGCAGTAGACCCCTCTGACTCCAAGCTGATCACCTTTGACATAGAGAATGAAGAGCCGCACTTTCCCTCCACTATATCCTTCCAAATCCTGGTGTCCATCAGAAACTTGGTTGTGCACCGATGCATAGTGGATGAGGGGGCATCCATGTGAGTCATGTCTACCTTGGTTTGGCAGAATCTTGGATCACTGATTCTGCAACTGTCTTCCATGACTCTGCGGGCTTATGATGGACATCCCACTAAAGCCCAAGGAATCCTCCCCCATGTCCCCATCATGTTAGCTGGGAAGACAGTCCTGATTGACATCGAATTTGTCAACGCTCAACTAGACTACAACCTCCTCCTCAGAAGGAGTTACATGTATGCCATGCTAGCTATCGCGTGAACTATTTTTCGCCTCATGATGTTCCCCCATGAAGGTAAGATTGTGATGGTTGACCATCTTACCTACCATGATCCGGAAGGGTTAACAACACCTACCAATGTTATCCCTACCATCACCACCATTGAGTCGCAAGGGGTGACCGCACACGCTAACGTCATCCCTGTAACCAACACTGTGGTTGAAAACACACCAGCCTCTCCATCGTTGAATGTGGGCCCTAGGTTGTTTACTGATCCCACCATGATGGCTCCTTTCCCGTTGGTGTCACCACCACCAACACAAAAGTAAACTACGGACTTGTGCATTGTCTCATCAAGCACCGCTGCACCCAAACAACAACCACAGCCGTAGCCCGAACCACAACCACAACATCGTCGGCAGCCACAAAGCCAACAGCAGCCGCAACATCACTCGTAGTAACAGCATTACGCATAGCTGCAACCACAACCTCACTCTCACATGAAACCAGTTGGGAGTTATGTGGGCGCATCTCCAATCCATACAATTACCTTCCTCTTTCCCCCACCTGGTGTCATGAGCAAGACGGTCATGGCCACCTTAAGCCTAGCCAACTTTACGTTGGGGATCCCGGTGTGGTAGCTTGATCCACCAGCTCAACCAGCAATGCCCCAGGTTGTGTTAACTCCAGTGCAACCTATTGCGGTTGAGTCTCACCCCCCACCCAGTCCACATAATCCAACCGCTGCACCTGCATCGCCCCAACCCAAAAGGGCTAGGGAAAAGAACACCAAAGCCACCATAGAACCATGAAAAGTCCCACCTTGTGCCGTCTATGAACAACAGGGCCATCCAGCTCAGAATTTCCCTGAAATCCCAGTGATCCATGTGCATCTGGATGCCATGGATATGAATGAAAACATCCTCGTGGTTGAACTCCCAACCATGCCACTAGTCAAGAACAAGGCATTGAGGACAAAACATGCGTGTTCCCTTTGCGGATTGTATGGACATTACTCCCACCATTGCCAAGACCTACCCAAATTTTGAATGGCTCTCACTGACCTCCGTCACCATTCCCTTGAGTCTAAGATCACCTTGATCAAAGAATTTCACCCAACACCACCTTCTTTAGACACCATGTCCATCTACATGATGTCCAGTTCCACCGAGCCGCTCATCTCCACCAATGGTCCATCAGACCTATCACTTCGTTGCTTCAACAATGATGAAGAGATACTTGAAGCTCTGAATGCCCTGGAATACCCATGGGACGACATGCACCATCACTCATTCTTCCTCCCGGAAGAGCTGGTGTCGCAATCTGACTAGTTTTCCGTGGATACCAAAGATTTCATCCATGGGAAGGTTGACTGGTTCAAGAACCCAATCCCGGCACCCGATTCCTTTGAATAAGGGAACATGGAAAAAAAATTTCCAACCATTAAGATCGACATCTCAACCAACTCTGAGATCGTTGAAGAAATCATGCTGGGGGCATCTTGCTCCCCAGAAGAGGTCGATGCCTACACTGCTCTCTTCCAAGAATTCCGTGACATCTTCGCCTGGTCATACACTGAAATTCTTGGCTTAGATCCATCCATCGTGGAACACCACATTGAGACATGGCCTGATGTGGCACCCATCTGCTAGAAGCAATGGCCCATTCATCCATTCAAAGTGGCTGCGGTGAAACCTGAGAGAGAGAAGCTGGGAATACCTGGATTCATTTATCCCATTGCATACAAAACTTGGGTTTCTAATCTTGTTCCTATGAATAAAAAATAGGGTACCATTCATGTTTGCATGGAATTCTGTGATCTTAATGGGGCATGTCCCAAATACAACTTCCCCACCCCTTTCATCGACCAGATCATCGATGGATGCGTCGGACATGAGGCCTTCTCCTTCATGGACGATTTTTCCGAATACAACCATATCCAAATCCGAAAAGAAGACCGTTACAAAATGGCATTCACAACCCCATGGGGCACATTCGCCTATTGAGTCATTCCCTTTGGCCTCAAAAATACTAGAGCCATCTTCCAGCACGCCATGATGCACTACTTCCGTGATCTCATCCACATCATGTTGGTTTGTTTCGACAACCTCATCGTGCGGTCGCAAAACCACACACAACACATAGACGAATTGCGACAAGTCCTAATGTGATGTCGCCAGTACAGGATCTGCTTGAACCCATCCAAGTGTGTTTTCTATGTCCCCACAAGCCATATCCAAGGATTCATCGTGTCACACAAAGGAATGACCACTAATCCTAGGAAAGTCCAAACGACTTTCCCCCTAACGTCACCCCTTTGAGTGACAGCGTTCTAAATTTTATTATAGTCTTTCCATTTTTTGTTTTACACATTTTTCCTGATTGAGTCTTATGTATCGTTTCCTCTTGTTTCTTCATATGGAGCACACCTCATATCAGTATATGGGATTCGCAGATGGAGCAAGCAGATGGTACCTGAACCTCGCCTCGACTGCATGGGTAATCTACTATCCATATCACGAGTTGATCCACATCGACAAAATATGCGTGGGCACTGCAACCAACAACCAGGTGGAGTATGATGGGGTCAATGGTCTCTTGGCCATCGTTCTACAATTAGGAATTCACCATCTCGATGTATTCTTAGACTCCCAGTTGCTTGTTTCTCAACTTAACAACCACTACCAAGTTCACGATCGCTGCCTCTTTAGAAAGTACCTGCGCACTAAACACATGGTTAGAACATTTGAAACCATCACATTCACACATGTTCCCAGAAACCTCAATAGTGTCGCAGATCAAATGGCTAATGATATTCTAAATTGGCACATCCATAACAGTATATAGGAAACATAAAACCATAACATAATGCATAATCATGTCTAAAAATACACACACAGTGTAATAATACATCACATAGGGATTTGCATTCCACAACATAATAAAAAGACTCACATATTAAAACCATAAAAGCACATCCACGTGCATCAAAAATATACATAAATATAAACCAATCAGTCACATGTCCAAGACATGTCCAATACAAAAATGAGAAGCCATATATGCTTTCTGAACATGATATACATAGCGACACAAAAACTCCTAAGTGTACCAATGCACTAGGGGCAGCACCATCAACTACTAATTCAAAGTCACCCGAAACTGGTTCGAGACACCTCTCACACCTCTGGGATCAAATTTTCATTTCCTTATGAGACCATCACCTCATATTTAAATAAGTTAATTTGGGACCATTTCCCACAAGTCACCTCAATTCACGATCCATGACATGACGATGCGAGTGTCTACGGACCGGTACTCATATCACACTTCCTGACCGCTACTCATGCAAGCTACTGGGACGCCACCCATTAAGGACTATAATTTTAATTTTACTTTTTGTATTTATAATATCCTTTTTTCACCACACCTTACGCAAACATCTGGACCATCGTCCACAAAACCCTTTGTTTTTCTTCCATGTATTTGGCATATAAGTGCCCCTGGACTTGCACTCACATCGCATGTAGTCAAGTTTGTCCACCACAACACACACACATGCTCTCCTGACCTCTATCCAAGAGCCACCTCAGTTTGCATGCCTCTACTACACCGACTCGCAGGCCTCTGCCGCAATATATCCCACGCATGTATTGGTATGTTTGAGAGCCTTCTGATCCATCCATACTACGTGGATGACCTTTGGACCTCTATCCATCGTCCCGACATGGGGCACTTCTCGTGCCACCGCAGTTGGTTGACCACATTGGAGTTTTGTTTAAGCTCTTTTCTAACTCCTTAAAACAATGAAAAGATCGCCAATCGCAACTGCTTTCTTTCCCGCTTGCTAAAGTATAGGAAAGGGCATCTACATCGTCTCGTTTACCTCCTTTTGCAGACCATGTAGACCATTTCATGAAAAGGACCTCATTGGCACACTCAATCCAAGACCATTCCCCTCTGCATACTTTTATGCTTCCTTGGGCAGAGGGGCCGCACTTTACAAAAAAGCTCACCACCAGTTGTCGTTAAGCTCTTTTCTAGCTGTCTCAACAAGAAAAGATCGCTGAGCAAACTTGGTTTCATTCATGCTCATAAAAGTATTTGAACGATCGTCCAATCAGTATAGGTTTAACCTTTTCTGGCCTAATTGGACTACCAATGGTAAAGAAGTCTCTCATCCCCTCCAGGATGGGTGAGCTCTCCTATGTATACTTTTATCCTTTTTCAGGCACAGGAGACTACGAATGAAAAAGAACCCCCACTGGAGTCTTCTTCATTCTTTCAGACTCTCTAAAATTGAAAGCACCATCGAGAATTTACCTTCTCGGGCTCGCCAAAAATCCACGAGATCGTACCACAATGGTGTGCCTGGACACCACCCCATAGAAAATAGTTTGGCAGCATTCCCACATTGGGTCGCCTTTATTCAGAGCACTCTGCAATGTGTCTTCCTTGGATCCCATCAATATCAAAAATGTCCACCTCCTCCAAGTATTTCCCATCTGCAGCGATATTCCCGGTATTATAGCTATGATCCCATTCCCTTGAGTCAGTTTCATTTGCTTCCTGGTACGCCCTGCCGTCATACTCTGAACAAAGGAATTTTGTGTCTCCCACTCCCCCTGCCCCTATTCAGTTATTTCCCTTCTCTCCCCTCCCCCCCGCCCCAATTCAATGAGTTAGTCCGCAGATTGCTTCACACCTTTCAGTTTTCTCCCTCACACTTCTGGTCAAGGAAACATCATTTCCTTGACTAGGGGCAGGTCTCCCTTTGTCGGTGCCAACACACATATTCCAGAGGATAGACCCAGAGGTCCTTGTACCTTGGTTTCATTTACATCATTGACGAGTTCCTTGGACCACTTGAGAGGAGTCCTTAGTGCCCCTTGGGATGGTTGTTTCTCACATGCTCAACTTCAACTCCATCATCGTACCGTTGAGATTCATACAGGGTTTGTTCCACGCAGTACTTGGTCGAAGACCCCAAATGTCACCTAACTCTAGCACATTGGTGAGTCTACTCGAGGGACCTAAATAGGTTATGTCCCTTGTGATTTTTAAGTTGCATTGGAGACAATGTTCAGAAGCCCCAGCAGTGCTTCGATATACATTTATGATTGATGCATCATACTTGTACCATAGAGACTCTGACTCTCAATCAGCGAGTCCACACAGCTATGCACCAGATCCAGCAGACCATCAGTCATGAAGATTTAGCATTCCATGAGAATGCCATGGGTCCAATGTACCAGATCAGTATTGTATTCAGCCTCACATGAGAGGCAACCATCATTGTAACATCAATTGTATATGATGGGCTCTTGTAGTTTATAGCATAGATCAAATGATTCTTTTGACATTGTCATGAGCATGGGAATGCCTGCCTTGTCCATATACATGTCACACATTTATTATATCTCACCCATTGATGGGAACCAAATTAATACAAAAACCAAAAGCCACCATGCCCCAGCCCCGGAAGCACCACCTGTCTACAGTAAATCCTATGATGTTCGTCAGCCATATGTTGAGCTCCTGCCCTCACACATCAGGGGGCAATCTGTTAACCCAAAAATCCCCCACATAGCTCTCAATGGCCTACACCACCCAAGGACACCATCTCACAACACTCATTTCACTCCATAAGACCTTCCATTTGACCCCCACACCTCCAAAAGAGCCCAAGGATGAAGAAAAGGGCTAAAAACCCCAAAAGGAGCCCAAATTAGCCCCCTAGAAGCTAAAGCCCTCAAAAAGGGGCTAAAACCCTAAAATGGGCTAAAGTTAGGGCGAAAGGGGCTAAAGGCCCAAAAAAGGGGCTAAAACCCTGACCAAGGGTTTAAAACCCTAAAATCCCTTGGAAAAACTATAAAAGTAGGGTGGGGGGTCACTCTCAAGACACTCCTCACTTGCCTATTGTTATGCTACCCATGCATGCTTTGAGACCTTTGCCTCTCAAACCACCCATACTCCCTCTCCTCCATCTCCATCCCATCAAGCCATTACTTCCCAATCAAGAGAGAGAGGTGCTCCCATGAGCTAGGGCATGGTGGCCCATTTCCACCCAAGTGAGGTATAACATTTATTTTCATGTTTGTCTAATTGTTTTTTCTTTCTAACTGTTATTTTTATTTGCAGGTTCTATTTGTTGACATTGTTTGCAGGTTTTCCATTGTAGTAGCTTAAGTTGCTTGCATGTTTCAAGGAGGCGGAACCCTAACCCACTTTCTATAGACGGGTTCACAAGGGCTTCATCTCCCTCTTTCTTTTCTATTATTAGCTCATAGTTTAGTCTAGTTTTATTTTTCTGTCACTAGATTAGCTTAGTTTATTTGCTGTCCTGTTTATGCTATTTCCATTTCATTTTTTCCTATTTTCAAAGAGTAGGAATCTACCCTTGTGCCCTATAGGCACAAAGGAGGCATTCTTTCTCCTGCAGTGAGGATAAATCCTCACTACACCTCCTATTGTCTAAGGGTTAAAGTCCCCAGAGTTTCGGGGCACTAGGGTTAATAGACTCTCCTAATGACGTTGGCCCTAGTAGGGTTTTAGTCATGTCAGGAATTAGTATAAATAGAGAGGTGACCTCTCTATTTATCACACATCTTATACACACTCAGTTGTAGTGCATAGCTAAGGAAGAGAAAGACATCGGGGCAAAAGGAAAGGGCTTACTACTGTCGGGAGATTGTCTTACTGTTTTGGGTTTCACTTTGGTGCTAATTCTATCTCTAAGGAAGTTGCAGGGTTTTCTCCATTTATGGTTTCCCCGAGGAAAAACACTGTGTTCATTGTCTCTTGTGTTTGATTTCTGTGATTGTTGTTCTCTCAGTTAAATATCCTAATGATATGCTAGCTTAATGTTTAAAATCTAACATGGTATCAGAGCTAACCTGAGAAGAAGACACTGTGCAACTGCGGGAACTAGGGCTTCCTATTTTGTGGACCTCTCTCTACATATTTTCAGCAAACGTAGGGTGGAATAACTCTCCTCCCTAGGGCGCATCTTTCTGTCGAAGCAGAATCCAATTCTGAGGTTTTTCAGTTTTGGACCCGACACTACTACAGAAAATTAGGTCTTTTCACAGAAGTGGAATTTTTGAGTGGGCCTAGGCCTGGATTGATCTTATCCACAAAATAGAAGTTAGTGATCAAATTCAAAGCATTTGGTTGGACAAAACTTCGGAAAAGAAAAAATCTAATCTGCTCCTGAACCAGTACTGCATGATTTCAGCTTCAAATCTAGATCTGACATCTTGACCTAGTAAGATGTAAATAATTTGTATTTCCATTTGAGGTTCTCAGTTAATATGTCTCATCATACCAAGCTTGATGAAAAGCTTGAGGGATCTAATAACTTCTGAGCCTAAAAGTATAGGATATCCCTAGTCTTGGAAGAAAATGAGTTGGAATCCTATATCCAGGAGGCGGTTCCAATTCTAAAGGGAGATGAAGCCAAGGCCTTACACAATAAGAAGTTGGTTATGGAAAAGAGGATCATTGTTGATTCTATCAAGGATCACCTCATTCCACAAGTGTCCTCCCTCAAGACGCCTAAAGCCATGTTTGATGCCCTAACCAATTTTTTTGAAGGGAAGAACATCAATCGGAAGATGACTCTAAGGAACCAGTTGAAGAATGTCAAGATCCAGAATTAGGAGACCATCCAGTCATACTTCACAAGGGTCTCCTAGATCAAAGAACAAATAGAAGTTGTAGATGAAGAAGTGGAGAATGCAGAAATTGTTATGACAACATTGAATGGCCTCCCTAGGTCATGGGATTCTTTCATCCAAGGAATCTATGCTAGAAAGAAATTGGTCAAGTACAGTAGACTGTGGGAAGAATTCTCTCAAGAAGAAGCTCGGATAGCTGCTCGAGAAGAAAATATGGGAAGTGAAGATCAAGCTCTCATAGTACACTCCAAGAAAGGAAGAAGGGAAAATCATAATCACCAAGGTAAGAATTCTCATCAGAAAAATAACTTTATGAGAAAGGATCCATTCAGACGCAAATGTTATACATGTGATGAAATATGACACTTTGCTAAAAAATGTCCCAAGAATAAGAATGGATCCAAGAAGAATAAGAAATCCAAAAGAATACATCATGCTCACACTGGCGAGGATGATGATCCTCCTAGGAAGAGAGTAAAACAAGAAAGTGAAGATGAATATGTTTTGACTCCACTCTCACAGGAACTGTCACTCATGGAAGCAAAGATTGGCTTATTGATAGTGGGGCTTCCAAGCACATGACAGGTTTCAAGGAATCCTTTGAGAAACTATCCGAACATAATTCACCCCATAAGGTGAAGCTTGGGGATGACTACCAATATCCCATAAGAGGTAGTGGTGAATCCTCCTACAAGCTAGACTCTGAAAAATCTATAAAAATGAAAGATGTCTTGTTTGTACCAGGATTGAAGAAGAATCTTCTATCCATATTAGAATTAGATGCAAAAGGTATGAGGGTTTCATTTGTAGATGGCCAAGTCATCATGTGGCCAAGAGGAAAGACTATTGATGATGCAATAGTGATTGGAGAACAAGAAGGAGGCTTATACAAGCTGAAGGGACATCCAGAACAAGCTATGGTCCATGACACAATAGAGCCAAATGAACTTTGGCACAGAAGGCTTGCACATGTGCATTACATAGCACTACCACTTGCAATCAAAGATGTTGAAGGTCTTCCAGAAATTCAAGCAAAGCATGAAGGGGTCTGCAAAGGATGTGCGAAAGGAAAGGATACAAAGAAGACATTTCCAAGTAGTGAGAGAAAGGAAAAAGGAATCTTGGAAATCATCCACTCCGATGTATGCGGACCAATGTCATCAAGCTCACTAAGAGGGTATGTATAATATGTTTCTTTCATTGATGACTTTTCTAGGAAAACATGAATTTACTTCATGAAGAACAAAGATGAAGTTTTCAGCAAGTTCAAGGAATTCAAAGCCTTGATCAAGAATCACATAGAAAAGAAGATCGAAACCTTTCGATCAGATAATGGCGGAGAATTCACATCAAATGAATTCAAATAATTATGCAAAGAATTAGGGATCAAGAGGGAGTTTTCCACTACTTACAATCCATAATAGAATGGGGTTGCAGAAAGGAAGAATAGAACCATCATGGAAGCTACAAGAGCAACGCTTCATGATCAAGATCTTCCTATGCATCTATGGGCAGAAGCAGCCAGAACATTGGTGTATGTATAGAACCGTACTTCACACAGAGTAATCAAGAACAAGACTCCTGAAGAAGTCTTCTCCAGCAAGAAACCAGAAGCTAGCCATCTTAGAATATTCAGCTATCTAGTGTACATACACATACCAAAAGAAAAGAGAACAAAACTAGATCCGTCAGGAAAGAAGGGTATATTTGTGGGATACTCTGAAAGCTCAAAGGCTTATAGAATATACTTCCCGGGATACAAGAAGATCGACATCAATAAGGATGTAACATTTGATGAAGACACAGATTACAACAAGTCCAGAAAGAGACCTGCTGAAGATACTGAAGAAGCAGAAGCACCCAAAATTCATGATACAACCATGAGTGAATAAATTCAAGAAGAAGATAGAGAATTTGAAGAACCACAAAGACCTATAGATCCACCTTAGGAGAAGAATCCTCACAAGAGGAAAACTTCTTGGGTATGAGAAATTATCCAAGGTATGGAAAGATATGGGGCTCCAGAAGAGAATCACAGAGAAAGTAAGAGAACCAGATTTTGTTTCGGATATGTAGCTTTACTATGTGATGTTATCAATAAATAACCTCCAAACTATGAAGAAGCGATAGAATGGAAATAATGGAAGGATGCTATTATCGAAGAGTATCAATTGATCATGAAGAATGATGTCTAGGATGTTGTCCCAAGACCAGAAGGGAAGTTAGTTGTAACTTCCAAATGGATCTACAAGATCAAGCACGCTACAGATGGTAGCATTGAAAAATATAAGGCAAGATTTGTGGCTTGTGGCTTCTCACAGAAGGAAGGAATAGATTATAAAGAAACCTTTGCTCTTGTGTCCAGATACACTTCCATCAAAACAGTACTTGCTTTGGCTGCATTAATGAAATGGAAGATACACCAAACGTATGTCAAAACTGCTTTCTTGAATGGTGTAGTGGAAGAGGAAGTGTACGTAGAACAACCACTCGTTTTTGAGACACATGATAGGGATTCTCATGTGTGCAAATTGAAGAAAGCCCTGTATGGTTTGAAACAAGCACCCAAGACATGGTACGACAAAATTGACAACTTTCTATACAGTTTGGGCTTTACCAAGAGTAAAGCAGATTCCAACCTTTACTACAAGGTTGAAAATGGAAACCCAGCGATGCTTCTACTATATGTATATGATCTGTTTGTAACAGGTATGGACGGGTTGATTACTGATACAAAGAGAAAGCTTGCTACTGATTTTGAAATGAAGGACTTGGGTATGATGCATTATTTTATAGGTATGGAGGTGTGGCAGAATGCGGAAGGAATCTCCCTCGGACAAGGGAAGTATGTAGTAGAGATCCTAAAGAGGTTTGGGATGATGGACTGCAAAGCTATGGCCACACCTATGGCATCGAACCTGAAGCTATTAAGTGATGCTTCATCAGAGAGGGTTGATGCCACAATGTATCGTCAAATGATTGGGTCCTTGATGTATCTGATGAACACAAGACCAGACATTTTCTTTGCTATGAACACCTTGAGCCAGTTATTGACAGATATGAGACATGTTCACTTGATTAATGCAAAGCACATTCTGAGGTACCTGAGGGGTACAATTGATTATGGGATCAAGTATGAGGAGAATCAGAAGATTAACCTAGAGGGTTATGTTGATTCAGATTGGGCAATCAGTGCCATCGATAGGAAAAACACTTCAGGTTGTTTCTTTAGTATGGGATCAGGTGTGATCTCTTGGTTTAGCAAGAAGCAATCCTGTGTGGCACTAAGTATAGTTGAAGCAGAGTATATCACAGCTTGTTCAGCTAGTTGTGAGGCAGTATGGCTATGGAAGCTACTGTCTGATTTATTTGACCTCTAGATGGATGCTACTTGTATACATTGTGACAACCAGAGTTGCGTGAAGTTGTCAGAGAATCCAGTGTTCCATGACAAGTCGAAGCATATCGAGATCAAGTATCACTATATCAGGGATATGGTGCAGAAGGGAGTAGTGAAGATCCAGTATGTTGCAACATAGGAACAGATAGCTGATGTACTGACGAAGCCATTAGCTAGGGTGAAGTTCGAGTACTTCAGGGAGAAGCTTTGTGTTCTCTAGAGGTTTCCTCCAATGGAAAGTGATGAGACCCATAGCCATTCTAACATGGTTAGAGGATTGGTTCCTTCCATGGTTAGATGTAAGGGCTGAGCCATTCTGTCATGGTGAGAGGATTGGTTCCTTCCATGTCAGATATGAGTGCTGAGATCCATAGCCATTCTGATGAGTAGGTCAGATATAAGGGCTGAGCCATTATGTCATGGTGAAAGGATTGGTTCCTTCCATGTCAGATATGAGTGCTAGCCATTTTGTCAAGTAGGAAAGATATAAGGGAAACTGCCATTCTCCTAGAGAATGGAGGCACCTGGTCAGTTACCAGGTAGCTCAGACTGGGGGCCATTCTGATATGACTGTAGGATTGGTTCTTACAGGATCAGATGTGAGTGCATGCCTTTTCAAACATACTTGTTGGATTAGTTCCTTGTATGTGTCGAATGTAAGTGCAGATCCTTTCTTCAATCATTGGTTGATCAGATATAAGTGTTGTTCCTTTCTTCGATCATTGGTTGATCAAATGTAAGTGCAGTGCCTTTATTCAATCATTGGTTGATCAGATGTAAGTGCAGGATCCTTTTGGCATGGAGGATTGGTTCCTCGCATGGCCAAGTGTAAGTGTTGGGCCTTTCTGACAAGGTTGTCGGCTATGTTACCACATGGTCAGATGTGAGTGTTGGGCGTTGCCTTTCTGATATGATTATAGGATTAGTTCCTACATGATTAGATGTAAGTGTTGGGTGGGCCATTCTGACTTAAGTGTCATATATAAGCGCCGAGGAAGACCTACATGGTGGCTAGACCTACATCCTGCATGAAAAAGGGCTGGGTCTATAGAACTTCCTGTGGCTAGAAGAATCATGAGATAGCACCTATGAAGATTCAGTATTGATGATCCAGCAGAGATGATCGAGATTGAGGAATGATCCAGATCCAGAGATGATGCTCCAGAGATGATCCAGATCGAGTGATGATCTAGATCCAGTGATGATGATCTAGATCGAGTGATGATATAGATCCAGAGAGGAAGATGACTTGAAGATGACGAAGACTTGAAGACGAAGATGACTTAAAGATGTAGATGACGAGAAGATCCAAAGAAGAATACCAATGATGAAAATTGTGTCGAGAGAATACCTTCCTAGTTAAGAGGAAGTGTTGATGTAATTGTAACTTCGGAATGTATTCACTTGTATTTCTTATCTCTTGTAACCTGATGTTTATTCTGGGTTGTTCTTGTGTCATGTCATGACTTGATGTTCCTATTGGGAGGATCTATAATGTAAACAAGTCATGTCAAGTCATTGTGGGTAACCCTCCTATTTTCTAAGGGTTAAAGTCCCTGCAGTTCCAGGGCACTAGGGTTATTAGAATCTCCTAGTGAGGTCGGTCCTAGTAGGGTTTTAGTTATGTTAGGAATTAGTATAAATAGAGAGGTGACCTCTCTATTTATCACACATCTTATACACACTCAGTTGTAGCGCATAGCTGAGGAAGAGAAAGACACTGGGGCAAGAGGAAAGAGCTTACTGTTGTCGGGAGATTGTCTTACTATTTTGGGTTTCACTTTGGTGTTGATTCTATCTTTGAAGAAGTTGTGGGGTTTTCTCCATTTATGGTTTCCCCAAGGAAAAACACTGTGTTCATTGTCTCTTGTGTTTGATTGATGTGCTTGTTGTTCTCCTAGTTAAAGATCCTAATAATATTCTAGCTTAATGTTTAAAATCTAACAATAATTGTAGCCACATAAAATGAAAAAAAAAAGATATAAAATAAGGGTTGCAACATTGAAGGTAACAACTATGAAATTTTCTTTCTAAATCTAGTTAAAATATAAATAGGATAATAATATGTATAGTAATATTTTAGATGCTTGAAATTTATACTATGCAAGGTTTTGTTTCATTAACCATACCAGACAAATTTGATTCTTAGAATAATCTGGTTGCTCCAAAATCCTTCCACATAAGGATCCCTTGGAAATTTTGGCAAAAAAAGAATTAATGTTTAATTTTTTGGCTTTCGAAAACCTTGTAAAAATAGTTTTTGAAATTATAATTGTCACCCTTTTTTCAGTTTAGGGAAAAATTAAGTTGTGCAACTTTTTTTTTCATCATTTCAATGCACTTGTTTTTTGTCTTCATCGATATGTATAATAATCAGATGCGCCAAGAAGTATTTAGTAGATAATGCAGTGATGTGTGAGAAATTCGAACACACAAGTGTGTATAGAGTTATATGGTGCATTGGTATGAATTATTTTGTAAAATAACCATTGGTAAATATCTGACATCAATTGTAGTAGATATTTTCTCCTACAAAGGCTTTTGTGGATGTTCATTTATGATGCATTTGTATTTGTGAAGCACTTGTGCACTAAAGTGAAAGGAACGCACCGATACATGAATATGGTGGAAACACACCTGTTTAATTTGACATTCTTGTGGTTTGATTGTGAGATTAAAATTATAAAATCATCTCAAATGTTCTTTTAGTATTTAATCAGATGATTTAGAATATTTCATGGTATATATATATATATACCATGA
>LPNX010713290.1:486872-500361 GCA_001517045.1 Pseudotsuga menziesii
GAGAAATATATTGTTGATGATTTTGCTCAAATGGAGGGACAAATAGTTATAGTTTTAAATGGCCAATTCTTCATATTCTAGATCATTCCATGTTGTTCAAAGTTCAATGAGTTCTCCCTCTTCATATTTAGTAAGTTCAGGTTTTATCTATAATTTAAATATTTATTTGAATTTATGTTACTTATCCAATTGAATATGAATATTATCTATTTATTCTTTATTGCAAGATCCTGATTCAGGTTTGAGTTTGGGAGCACAAGATATTTCACTAGTTTCAAAACACTGCAAGCCCTTATCAGAAGTGAAATACTGCAAGCCCTTATTAGAAGTGAAATACTGCAAGCAGTTCATAGATGAAAATGGGATGTCGCTTTACACCACCAATTTTAACATGCCATCCTCAAGCCACAATCCTATTTCATTGGAAATAATTCATCATGAGTTGGATCTATTTTATGACACTCCAATAGTTTGTGGTTGTTCAAAATGTCAAGGGTTGAAGGAGAACTATCTGCATGTCACACTCACCCATTACATCAATGATGGATTATCCAATGTCGATGGTCTAATACCCCCTACTGCAATAAAAAAATCCAATAGGTGATATAGAAAAGACACATAGGAACATTTCCCCTGTGACTCATTTTTTAAAAAGTTGAAATCCAAAACAAATATGTCTCATCCTAAATTGATGAACCCAACTACTTGTGTTCAATCAAGTAAAATTTCTAGTGATCCAAAGTATGATATGAATTCCACACAACACATGTCTTCTAGAAGATCTAAAAAGTACCCAAAACTAGTGATCCATGAGTTGAGAACAAAATTATCCAAGTACACACTAAGTTCCATCCAGTTGTTGGAAGGTAGTGATGTTCTCTCCCTTCTAGTGAATTTAAAAAGTAAATATCAAACTTTTTACAATCATGCTCCGTATGAAACTTGATCATGTTGTCTACCTGTGGTTGATGTTGGAACAAAATTCTCCTTTTGTTGTAATCATTTTATGATTTCCAAGTCTAATATAGATGTTGTAAATCTTGGGTTGTTTATCCTTTAACATATACTTTTCCCTCCCAAACAATCAGTAACACTTTACTTAAATATTGTTAAATACAAGCATAACATTTCCATGTATAGTATGTGCATGAATGGTTATGTTTCTGGAAACTTTAATAAGAGGAACCTGCTATATATAGATAGCCATCCATGCACTCATGGTAACATTGCATGGTACATAAATAGTTCTTGGTGCTCTTTATTTTCTACAAACTATTCATTTGAGGAACACTTCAATGACCATCAGTTCTTTATGAAAAGAAAAGCATCCAAATTTGGTGTTGTACATGTAATACATAATTTTTCTCTTGGTGATAAGTTGTTAATATAATATAACTTTTGTATACCACCAACCTCTCTTTAAATGTTCCTTGCATTGGATTACCATTAGAAGTCCCCTTGGGGTGTAAGACAGCTTTTTTTTATTAATTGTATTTGCTAATTTCAATGGTATTGATGTTAATGTATATTGTTCAATTTGAAATATTGTTTGTAAATTGTTTATTTATTTATAAATTGTTTCTTTTATGGCCAAAATAGGGGTCTTTCCCCAAACTCCTCATGTTGGTAATCATAAACTCAAGGTTTTTTTATCACACTGTTATGATATGTGTAATTGTCACGTCAAATAATCACACACATATTCATGGTGCTGCAATATCTGTATTGCTAGAATAGATACAATGCTCTTGCTTGATTAATTGTATTTGTTATTTTTTTGTGGGAGTCATGTTAATGTATTGTTTAATGTTTTGCATGGGGTGTATATTGAATTTTTAATGGGTGTACTGTTAAAGCTCACCTTGCATAAGGTCTATTTGAAAAAGGATTGCTCAATTTGAAATTTTAAATATAATGTGGGAGTGATGTTAACTTATCATTCAATCTAAACATTTTCTTTATAAATTATTTTTACCTTAACATTTTCTATTGGAAATGATTCACGTGCTTTTGTAATAATTCTTGTGTATAATGATGGATCAAACCATTTGCATTGAGCTTACTAACATCATCGATGTAATGTTCAATATTTTTAAAATAAGGATTATGATGATGAATGACTTGTCTACCATCCTCCATTGCACCCCAATACAATGTTAAATCGAGAGACTGCGGAAAAAAGAGTGCAACTTAGAGAGGAAGCATACCAAGCATGGTTGAATAAACAACCTATTCAATTTCCACTATGTCCATACTCAACAATTAGGAATTCCTACAGTAATAGTAGTTCTTCACATGTTGGGAGTGGAGTTAGTGGAGTAGAGGTTAAAATGTATGAGTTATTACGAAAAACAAGTTCCATGGATGTAATGTTGTAACTTGTTACACAAATTCCAAGACAATGAGCTAGGGGATGACACTTAGATCACTAAAGATTTATTCAAAAGCATTAAATTGACTTACAACACCTCTCTCTTTGGAGATATTCAATCAAAGTATACATAGTTAGGGACAACAATGTTACTATACAACTTGAAAGCAATGAATGGCATGTCACATGTGTGTTTCAAGACACTTTTGAGGTAGTTGACCATCAAATACCTTATATTTTGAGTAACCGTGTCACACAATCAACATTGAAAATGGTTTATTTTATGAAATTTAAATGGCATGGTACATTTATATTTCCCACTAACTATAGGTTATTCAAAGATAAGGTACTTTTGAGTGATAATCTCTTTCCCAACACCCGCAAAGAGGAAAAGCATATGCTGAAATTTTTAGGTGTTGAGTACATATCATATCATGCATGTCCTAATGATTGTATCCTATATGGGGGCGGATATGCAAACAAAGATACATGTCTATAATTTGGGAATGACAAATACAAATAATTGAAAAAGAAAGGTAAATAGCATGGCCCTTCTCATAATATATTGAAGAGCATTCCTATAATACCAAGGACTTAGAGGATATTCCATTGCAAAGAATTAGCTATGTTGTAGGGATGGCATGCATCACACCAAGGTGAGGAAGGATAATTGCAAATCCCAACACATTCAATATCCATTAAGCACATAAAGGATACATGGCCCAATGAATTCTATTATTAAGTATGCAACCTCCAATTGAGCATCACCATTGATGGTGTTAACCTATATTACCAATGAGATAAAACCTAAATTGTTTGGCATGTAGTAGTGAAGAATAACAATATCTGTCCATGGTTGTCTATGAAGAATGGAAATATTATGTTGGTACTTACAATCCTTGGTAGAATCTAAGTGAAGAATATGGATTTTTACCTACAAGAATTAATGGATGTGTTTAATGATTTATGGGAATGGATACAGATATATGATGTATTGATACCTATCCTACCCTAGAGGATTTTTTAGTTATATGGAATATCTGCGTACACCACACATGATTATCCGGTGTTAGGAGTTTTCTTACGTAAATATGTTGTTTGATTTGTTTATATTCAAGGGAATGTTTTCTTCCATATTTAATTCAATGTGACTATCTGTTGGCCAAAATTTCTGACTTGGACAACTTAAGGAGATTAATCCCACACAAGTTGCTTAGAGCAGCTCCCGGTGTGTTTGAAATGGAAAAATATTGCAGGTTATGGTCCTGCTACCAACTGAAGTTTTCCTCTTAAGGAGAATCTAAAAATTCAGTAAAAATTTATCCTAATTTTATTACTACATAAATAAACCCTAGAATTAGTTTTCTAAAACCTAAGTTATCCTAAAATGATTTCTTAAGGAAAGTCTTCTATTTTTTAGGGTTTTGCTTCAAATATTTTCACTTAAATACTCTTTTAAGTTTTATCAAATTAATCTAATTCTATTTAACAAATGTTAAAATAAACTAAAATTTAAGAAATAAACTAAGCTAAGATTAAAATTAACTAACCATCCTATATCAGTTGAGAGCAACTTGAAGACTAAATTAATTATCAATTAATGTTTCACAAAGAGATAGACAATAATGATTTAAATGAAAATATTTAAATAATTATCATAAAATCACTTTGTTGAATATGCACAACAACAAAAAATTTAAAATAGGTAACTACTTTTAATTTTCTGTGATGTTCTATTAATTAATAACTAATGTTCAATACTAAGTATTTGAATAATAAGATGATATTTATTCATGAAAACATTGCAGAAAATACAAATGAAATCAAAAATAAATATGGACTGTTTATATTATCAATACAAATATTGATTAATCAAACTCAATAATAATCTCAATCAAACATTAATATTGTGTAAACAGAGTACAATTTTGGATAGTAAATACAATCATAACACAATATAATTGCATAAAAGCATAATGAGAAAATGATATATTGAAATATATATATATATATATATATATTAAGTTTTCAAAAATAGTAACAGATAGTGATACCAATTTGAGAAATCAAGTTCCAATTCTCCCCGAAGGTAAAACTCCAGCAAAGAAATTAAAACCAGAACTGTAATTATATTTTAGATAAGTCTATTTCTACAATACTCCATCCACCCTTCTTACATCGAGTTTACTAGCTTATATAATAAGACTAGTAACTCCTTCCAGTTTCTATGTAACAAACATTCTAAAAATATCCCTTCGGTTTTTAACAACCACTACATAATAAAGACAGAAATTCTATCCATATCTTGATGCATCAAATTTATTCAAAAGAAGGCACCTAGAAGATATGAAACAATATTGTCAATTATATGGCTGACCTGTATTAACTTCTACCTAGTTGAATCGACCTCTGACGTGGCTGTCTTTAGTATCCAATTCTTCCAGAAGCACCAACGAATGCCAATGATGAGCAAAAATAGTCTTCATTCTTTACAGCATGTCAACAATATGTACACCTGTAACAAAAATTAATTTCTCATTAAATTCATGATAACAAAAAATAAAATAACATAATACGAATTGTAAGCATACCTGTAAAATCTATGATTTTACAGATGTGCAAATTAAAACATTTTATTACCTGTCAAAATCGAAATTAAAATAACTAAAGATAGACTAAGTCGTTGCTATTTGTAACTTGATTTCTTTCCTAGCTTGGCCCTAAGTTTAAAGATTTTTTTTCATGGCCTCTTTCATCTCTCAATAATTTCTCATTAGTTACAGCTAACAATTTCTTTTTTGCCTTGTATTTGTCTTTCTTGGATTTCATTTGCTGCCATCGGTCTACCCACATTAGCAATTCATTTTTTTATGTCGTAACTCTATTTTCAACCTGTCACGAGCTTCTTCAATGTCTTTCAACCGATTAGCCTGATGTTGTTTCGAAAGCTTGATCGACTGCTTCGCTACTTTTAAAGTCTCTGCTAGAGAATATTCATCATTTAATGGTGAATCAAAATGATCTTCATGTTCAGACTATGCTGGTAATGGTGAATTGTCTTTCAGGAGTGTCTTAGGAGATACCACCACATCGTTGTGACTATTACTCTATTCTTATTCATATTCATTGATTGGGGTTTCACGAGGAGGAGATTCATCCTCATTATCACTATTATCTTCAACAAAAATGGGTTCACTACTCCATTCTATAGTTCTTGGAACCAAAAGACTAATCATACTCCTTGTGAGCCTTGGATTAAGTATCTTATATTTTGTCATGCTTGATTCAAAAGTTTTATTGTCACCTACTAGATTTTTCCTCTTTTTCTCATGCTTCTTTCTCTCCTCCATTACCTTAGAATACAAATCACTTGTTGATTTAGCAGAGTGCGTCTGAACAACTATTTTACTTCCCTCTCCCACTTCGTTTTCTCTCTTGGATTGTTCAAGAGGTTTTTCAGTATAAAATTTCTTATTTTCAACTATTAGACAGAGCTTATCTAGTCCCTCAAGATCAATTATATGGTTGGTTTCCTCTTTTACTTCTCCTTCACAAGGTCTTCTTCATTTTGCACGAGTTTTAGGTGAGTAAGTAGGCCAAAATTGGGTTAACCCGAACTCATTTTCTTTTGAGAATTCATCCCATGTTTTTCCCACTGTAACTAACCGATACTAAACTAACATTTTGATAAGGCCGTGATGGAAAAGACTATGGTCTTGATCACCAATGGTACGCTGAACCATGATAGCCATTTTATGCAAACTATGAAGTAGAAAGTAGGGTTGATTTAACTTCAAACCCTTAAGAGCCAATAAAATTATCAGATGGTATAATTGAACATTCGAATACTAACCATCACAAGATATGTACCTGGAGATGACCTCAAAAGGAGCACGCCATTGATTCCTCAAATATTTCACAGGAAAACTGAATTTAAGGTGTGCATATTCTTTTGACAATGGGAGAAGGAACTACTTGAAATTTTTCTTATCAATTCGTGACCCTTTGAACCAACATTCACCAATTCGAGGCAGCTTCGTAGCTTTCGCAATAAATTCTTCATCTATAACTAATTGTAAATCACTTATCTGAGCAACATTTCCATCAAAAGACAATGCAAATCGTTTGGTCACTTCTTCGTTGTGTCCACTAAAACCCCAAAAGAAGAGTTTCCAATCAATTTTCTCAAAGAGGGCAATAACTTCAGGGTTGGATTCTAGCATTTCTGGAGCAGAAAACTTAAAACAACTCAAGGGAGCCATCTGTTCAATTATCGGTTCTTTCTGTGACAGACGATTGAAAGGGGTTGTAAAGACTGAAGGAAGAGGTATACATGAATACACAGACATGTTATGAACCTTCACATGATTCTAGAGGAGCTAATGAGTAACCCTATACTGGTTCCTACGCATGAGAACTTGACCATCAAACCATGATAGGCATTCATCAAACAAGTTGATGTGATTTGAAATCATTACAAGATATTCAAAATCAAATAAATTCATGGATGTAAATGACTGTCAGATAGGATGGTGTTAATATGAACATATCTGACTAAGGTGATCATCACATATTAAAATCCTTTTTAACAGAGGTCCTCAAACCAATAATTCATATCTCATACCATAAACACAACTGTCAACGTTAATAAGAAAGGATTATACATGGAAGGAAATCGTGTTGTTGAACCAAATGATGTGAAGCTGTCATTACAAGCAATGATGTCTCCTAGGGTTTCGTAAACCCAACCAAGTAGCAAGTTCAACCTTGGATAATAATTAAAATGCTCAAAACCATATTTATGCATGTAATCGATTCAAGGATAAAATAATATAGTTTTGAATGAACTCATAGGATCCAAATCATCATATGACCTATTGCAAAGTATGATCGGATGGGAAACTTATTAAAAACTAAACACTAAATCAAAATTCAATTATTATGATTATATCACAATGAAGATTTCGAAATGATATATAAAAATAAACTTTAGCTAGTTTGGGAAACATATATATACTTTCCACAATTTGAAAAATGACATGGTATTAAAAGACCAAGTTTTATGTAAAAAATATATTATTAGGGTTAACATAAAATATTTCAATTAATTGATCAACCCTAATCATAAAAATTACAAAAACTAATAATAATAAATACCTTGTCAAAAGAAATCAATAAAACCAAACCGTAACATGTTCAAAATGTATTTTCATTTTAATCCAAAGAAATATTTAGCAGACTATACTTTAAATCTCCTGAATCAATATATAATTAGATGAATTGATAATAATAATAAAAATTGATTATATATATAAAATTACAAGATTAACAGCTGCTAATTTATTAAATTTATGAAAGTGTTTCATAAATTTCTAATATGACTCTTAACTCTTCTGAAATTGAGAGTACCTTCAGAATCAAAGATTCTGAAGGCACTCTTATATAATTTTTTGTAATAAATCATAGAAGAGAACTGATCATTTTTATTCAGCACAGTAAAAAAATTGAGAGGGTTGTTGCCTGCCAACAAATGGCGACAACCTGGGAAAACCAGTTATCTCTGCTAATACAATTTTCAAATGATAGTATAAACGAAATCTTAAAACCTATTCAAAGCAATAAAAAATTGTCAGTCTAAGTAAGAACCATTATCTGATTTATATTTGCAAGTATAATTCAGAAATATCCCATCTCTGTAAATAAAAGTTTTGTTAAAGATAAAATTAGTAATATCCTAATCAAAACAAAGTACTTATAGTAAAGATAATCTGCAACATCAGTATAAGATATAGAAATCTACTTCATTGATAAATTTCTAGGATCTTTTCCATAAATATAATAATATTTTTTTTTTTTAGAAATATAAACTAAAAATCGGAAACAATTATTTTGACCGAAGACTACTATCTAGGCATGATAACCTTATGTGATAGTATCATTCACGAGAACTTCCTAGAATAAGCAAGCCGACTCGTGATGAGACCTCTTGTCTCTTGATCTTTTAACCAAGAGCCATCACCTTGATGATCAAAAATGAAGTTATACTAGATAGCACTGATGATCATGATTAGGCTGGCTCATGATGAGACCTCTTATTCTTAAATCAAATTTATGTTTTTCTTTATTGAGTTTGAAATTTTACATTTTATAAAGTAAGAGATCATTACCTAGCATGGTGACCAAATGGTAATGTCAGTCACTAATATCACTAGAAACTAAATCACCTGGCTTGTGATGAGACCCCTTATCTCTTAACCTTATGACCAAGAGCCATATCAGTTTCCTAATAATGTCATGCCAATGATATTTATGATCCTGATCGGATCGGCTTATTACTAAGACCTTCCGTCTCTCATTTTAAATTTTAGAATTTTATTGAATGGAACAAATCTAAAAATTTTCCAGATTGTAAATAACTTTAAAAGAAATGACTGATGGTAGAGATCCATAAAGATTTTCTAAGTACAAGTTTTGAAAAAGACATTAATCAACCATCCTAACTATCAAAAGAAAATAGGAGAATGAGGGATAATCTGAATAACATTTACAAATATTTACAAATAATGATAGGTTATTAATAGACTTTAAGAAACATTGATCCTTATGAACCAATTTTTAAAAGACTTAGTCTAATACCATAATTTTAAACTAATGAACAAACTAAGTTTAAACCACAGGACTTATTTATTTACACTTGTCCTCTCAACAACATATGTACATTAGTGACTAATTATCTTGAAACATATATACAGAGATTCGACAATCCTTGATACAAATGATTGATATATTAATATTTGATTAAGAAAATTGAAAATTAGTTTCAAGAGTATTTACATGAGTCAAATGATATTTGAATGTACATAAGAATCATGATTTTATCATAATTCTATTTGATAAAAGATTGTACAAAATATCGATAATTTTATAAAATTTTATGATAATACTATATACAGGAAAATTTTAAATAAAATTATTTATAGACAGAAACTAATTTAAAAAGAAAACAAGTTCATATACATAATTATATACAAATTTACACTAGTACAAAAGCACAGATTTTTCCACTGAGGTTTTCCACGTTTCTTACTTTTTAGTGTCAAATCCGATGTAACATGAATGAGGCGTCGATGTATCCATGCCTAGCCATCGCTGTATCCACGCCTAGACTCTTAGACATCGCTATATCCACGCCTAAAATCTTCGATGTCACTATATCCACGCCTGACCGTCTCTATAGAGACGGCAACGTCTTTTGCTGGATAGAGGGAGCAATTTCCAAAGCTAAGGGGTAGTCCAAGGGTCATGAAAGGACAAATGACTAAGGAAGGCTCCCACCTTGAATTTTTCACCCCTATTTTTTATGAGAATATATCATAATGTGTAATAATAACGTTATAGGGTGTAAGAGAGTGTCATAGGAAATATTGGAAGTGTAATAGAGTGTCATAGGTACCTATTGGTGGTGTAACAACCTCTTGGATTCATTGTAACTCCCCCTCTTTTGGTTTCAACTCCATTCTTACCCCCTCATTGAACCCATTCGAAATTTAAGAGTTAGAGAGAGATCGTGAGGGGTGAGTGAATTTATTTTTTCAGGTTGAGAGAGCTTGGATAAATTTTCTAAGTGTTTGGAAAAGCCTACCACCCTTGAGTGAGGGTTTTAGAGAGAGTATGTTCATGGGAGTAAGGTTGAGTATTTGATTTGCAGGTTGAAGGATTGAATAATGCTATTGGACACTTATTCTAGGCTACAACACTTCCCTCTTATTATATTTCTCTCATTTCCCCTTATTTATTTTTAGCCCATTCCCCCAAGGGTGGGGTTTGAGCTTATTTTTCAATGAAAATGAATAAATCACAAGGGAAAACCGTAAAAAAAAATTCCTATCTATTTTTTAAAGATCAAATAACCATGAAAAATGATCCACTACCTTCATTGCTCATCTATCTATGGTTTTGAGGGATTTAGAGCTCATTTTCATCTTATTTTGATTATTTTGAAGGCGATGACTAAAAACCTAATTTTTTTGTAGGATTGAGATTACATTGATTTTATTTTGACCCCATGAGCTTGTGGATTTTAAATTATAAGGATGTTAATGGTTTTGGTGAAGAAAATTGACCCTGGATGAGCTACTTCCAATCCCTTATTCATTGGAACTAGGAAAAATAGTGCGGGGAATCCTCAAAGCCAAAATTATCGATCTTCGATCAAGATCCCTAGAGATTCTCACTCAAAAAATATATGCCATAATGATAATTACCACTAACCAATTCCTTGGCCGACCAAACCCAAGAGAAGTCAAGAATTCAGTCTCAAGAATTCTTCCAAAAATCTAGAACCCCCAAAAGGTCCTCCTCCAAATGTTGGATATGAAAGACCCCAATGATTATCTCATTCTAGGTGGTTCACCAAGCATAAAATGCTCTTCCCACAAGCGAGGTGGAACAATTGGTATACCCAGCTATTGGGGAACACTCAAGGTGAAATCCCATAATTTGGTCGCCCGCCACAGTTCTAGAGTGTGGTTTGATGATGGCCACGAAACCCATAACAATATGTCTCTATCTACTTCACTACATAGATGTTTGGCTCCATTGGCACCAATTTTGTTTTTTATGATGGTCGTGAAAAGTCTCCATCTGCTCCACTACATAGAGATTTGACTCCATTGGTGTCAACATTTTGGCCATGGCTCGATTGGCACCAAATTTTCGGTGAGGGTTTTATGATGGCAGTGAGAGAAATCCATTGGTGTCAAAATTTTGGCCATGGATCGATTAAAAATTAAAATAAAATAATCAAAATAAAATTATAATTACAACCCCCACACATATATATAACCCTACATCACTGGCATTTTGAAAATTCAAATAATCAAAATAAAAGAGTACCCAAAAAAAATTGAATTAATTTTCTTAAAGAAGTTATCCTACTCATTAAGTCACTTCTGAATGAAATAAATGATCAGTATTGCTCAACCAAGGTTCCATTCCCACTCCTCACCACTCCCTTTTTGGGGACGTTCATTACAAATGAGGCGAGTGACATGTTCTCGCTTTGAAGTTTGTTCAATAAATTGAACCATCACAAACCAAAAGAAATTCACTCCCTCCATTCCAGACTTCAAAGCAGATTGTAGTTAAAGGAGAGGAGAACCAGTGGGGAAGAAGGGAAAAGAAGAATGGAGTCTCATAGCCCTCCACCCACAGCTGGATGAAATCCTCCACGAAGAGACAAAACAGCAGTGACCCCTTCAGTTCCGTCTACCAGAAAACGCCCGCAGACTTCAAAGCTCTTGCTTCCAACGAAAGATCCTCGGCCTAAATTAGAAGAACATCCACCATTGCCATCATCCAAAAATCTAGTTTTGAACCCCGCCGAAGCCCCGGAAGAAAATGATATAAAAAAAGCAAATCCTGCAGAGTCTGCGGATGAAAAAGACTCAAACCAATCGAATCAGGCAGAGTGTGGTGAACAAAATGATGCGAAAGAGCCCAATGAATAAAATTCTCTAGTAGAAGAAAGACTGAAAAATAATGAGGATCATCAGTGACCTGTAATTGACAACACCAATGGCGTGAAGAGTCTTCAGGTTTTTCTTCATATACGCCCAGCTAAGCTGAAGGAAGTGAGGAGATCGACCGTTGGCATTCTGAATGGCACTTGTCAGAAGCGCAAGACACAGATTCTGCATAGGGGAGAGGAGCCATTAGAGGAATTTTGCGGTCTAAAATGGGCCTCCTAAGGAAAATAATAAAATAATAGTTAAAATAATAAAATAATATTGATTAATTTTGGAGGAAGAAAGAAAAAAACTACTTTTTGTGTTCGTATTTTTGACATATCTCCCTATGTTTTTACTCAAATTTCGATCGGGAGAGCTCATTGGATGCGGAATTTGATTCCGCATCCAACGAGTACCCACACTTCATACTTTTGATGGACCCCGCTACCCCAAAAACAAGAAATACCTGAAAAAAATGTGATGATGATGTCATCATTACATTTTTTCAGGTATTTCTTGTTTTTGGGGTAGAGGGGTCCGTCAAAAGTATGCAGTGTGGGTACTCGTTGGATGCGGAATCAAATTCCGCATCCAATGAGCTCTCCCGATCGAAATTTGAGTAAAAACACAATGAGATATGTCAAAAATACGAACAAAAAAAGTAATTTTTTTTAATGAAAAATATGACAATTCAACCATTATGGTTGACTTATTTTATTGAAATTCTATTGGTTCTTGAATTCCAACTCACAAAAAATTATTTTGGCACGTTTTCTTATAAGGCCCATTTTAGACCCCAAATTTCCTCTAATGAACACATTTGTTTGCAAGCCAACGATTCCCACTTCGTCACTCTTACGCCCCCTCCCTCGCTGTTGGAGTCCAAGAGAGACAAAACCAACATTTACAATGGATTCTCTCATGTCTTCCTTCCACAATCCTCCCAGGTATGTTTGTGCTCTGCACCATTTAAAGTTTCTTCAACAAACACACCTCAATTCGAGGGTTACCAAGCGTGACAGAGACTTCCATAGGCTTATATGCATGTTGGGAGGGATAATTATTCAACGTTTCATAAGATATACAGTTTGGTTGGGACAGTCCGTAGCAAGAAGAGAGTCCTGGAGGATGGCACATTACTCTGTCAACCTCATCAGTGAACCAATGCCCCATTAACATCCCCTTAAATTTTATACCATGCAAACAAAGAGATTTGATGTTTAGAGTTTTTAGTCTGTAAACTGACGAAATGGATAAGAAAATAAGGCTGTATTACACACTGACATAAATAAGACCTCCACCGGAATATGAGATGAAGGAACAGATTATGAAAACCCCTGCTAGATTCTTTCTGCTTCGCTGTACAGCTCCTTCCAGGGTTGTATAGCCGGGGACTATCTGGATGACATCATCAAGCTTTGCATTAGTCTCTTCACATTCCTTGATTAAGACGTGGAGGCCTCTTTACCCTCCTCTTCCTTTACTTGTATTTCCACTTGTGATGTTGAAGTGGAGTTAGGGCCTCACCCCTCATAGAGTTTGGTTAACTATGGTTCTTCTCTTTCTTAATTGTCATTTAGATCTCCTATATTTTGGTAACATTTTGGCT
>LPNX010713290.1:504951-524934 GCA_001517045.1 Pseudotsuga menziesii
ATTTTTTTTAAGGTATATGTTGGTCACGCCAGTTTTTGTATGGTGACTGTGGTAATCAAAGTGATAAGAAGATGGACATAATTTTTGTATGGCAAAGATATTGAAATTTCGGATTCTGAGCTATCTGTACTAATAAGCATATTTTCTCAATATATCTTTATTGCGATGAGTGAATATCAAGATGGCCTTTTAGTTGAGGTTTTGTACTAGAGAATTGGATCCTGGCTGAAACTTAATGTATTTATGTCACTATTACTGTGTTATCTCACTTCATGCATGCTATAATCCAACATTTTTTGCTAGACCTGTTTCCTAAACTTGAAGCATTGAGGAATACAAATAAATGGCTTATAACACCCGTATTTCTGTCAAGGTTTGGTTTTTTCATTTCAAGATGGTTAAATGGATGGATTGAACCATAGCTAGGTACTATATGGAGGCCTTATTTGCTGCAAAAGTATGCAGGCTATTGCAAGTTCTATATGACTAGAAATAAAGTATGAGGATACTTGTGCCCAAGCCTTCATTGGTGACAATGTATGTAGCTACTTGTCGGTTAGGTTGAGAAAGTTATCTATCCAATTACAGACATGCATTGTAAAAATATTGAAGTTATATCGATATGCATGCAATTATATTGAAGTTATATCGATATCATGTCACTGGGTTTTAGTTGTTAGGATACTATATTATTATAGTATATATCATTGTAGGGAAATATAAATCTCTCCATGTCATGTTGGTTCAACTCCATGCCATCATGTCAATTGCAATGGGTGTAGGCCTCACAACATACCATATAAAGGGTACTAATATTGTCCCAAGCAATTGTGTTGTACTAAAGGCAAAATAGACTCACATTGTACCTGCTTATTTGCTGCTTAATACACATTGAGTTGCCAGTTGCCATGGTCTATGTGTCAAAGAAACTTTATATAGAACAATTTAACTTGTGTCCATCATTTGGATGTTTCACAAAAGTTCATCCTTTGAATCACCCATCCATAGAAAAATTGGAATTACAACAAACCAGTGCAATCTTTTCTCCCAGGCTCCCACCTGCTGTCATCTTTACCTCCTTTCACAACTGGATTTTACTAGTAGTTTGTAAAGTGAACATTCCTCATTTTAGTGAATGTGCCAAGTTGAGGAAGATGGCAAACTTGGTATTTCTTCTTTTAATTTCTAAATTTAGCTTTTTCTTTAGAGGTATGTTTTTCTAAATTTTGATTTTTTTTTCTTTTTGCCGAGTCTTAAATGAGTCTTTCCTGAGTTGTCGACTCTATCTTTGCCAATTTCAAGTCTGACAACATTGATGATGATACCTTGGTCACTGATGATTTGGTATAGAATGGGCAAGCAACAGCATTATGGTTGTTTTTGGGCAGTTTTGAGAACATTTTCACCCTTAGAACAATAGTGATCAGACCATTTCTCATATCTGGGCATGTATTAAGCAGTTCTGGGAAACAAGACAGCCCTTAATCTCAACTTCTGTGCAGATTTGATGTATATTGCAGTCTCCAAAGAACAAGATGAGGCATGTTGGGCTCATTCTGGGCTGATCTTAGCATATTGCAGACATATTCTGACCTTGAAGGAGTAGTAAATTTTCTTCAATCTCAAGTCTGGGAACATTCTTTGATAGCCTGTGCATTCCAATAGCAGTCAACAGTCATAAAACCTACCACTAACATGACAAATGCTACTGAAAAGTGCTTGGTTGTCCTCTTCAACAAATCTTAAGCATCTTCTCTTTTCTTACCAGTTAATTATTCTCTCCTATATTTCTTTGATATGACAGTGATTTTCTTGGATATGTTAAGCTCTTGTATTCCCCATATATTTTGTACTTGTTAACTCTGTTTTTTCTCAGGAAAAGGGAGAAATTTTCTTAACTTTTATAATTGAGAAAATATATTTATATTTCTTACTATGTGGTAGGTGTGGACTGGAGCTCAGTAAAACAAATTTAGTTGAGCTGCTTGATGTTGATACTGTGCAAAACTATGAGAATTCACTATGGATTGCTTACAAAAATATTTACGGTTCAATGGCGAGGTCGGATATGATCAATTGTATCAGGTGTTAGCAGAAGAAGGCAATATTATCTATGAGGATGTCTTCCAGTAAAGGAAAAGGTATGCTGCTTTTATGTTTTAACAGAGTGGGGAAATAAATCATGATTTCAAGCTTGCAAACTGGAAATTTAAATCTAGAGGATTATCTCCTTTTTGATGAATATAGATAGCAAGGGAAGACGAATCAGTTGTTATTTTATGGTCCTCTTCATCCAGAACTACCACAAATGTACATAGATAATTGAATTCTTGTCCTCTATTTTATTTTATTTCATCAGTTTCCATACTAAATAGAGGTTTTACAGGGAAGGAAAAGACTGATGATGCTGTAAATCAATTGGAGAGTCTGCTAAGGGATGGAAATGTGCATTCTCCAATATTTTGTGTATGTACAGAATGTGACTTTTCTTTGTGTGTTGCATGTGGGTTGTCCAATTCCTAGTCTGAAAGAAAAGGAAGGAGAGGTAGTCATGTTTGCAGGGAAGCAGAAAACTACAGAATCTATGGGATAATGGCAGATCTTGAATCAATTCATACTGAGTACACCAAAGGAACTGTTAACTCTAACGAGTATGCAACAGGAAATGTCAACTCTAACGAGTATGCAGCAGGAAATGTCAACTCTAAAGAGTATGCAATAGTAAATGTCGACTCTAATGAGTATACAACAGTAAATGCCAACTCTAATGAGTACACAATTGGAAATGTCAACTTTCATGAGTATGCTACAGAAACCGGTAACTCTGATGACTATCCCACAGAAATTGTTAACTCTGGCTACACCACAATAGCTGCTAGCTCTATTGAGTATACCCCAGTAACTGTTAACTCTAACAGCAACCTTAGCATTGCATCTCATGATTTTGATCATGACTGGACAACTACAGTATCAATGGGTGGCTATTGGTCCCCTTTTGATAGAACAAATCATGGGAAGAAAACTGTTTGGAGTGCTGGTACTGGATTTGGTGGTTGTAGAAGTGAAACTAACCCTGACGAGAAAATGAGAAATGTTGAAAAGGAACTCGACTGTCGGGAAAAAACTCTATTGACATCTTTAACAGATATTCTAAACAACAAAGCTATGGAACAGTCTCATGGCTCTCATCCTTTCTTAGGTTTATCAGCCTATGTTCTTCTGAGTCAGGAAAATATTCTTAACCGAGTTTTAGAATACTTTATGATCAATGATTCCATGTGAGACATATGTTATCATCAGCTGGTATCCCTGTTGACAGCTATGAAACAGTATCCGAATATCCTTTCAATATTGATGGGATCCTGCCTGGAAAGTGCAGAAGTGATAGTTCCATTCATAACATTATAAGTGATGGTTCTTTAATTGGTAAAATGAAGAACATATATGATCAATCCAAAATTATCATGAGAAAATTCCCAGGAGGAATTGATGACAAAAATGTAGAAGCTGATGTTGGAATTGAAAAATGTCTCTTGGAATGCTACGAGGGATTGGCAGAAGCAACTTAGAACCAAACATCTACCATACCACGGATAATATCTATTTCAGATGGGGAAGATACTGAAATGACAGAGTGTAGTGAAGCTAATTCAGATCAGTCAACATCTGTGTCAGTGCAGGAAATCCCCAATGATGAAACTTGTTCAAATCAACATAAGAAGGCTTTGATGTATAAAAAAAATTTGAATCCACTCCAATTCCTGGACTGTTCCTTGATTGCGGCGGGTTTTCCACGTCACACTTATAGTAACAACTTCACTGGGTCAAGAGAAAATCGTCAAAGCATTGGTAATACAGGTGAGCACAATTAAAAAGGATGATATATATTACAAAAGAAATAGCTTCCTTTTTCTTTTTCTTTTTCTCATTTGAAAAAAACAGTTCCTTGTTATTCAATTGACTGAAGTCCAGTCTCATTTTTTTTTAATGTGTTGAATTGATGATGTTGTCTTTTATAGAAATCCATTAAAATTAGTTACGGTTTTTTCTTTCTTAGGTGGAGAGATGCTTACTTGGAAGTTGGAACAAGATCAAACCAAATTAGCAGAGGGAGATCCCCAAGGTAATATTGAAAACTTCAGGTATTTTCCATTAGAAACAAAAAATATGGTTTTGGATTTCCTATGAACCACATGTGTTTTACTAAACCACTATTTATGATAATATAGCTTTCTTGTGCTGAAGTTATACTTTCCTACAATTAGTGATGTTATCACATTTCACCTATTTTCATTGAGAGTAGTGCATATTACACCATCCATGGCAAATGAGATGATTCAAGTAGTGCTTTTTATATTGTCGGAAAGGTTCATAAATTATAACTTTCTTTTTTAGAGTTTTCCCATACTTGTAATCACTGCCAATATTATCATTATAAAAAGGTTTGAAAATTGACCAGATCGACATTGAATGTCCTAATTTTACTTAGTACTTGGACAAATCTCAAAACCACCCTAGACTTGTTGATCCAGATTGACAAGAAATAAAAAAAGAAAAGGTGAATAACAAATTTATTTGTTAGACTTAGGACATGACAGCCATTAAACTGAAGGACTTCATAAAACTCTGGAAAATAAAACAGCAACCATTAAACCTGCAAATCAATTTGGACTCTATCAATGGAACCCAGGCAAATACACAGATTTGTAAGGGTACATCCATCTTATTTGGCAGTTTGTAGTCCAATTAGGTTTATGTTATATAAAAATGCACAAAAAACAGGGGTAATTTGGGCTCCAAACAGCCAAGAACCCACATAATGTTATGACATTGATATTGGGAGAGGCATGCTCCTGCAAAGCTCCCAAAGTTTTAGGAAGTGCTACCCTTGCTTTTGGAATGTGTCCTACAAGTTCCAAAGCTTTGGGAACTTGGAAAATGGCAGGAGCAGGTTCTCCAACTGTGTGTTAGTAAGTGATTAATTTTTGTGTAAAACATCTAGTCAACCTTTGTACACAGGATGTATCATTATTATCTAGTTTCTTTTCCTTACGGGATAGTACTTTATACCTTTCTCAAAAACAAATTGAGTGTTAAAAAGTACTTAATTAATTTAACTAATATATTAATGCACAGAGCACGTAAAACCAGCACAGCAGGTGCTTATACAATGAATGAATATTAAATGGATGGATACTATACTATAAGTAACTTGTAATTTAACAGACTTAAATTCTAGTAAGTTCAGAACCTTCTTTGCACTCCTAATTTTGATTTTGAGCTGACAGAGCTCAGGGATCAAAAATAACTCTGTGCTTATTAGGCACCAACATTCTCACAGAGGTTTCGCTGGTCAACACAAGCCACTAATGTAAGTTAAATATCCTTGGCTAGGCGTCTAAAAATGACTTCTCATAGTACAATTTCCCATTCTTCCAGCTGGGTATTAGAGATTTTAATGTTATATTCTTGGAAAATATGCTCCAAATGGAATAGATTCCTGAAACTATTACTATTACTAGAATTTGTTTAAACTTGAGGCCAAAAATTAGCTAGCCTAGTCATATAAAAGATCAGAGCTAATGACGAGTTTATCAAATTTGTGTGTGAAGAGCCCGTCGCAGGAATAGCATCCCCGTCGCTATTCCTGGGGTTTGCATTTAAAAAAAAAAAAAATTATACAAAGCGTGGATACAGCGACGGCCAGGCATGGATACAGAGATGGCAAGGCGTGGATACAGAGACAGCAAGGCGTGGCTATACCGACGTCTTATTCCTGGGTTTGCATTTTTTTTAAAATACCTTATACAAAGAGTGGATATAGAGATGGCCAGGCGTGGATATAGAGACGACCAGGTGTGGATATAGCGACAGCTTAGACATCTAACAAAATATAGAACATTACTGCTCTTGCAATGCAAACTAGGGGTCGTCTCTATTGCGACGGAATTGTTTCCACGGAAAAAAAAACACTTAGACGTGGCAATATCCACGCTTTTCCATGGATATTGCCACATTTTTCCGTGGAAAAATTGATCACTTGTACTAGTGTTAGGTTCTAAAAGTCAGCAAAAATATTTTTTTAAGATCAGTCCATTTACTGAAAATGTTTCGAACTGACCTTCTAGGGTTTGCAACAAAAAGTGCTTGGACCTAACTTCTCAGCAATAACAAATGGGCCTAACCAAAGTTTTTGAAACTTGCTAAGATCTCCTTTCTCCTCATGAACTTTGTCCCATTTTAACACCAAGTCCCCCACCTGGAATTCTCGGTTTGAACTTGAGGATTGATCGAACCAGGACTTAACAATTTGTTGATGTTTTGTAAAATGTTGTTTTGACCTGTCTCTTTCCTCCTCAAGTTTTAATAAAGTGTTAATCCTTTTCTCCATTGCTGGACTATATTCATCCTGAACAGACTGGGCTAACTGTAATGAGGGTAAAAATAAATTTGGCGGTAAAATAGCCTCAGATCCATAAACCAAGAAGAAAGGTGAGTTACCTATTGCAACATTAGGAGTTACTCTATCTGCCCAAAGGGCATTAAAAAAATCTGTATGCCAATTATGATGGTGAGCTGAAATAGTTCTTTTGAGAAGTTTCAACAAATTTTTATTTGTTGATTCAGCGAAACCATTTCCATGAGGATGATAGTTAGCTGAATACCTAACCCTTATACCTTTCTCTAAAGCAAATTGAGTTAACTCAACTAATGAAAAATATGAGGCATTATCAAAAACAAGGGAATCCGGAACACCAAATCTCGTTATGATAAAAGATTCTAAAAATAAGATAACCTGATTGGTGTTTAGGTGCAACCTATGCCCATCAAGTAAAATAATCAGTTGTAGTTATAATGTATTTATGTTGCATAGAAGAGGGAGGGTTTATTGGTCCTACTATATCAATACCCCATTTCCGAAAAGGCCTTTCCACTGAAACAAGTTGTAAAGGAAAAGCAGACTTCTTAACCCTACCTGCAGCAAGTTGACATTCTTGACACTTCCTGACAAAACCATAGGAATATCAAAATAAAGTGGGCTAATAATAGCCAGCCCTAAGAATCTTATGTGCCGTAGTTTCTCCACCAAAATGACCACCTGTTGGTCCAAAATGTAATTCTTTCAAAATCATTTCTATTTCATCTTTGTCTAGGCATCGAAGTAAAACACCATCTGAATTTCTCCTAAAAAGAATATTATCAATTAGTAAATAAGGAGCAGATTTTAGTCTATGTGCTCTCCTTTTCCTTGGTTCAAGGTAATCAGGAGCAGTTCCTGTTTCTAGAAGTGTTCTTAAATCTATGTACCAAGAATTCTGTGGTGGAAGATAAAAGTAAATCTCCCTAGTTAGTAATACTTCATCAATGACAGCTTCGAAACTGTTATTAAGAAAATGAGTTGCTTCAGTAGAAAGTTTACATAATCCTTGACCCTTGACTACTGTTGAAGGTTTAATTTTTAAGTCATACTCTTGAAGAGCTGTCATCCATGGTGCTCATTTTTCACCTAAATCTTTTTGTACTAGCAAATTTCTAACTGAAGTATAAGGAACTATCACTTTCATTCTATATTTTAATAAATATGGACAAAAGTGCTTGATAGCTTTGAAAATAGAAAAATCTTTCTTATCAACCTCGTGGTAATTAAGCTCAGTACCTTTAAAATTTGAGCTCATAAAAGAAATTGGCACTTCACTATTTTGCTGATTTAGCTGAGTTAAAACTTATGGATATGATATGTCAAAAGCGAAGGTATACAATATGAAATCTTTGTTAAAATATTGGCTGAAAAGACTAGGAGCTTCTGAAATGGCTTCTAAAATTCTCTGAAACGATTCTTTTCAGTTTGTCCCCAATTAAAAATAGCATCCTTCTTAATCATTTTTTGTAAAGGACGGATGATTTTAGAAAAATTGGGGATAAATATTTTGACAAAGTTTATTTTACCAATAAACGATTACATTGCTTTTTTGCTAGAAGGGCAATTTATTTTTGAGATAGCTTGGGTTTGTTCAGGATCAATCATGATCCCATGTTTTGAAACCACGCAACCTAATAAAATACCTTCTGAAACAACAAATATTGTTTTCTTTGGATTTAAGGAAACCCCGAATTTCCTACAACGTTCAAATACCTTTCTAATGATTAATGTGACCATGTCAACATTTAGAAAATACAGTAACGTCATCTAGATAGACAACTACTGAATGATTAATTAACCCTCTAAAAGCAATATCCATTGCCCTTTGAAAAGTTGCCCCGGCATTGATTAAACTAAAAGGCTTCTTTCTGTAAGCATATGTTCCCCATGGAGTTCTAAAATCTGTTTTCAGTTGATCATCTAGGGACACCAATACTTGGTTGTACCCTGAGAAACCATCAAGAAGTGACAGTATCTCAGACCCAAAAAGTTTTTGAAGGATCTGTTCCATAGGAGGAACTAGGTAATTATCTTTTTCAGAGGACTTATTAAGATTTCTAAAATCAACACAGAGGCGAATATCACCATTTGTTTTCCTAACTGAAACCAATTTAGCTACCCACTGAGTATGCCGAATAGGAAAAATAATCCTAGCAGATAACAGTTTATTTAGTTCCTTTTTAATTGTTGGTTCAAGTGACAGATGATACTTCCTAAGCTTCTGTTGGAAAGGTTTTGATTCTTGTTTTATTGGAATAATTTGTTGTATGACTTGTGGATTGAAAGTTTTCAAATCGTCATATGTCCATACAAAGATATCCTTAAATTCTTTAAATAATTTTATGAATGTTGATTTTTCTATAGGAGTACAATCTATTCCTAGATTTACAGTTTGAGGATTCAATTCTGTTCCTAAATTTATAGTTTCATATTTCATTTATGAGCTATTGGTTTTACAATTAGGAATAGACCTAAATTTATCTTGAAGATCAAAAAAAAATTCTAATCTCAAAACTGAATTAGGAATTGGTTTTACCTTTTCGAAATCTTTTTCAACTGAACCAAAATCATTTATTACCAAAAAATCCTGTAGATTTTCGTCATGTGTCACTTCATCAATGGCTGAATCTTTGAAAGTATCATCATTTGTTAGGAAATTCAGCACTTGCACATCATTATCAAAAACATGCCAGTTAAAGATGTTATCTGGTATAGAAGGCCTAAAAATCAATTCAACTAAAAAGAAATCAGGTGTGAAATTTTCTGATGGAATTAGTTTTGATGCTACATTTGCTAATAAATATGCCTCTTGGTTCTGAAATCTTGGCACTGACATTATATTAAATGAATCAAAATGTGAAATGAGATTCCATACCTCTCGTTGATAATTCTGCAAATGTTCATAAATGCAATGAATAGAGTTAGGACTTGCCTAACGATAATTTCAGAATCTCCATATGCAACTAGCACTTTAATATCCAAATAAATCGCTTTCTTTAGAGCCTGAATTAGAGCTTCATATTCCATAGTATTGTTTGTACAATTAAATTCAAGCCTACAAGCTATACATGTTTTATTTCCTTTAGGATCAATTAACAGGCAACCAGCTCCTACTCCTTCTTTAGACTTTGACCCATCGAAATATAAAGTCCAAGTAGAACTATTAACAACTACTTTACTTTCGATAATATTTATAATATTATGACTATCTACATCATTTGCAATTTCCTTGAATGAAGAATCATGAGAGATGGTTGTAACATTAAGAATTTGTGATTGTTGTTTATTATCAGAGAAAAGAGAATTTTCATATTTAAAGTTACCAAACCCCAGTTCATACATATAATTTCCCATTATAGAATCTGAAAATAAAACTGGTTCATTGGGATCATGTAATTATATCACAGTATGTTTCATATGTCTTTCTATGTTTATCTTAATTTGATTTTATTTTCCATTCTTAGGTAACAATAAAGTTGACCAATCTGTCGCAAAGAACCCATTCAATTGTTGAGACCAATCTCTACTCAAAAACAGCCCATATGCATCAGGAATGTCTGCAACCACAATATCTATGATTTGAAAAACTGATGGGTTACAAGCAATCCTTACTAGAACATATTGCATCTCTCCTACAACCCTTACATTTGTCCTATCCAATTGAGTAATCTATGATCTTGATGGAACATATTTTTCATTCAACCTTTTGTAGACAGACAAAGCCATTACATTGGAATATGCTCCTAAATCAACCATGCAATTGTGAACGTTCCTATTAAAAATATTGAAGGTAAGTAGGAATGGAGGAGTTGTTGATTTTGAATTTTTCCCTATTAGCAAAGCTTTATCAGCTACTAACTTTCCTTTATCAATTGATGTCAAATCACTATTAGAATTATTAGCACCTACATTTTGTTTAGCATTAGGAATTATTGAACTCATGGAAGGATTTATAATAGGACTATTAGGCATTGGGTAAATTTGAAGAAGATCATACATACTGATGTTTTCATGTGTCTTTTTTAAATCTTCAATTATGTCATATTGTAAATCCAACTTTGGAGCATTTTGAATAGGCTGAACAATCTTCATGGATTGAGTCTGTTTGCTAGATTGAATATGTTTATTGGGTTGTGAATTATTGTTATCGTTACTTGGAGTAGAACTTGATGACGCTCCAGGAGTATTCGCAAATGTTCTACAATGAGTATTATAGGCATGTTTTCCTGAAGGAGGACTTTTACCTTCATAATCTTTTGCAAGACTGTCCCAGAAATGACCATTAACTTGTTGAGGTTCTTCCAACTCTTCTTCATTTTTAGATTCCTCTTCTTCTTCATTTTCAGCAATTTCTTGATTTAAAGGAGTTTCGGATAAAGATAAGACTGCTCGAATAGTATTAAAAAAAAATTCACTTACTGCCATATCGGGGGGTGTACTCATTTTATTATTAGTGTTAGGATTATGTCTAAACTTATTTATAAAATATCCTCTAGAAGAGGAGGCTTCAGAATTAGTTTTTTTAATCCTACAACTTCATTAGTTAATGCCTGAATAGCATTCTGCAGCTGTTCTACATCAAATGCCTTATCCTTTTCTGAATTAGGTCTTTCAATATTCCTACGAGGAAAAGTATCAGCTTTTCTACTTCTATCTGGTTCGTAGGACATAGAATCCTTTTCAAATTTTATGGCTTCCTCAAAATTTTCCACAAGAGTTGTTTTACCGGCTCTCTTAACAAACATCCCAGAATATTTTGGTAAGGCTGAAGTATAATTTTCTAGGATTATGTCCTCGGGTGGTTGAGAAGCAATAGGAATTTTATTTTTTAACGTAAGAAGTCTTTGATTAAAATCTTTGATTCTTTCATTAGGTTCCATTTTAATCTGAGATAACTCAAGAGCTAAAAGAGCAGGTGTTTTATCCTCCCCAAATTTATCTAAGAAAGCTTTATTGAATTCAGCCCAATTTGTGATTGATCCTTGGACTAACAAAAAGTACCAAGTAGATGCTTTCCCTTCAAAAGTTAAAGGGAACAACAAACAAACCATGTCTTCATGCTGAACATTCAAGGTTTGAATAGCTAACATGAATTTATTGGCATGCACCTTTGCAGGCTCCTTGTTATCTGGATTAAACTTCGGAAGAAGTTTATCTGAATGTTTGGGCAAAGGATGTTGTATACCAGGCACAGCTACAACAGTTGTTCTCAACCAAGGAAGTTGTGGATTGGGTGGAGGATTATGTGGAGGATTAGGTGGAGGATTACCTCCTCCTCCTACAGGTATGTTTCTAGCCATAGGACTTCCTTTAGAATCTAAATAACTCCCTAAATTAGTTGACCTTGGACTATCGGATGGTGATTCTAGAGGAGAGGGTGGTTGATCAAAACTGCCTACAGAATTCAATCTTCTAGAAGTATTTGTTCTAGTAGTTTCTCTATGATAACTTGGAGTGCTATTAGCTTCTGGTGAATCTTGAGTAACTATTTTCAATTAAGGATTATGTCTTTGTTGTCTACGAAGACCATAGTCTATTGGAGTTAAACCAAGTTGATGAGCATATGCTCTCCTAAGAATATGACGTGATTCTTCTAAAGTTTGAGTACTCTGTTCAGGAGTGAATGGAGATGTAATGTGATCATGGTCAAGGATGCTCCTCACAGTTTCTATGAATGGTGATATACTAAATTCAAATTGTAACGGAGGTTGTTGACTGGTTGAAGTTTTATCATTAGTTTTACTTGCCATTAATCATTAACAGGCCCTCCTTCTAGCACCATTTGTTGGACAGAATTTCTGACTTGGCCAACTTAAGGAGATTAATCCCACACAATTTTCTTAGAGCAGCTCCCTATGTGTTTGAAATGGCAAAATCTTGCAGGTTATGGTCCTGCTACCAATTGAATTTTTCCTCTTAAGGAGAATCTAAACATTTACTAAAAATTTATCTTAATTTTATTACTACCTAAATAAACCCTAGTTTTCTAAATCCTAAGTTATCCTAAAATTCTTTCTTAAGGAAAGTATTCAATGTTTTAGGGTTTTGCTTCAAATATTTTAACTTAAAGACTATTTTAAGTTTTATCAAATTAATCTAATTCTATTTAACAACTGTTAAAATAAAATAAAATTTAAGAAATAAACTAAGCTAAGATTAAAATTAACTAAGTATAATATCCCAGCTAAGAGCAACTTAAAGACTAAATTAATTATCAATTAATGTTTCACAAAAAGATAGACAATAATGATTTAAATGAAAATATTTAAATCATTATCATAGAATCACTTTGTTGAATATGCACAACAACAGAAAATTTAAAATAGGTAACTACTTTTAATTTTCTGTGATGTTCTATTAATTAATAACTAATATTCAATACCAAGTATTTGAATAATAAGATGATATTTATTCATGAAAACATTTCAGAAAATACAAATGAAATCAAAAATAAATATGGAATGTTTATATTATCAAATTCCAATTATCAATACAAATATCGATTAATCAAACTCAATAATATTCTCAATCAAACATTAATATTTTGTAAACAGAGTACAATTTTGGATAGTAAATACAATCATAACACAGTATAATTGCATAACAGCATAATGAGAAAACGATATATTGAAATGTATATATATATATATAATAAGTTTTCAAAAATAGTAACAAACAATGATACCAGTTTGAGAACTCAAGTCCCAATTCTCCGTGAAGGTAAAATTCAAGCAAACAAATTAAAACCAGAACTATAATTATATTTTAGATAAGTCTATTTCTACAATACTCCATCCACCCTTCTTACATCGAGCTTACTAGATTATATAATAAGACTAGTAACTCCATCCAATTTCTATGTAACAAACATTCTAAAAATATCCCTTCGGTTTTTAACAACCACTACATAATAAAGACAGAAATTCTATCCCTATCTTGATGCATCGAATTTCTTCAAAAGAAGGAACCTGCCAAATATGAAACAATAATTTCAATAATATGGTTGGCCTGTATTAACGTCTGCCTAGTTGAATTGACCTCTAACGTGGTTGTCTTTAGTATCCAATTCTTCCAGAAGCACCAATGAATGCCAATGACGAGCAAAAATAGTCTTCATTCTTTACAGCATGTCAACAATATCTACACCTGTAACAACATTTAATTTCTCATTAAAATCATGATAACAGAAAATAAAATAACATAATACGAATTGTAAGCATACCTATAAAATCTATGATTTTACATGTGTGCTAATTAAAACATTTTATTACCTGTCAAAATCGAAATTAAAATAACTAAAAATAGACTAAGTCGTTGCTATCTGTAATTTGATTGCTTTCCTGGCTTCTGACAACTTGGCCCTAAGTTTCAAGATTTTTTCTTCATGAACTCTTTCATCTTTCAATAATTTCTCATTAGTTGCAGCTAACAATTTCTTTTCTGCCTTGTATTTGTCTTTCTTGTCTTTCATTTGTTGCCATCTGTCTACCCACATTAGCAAATCATTTTTGTTGTTGTTGTAACTCTATTTTCAACCTGTCATGAGCATCTTCAATGTCTTTCAACTGATTAGCCCTATGTTGTTTCGAAAGCTTGATCGACTGCTTCGCTACTTTTTAAAGTATCTGCTAGAGAATCTTCATCATTTAATGGTGAATGAAAAAGATCTTCATGTTCAGACTATGATGGTAATGGTGAATTGTCTTTCAAAAGTGTCTTAGGAGATACCACCACATCTTTGTGACTATTACTCTATTCCTGTTCATATTCATTGATTGGGGTTTCATGAGGAGGATATTCATCCTCATTATCACTATTATCTTCAACAACAATGGGTTCATTACTCCATTCTATAGTTCTTGGAACCAAAAGAATAATCATACTCCTTGTGATCCTTTGATTAAGTATCTCATATTTTCTCATGCTTGATTCAAAAGTTTTATTGTCACCTACTGGATTTTTCCCCTATTCCTCATGCTTCTTTCTCTCCTCCATTACCTTAAAATGCAAATCACCAGTTGATTTATCAGAGTGCGTCTGAACAACTATTTTACTTCCATCTCCCACTTCGTTTTCTATCTTGGATTGTTTAGGAGGGTTTTCAGTATAAAATTTCTCATTTTCAACTATTAGACAAAGCTTATCTAGTTCCTCATGATCAATTATATGGCCGGTTTCCTCTTTTACTTCTCCTTCACAAGGTCTTCTTCATTTTGCACGAGTTTTAGGTGAGTAAGTAGGACAAAATTGGGTTAAACCGAAGTCATTTTCTTTTAAGAATTCATCCCATGTTTTTCCTACTATAACTAACTGATGCTGGACTAACATTTTGATAAGGCTTTGATGGAAAAGACTACTCTCTTGATCACCAATGGTACGCTGAACCATGATAGCCATTTTATGCAAACTATGAAGTAGAAAGTAGGGTAGATTTAACTTCAAACCCTTAAGAGCCATTAAAATTCTCAGATGGTATAATTGAACATTCGAATACCGGCCATCATAAGAGATGTACCTGGAGATGACCTCAAAAGGAGCACGCCATTGATTCCTCAAATATTTCACAGGAAAACTGAATTTAAGGTGTGCATCTTCTTTTGACAATGGGAGAAGGAACTGCTTGAAAATTTTCTTATCAATTTGTGACACTTTGAACCAACATTCACCAGTTCAAGGCAGCTTCGTAGCCTTCACAATAAATTCTTCATCTATGACTAACTGTAAGTAACCTATCTGAGCAACATTTCCATCAAAAGACAATTCAAATCATCTGGTAAGTTCTTCGTTATATCCATTGAAACCCGAAAAGAAGAGTTTCGAATTAATTTTCTCAAATAGGGCAAGAACTTCAGGGTCGGCTTCTAGCATTTCTGGATGAGAAAGCTCAAAACGACTCAAGGGAGCCATCTGTTCAATTATTGGTTCTTTTTGTGACAGGGGATTGAAAGGGGTTGTAAAGACTGAAGGAATAGGTATACGTGAATACACAGACATGTTATGAACCTTCATATGATTCTGGAGGAGCTAATGAGTAACCCTAGACTGGTTCCTACGCGTGAGAACTTCACCATCAAACCATCTCAGGTATTCATCAAACAAATTGATGTGATTTGAAATCATTACAATATATTGAAAATCAAATAAATTCATGGATGTAAACGACTATCAGATAGGATGGTGTTAATATGAACATATCTGAATAAGGTAATCATCACATATTAAAATCCTTTTGAACAGATGACCTCAAACCAACAATTCGTATCTCATACCATAAACACAACTGTCAACGTTAATAAGCAAGGATTATACATGGAAGGCAATCCTGCTATTGAACCAGATGATCTGAAGTTGTCATTATAGGCAATGATGTCTCCTAGGGTTTCGTAAGCCCAACCAAGTAGCAATGTCAACTTTCGATAATAATTAAAATGCTCAAAACCATATTTATGCATGTAATCAATTCAAGGATAAAATAATATAGTTTTGAATGAACTCATATGATCCAAATCATCATATGACCTATTGCAAAGTATGCTCAGATGGAAAACTTAGTAAAAACTAAACACTAAATCAGAATTCAATTATTATGATTATATCACAATGAAGATTTTGAAATGATATATAAAAATAAACCTTAGCTATTTTGGGAAACATATATATACTTTCCACAATTTGAAAAATGACATGGTATTAAAAGATAAATTTTTATGTAAAAATATATTATTAGGGTTAACTTAAAATATTTCAATTAATTGATCAACCCTAATCATAAAAATTACAAAAACTAATAATAATAAATACCTTGTCAAAATAAATCAATAAAACCAAATCGTAGCATGTTCAAAATTTATTTTCATTTTAATGCAAAGAACTATTTAGCATACTATACTTTAAATCTTCTGAATCAATATATAATCAGATGAATTGATAATAATAAAAATTGATTATATATATAAAATTACAAGATTAACAGCTGCTAAGTTATTAAATTTATGAAAGTGTTTCATAAATTTCTAATATGACTCTTAACTCTTCTGAAATTGAGAGTACCTTCAGAATTAAAGATTCTGAAGGCACTCTTATATAATTTTTTGTAATAAATCATAGAAGAGAACTGATCATTTTTATTCAGCATATTAGAAAAAATTGAGAGGGTTGTTGCCTTCCAACACTATCTTGATATTCAACACTAATTACATGCTCTATATAACTTAACATTGTAGGCCTTTTAAAAAAAGGTTATCATATATGTAAATTTTGTGGACATTATGTTGGGATTATTATATTCCTTCCTTTCCCATATATTGTCTATTGCCACATTTTGTCTAGCATAGAGAGACATATTTACTCTACTGGAGTATGGGGAACACATATATAGGTTAGCTTCCACTTATTGCATGTTCGTGCACGATTTTAAATTCCTTTGAGACCATTCCCTACATTTTAGGAGCCACTCTAAGTGCCATCGTCAGCCTCCATCAGTTGGTTGTTGGTTGTGGTAGGTAACCAGTTATGCTAAGTTTATCTTCATTTACATTTAGTTAGATTACATTCAATCATTCTAGCACTAGTTATGCATGGATGCATGGGAAAGTGGTGCCTTTTTCCACCTACCTTATCAATTTAATTGGTTTAACTTATTGTCGGATTGCTTTAGTTATCATGAGTTATACTAGTGGCTCACATTTAATGATTTATACACTCCGAGTTATCTAGTCAGTCATGATTGATTTGGTATATTTGAATCTTATACACATGATTCAAATTATCCTTATTATAACACTATTGTATACTATTGGAATTAATGAATATTAATGTTGTAAGTTACTAATCAATTCTTATTAGTTTTCTTTGAAATTTGTCTTGTTCAGTGTACATTGTTCATTCCATTCCACTTCACAATTATACCTTTCAATTTATCTCAATGAATTTAGATCAATGGTTCAATAATTCCAACATGGTATCAAAGCCTTGTTCAGGTTATAGCAAGCCTTTCCAACTTCCGTTGTACACCAGAAGCAACCAGGTTTCCACATAATTCAAGCAATTTGTTGCTTGCTAACTCTAGATGTGTCCAAAGAAGTCTCTGTATGAGTGACGAACCCTTAGAAAGTGTACATGTCAAGGTGGAAGGAATGAAACTGCGATGATTGTGGTTTTTGCAGTGTTACTTGCAGGTACCTATGTATCTTGTTGAGAAGTTGTTTGTTCAACGGGAAGATCAATGGATTCTATAGCTTTTGTACCCTAGATCCTTACACCCTTCAACTATGTTGATAGGAGGGTAGATATGCAGGTATCCTTGCGCAATATTGGCCTGTTTAGGATGACAATGGGTAGAGAGACATAGCCGCATCACCCTGCTGAGAAAAACAAGTTCTTGAATCAGTTGGATGGGGCCTTTGGCTTCCAATGCTCTCACATATCCTGGGATCTGTTCCATATTGAGGGAGTTAGGACTTCAAAAGAATCTTGGGAAAATATTGAAATCTTGTTTGGAAAGAAAGATGATCTTTGAGGGAACATAGTGGAGAATGATCTCATTGCATTCTAGCTCAACATTTTCGAAACTATTTAGGAGTTTTTCACAAAATTCAAGTCACTAGCACTACAATGTAAGCAATGCAGAATAGAGAGGAAAAATGAGAAAATGGTTCTATCAATATTGATAAATCTTGGATCAGAGCACTCTATCTTTGTCTCCACATTTTATTCTGGAAGAGCTTCCATCCCCAATTGTAAGATGCCTTCTCTAGATGCTTCTGATGAGTCCTTAATATATGATCATGATAAGTTGGTTCAAATGGGAGTGCTTCAAAGCTCTAAGAATCAAGCTCTTCTAATGGAAGACTCAAATAATGGGCAAGAAAGAGGGAAGAATAAGGGGAAGGATCTTAAATCCATTGATTCAAATCCAAAAGAGAATCAGAGATCTTCCGATGGGGCCTCTAGTTCCAAAAAAGAGAAGACTAAGTGTCCATATTATATGAGAAAATTTCATCCAGAAATATAGTGCATGAAGAAGACCCTCGACCAGTTGAAAAAAATTATTGAACAGAATAATATTTCCCTTCCACAAGGTGCATATCAATATGATGCTGGAGAGAAGACTAAATAATATGAGAGGTTCCTTGCTTTGAAAGCAAGCATCCCTCCGTCGAAAGATTACTTTATAGATTCAGGAGAATCTAAGGAATCCTTCACCACTCTCACTCTATGAAGAGGACCTAGCACTCATATGGGAGGTGACTCTTGAATCCCAGCTACTAGCAGAGGTTCTATTAAAATCCAGCACGATGAGTTCAATAATGTACTCTATGTTCCCTCTCCTACAACAAATAAAGTTGTTAAAGATGAAGAAGAATCTGAATCTTCAACATAGTCAATTCGAATTGAAGTTGTCCTTAGATTGACTCCTTTTACTACTGCTCTAGATGTTTATGAGATCTCAAATATATAATATTCTCATATAGATGATCTAGAAGAAGAAATTAAAATATATAATATTGAAGAAAAAAATTTCTTCCATTCTATGCAAACATTCTCCAGTGATTCTTTTATATTAAATTATGTGCAAAGTTTGCCAGTAAATGTTTCAGAAAATGAAGAGGAATTTGATTTTTCTATCTCTACTGTTGCTGCTAGTGTTCAAAAAAGTAATACTTTGGATGTTTTGGAAGAAATATTAGATTTTAGGAGTGATCAATTCACTCTCTTTGATCTATAGATTCTAACAAATTCCTACATGATTACATGCACCAATAATCATAATTTTGTTGTAGAAGGAGAAAACTGTGCATCTACCATTTAGGTGGGGCACTTGAAACCTTTATTCCACACTATTGGATATGATATGACCTTATTTGGATATAAAATGACCTTATTTGGTTCGATTTTTAAGTTTGAAGAGCCTTGAGTCATGCTTGTAGTTCTTCTCGTCAATTTTGGTGTGAAAAATCAACTACCACAAGTCTTTCAAACATGCTAATGGGGATTTGATGTTAGTTTTCTCTCATGAGTTTACCAATATTATATTTTGGGAATAATTTCTTATTTTTGAAGCTTTATCATATTATGGAGCTCAAGCATTCACTCTCCACTATCTCAGGGATTCTCTACCTTCCTACTTTATCACATGCTCATGATGGAGACATTATGCATCCGCCTAGACACTTGCTCCTAGCACTTGGGAGCTGAATTTGCCTCACATGGTTTGATGTTCAAGGCTGCAATATATCATTTTGTTGGGATTTCCTCACATGGTTTGAATTCTCAAGAACTTTTTCTCTCTCATTAGTTGATCTTAGTTTCTCTTCATGGGTCCAATTTTCATCTTGTAGTTGTCTATGTTCCTTATTCAGTTGAGCATATTCTTCTTCTTCCAAAGAGGAAAATTCCTCAATAAATATTCATTTAGTTTGGAGAGGTTCACATGCACGGTCCCAAGATTTTGATGCATAGTGCTGCAAATTGCAGCAGAGTTTATGCATGTTATTTCCTAAAGAGGAAGATTTTTCTCCTAAGAATAACTTGTATTTCCCATTCTTGCTTATTTTGAGGTG
>LPNX010713290.1:524968-560067 GCA_001517045.1 Pseudotsuga menziesii
GTGGCATTTTTCCTAGTTTCTAGGGCCCAAAGTTGTCCACTTCAGGATTACGGGGGGGGGTTTGTTGGGATTATTATAATCCTTCGTTGTCCTATATATTCTATTGATCATTTTTTCTAGAATAGAGAGACATATTTACTGTAATGGAGTATGGGGAACACATATAGAGGTTGATTTCCACTGAATTCATGCTCATGTATGAGTTTAAGTTCCTCAAAGACTATTCCTTACATTATAGGAGCCACTCTGAGTGCCACCATCAGCCTCCATCAATAGGCTGTGGTAGGTAACCAGTTATGACAATTTTATCTTTAGTTACAATCATTTAGATCACATTCAGTCAGTATAGCACTAGTTATGCATGAATGCATGGGAAAGTGGCACATTTTTTCACCTGCCTTGTCATTTTAATTGGTTTAACTAGTTTAACTGGTTGCCAAACTGATTTAGTTATTATGAGTTAGACTAGTGGCTCCCATGTAGTGATTTAGATAGTCATAGTTAGCCAGTCAGTTAGGATTGAGTTAGTAGATTCAAATATTATCCACATGAATTGAATTATCCTTATTATAACATTGTTGTATACTCCTAGAATTAATAAAGAGTAATATTTAATTTACTGATCAATTCTTATTAGTTTTCTCCGAAATTTGTCTTGTTCAGTGTACATTGTTCATTCCATTTCACTGCACAATTATACATTTCAATTTATCTCATTTCCTATAGATCAATGGTTCAATAATTAAAACACAATATATGAAGGATAGGTGGTCCAAATACCTATGAAATCCAGTGTACAAATTTTCTATGGTATTCCTCTAAAGAAAATACCATTATAGAACAGAAACATCTGCTTTCAATGGTAAACTAGAGAGAACGTAAATTCCTGAAACAATGGCATTGATTGACTTGATTAGGCCGTATTATAGATATAAGGAGAAGGAAAATGGAGAGATGTTTAATTAAATTGTGGAAAATATGTTCAATGATCCTGAATTCTTTGACACTTATGCTGAGAAAATAACCAAAGGGATGAAAAGTAAATTGATATTTTATGAGCTCCCATATTGGAAGCATATTAAGATTGTCCAGTTACTAAATCCCATGCATATATTTAAAATTTTCCATTGTTATGAGTAAAATAATAATAATAATAATAATAAACATCAACATATATATATATATATATATATAATAATAATAATAAATAATATGAATATGTCATCTATGGTTATTTTTTTAAGGTTTTGTTGTGTTTTTAAGGTTGTGATTCCTTGATTAGATTGATTATGGAGTGAGATGATGAGATAATGAGGGTTTGGAAGCGAAAGAGTTCATGTAGGGACTGCAGGGGACAGGAGATGAAAAATTCCCTGCTTCCGATTATGGCGGGGGTGGATCCTCAGATCCAAGAACCTATGGAAGATGAAAACGATAGTAGAGAAGGGAGTAAGGATGGATCGAGGAGGGGAAGAATACCAGGACCAGGAGGCTGCTTTCCAAAATCCCAATCTATACCATCCATCTAGATAAAATCCAATAAGTTGAGGGGAAAGATCGATTTTTGGAAGGAGAAGGATCTCATTGGAAAATTTGTGGAAGTGTGGTCAAAGGAGAGGGACCTAGTTCACTAGATCAAGAGCATGTGGAACCCTAAGGGCCACTATGATCTGCATCTAGGGTCCAACAAATTTTTCACAATAATATTCCTCATCCATGAGGATAGAGATAGGGTTCTAGAGGGTGGACAATACTTATTATTTTCAACAGGGTTATATATTCGGCCCTCAAAAGACCAATTCAACCAGGAAACTGAGGAATGATGGTTACCCCAGTATGGATATGGTTGTTTTCCCTACCCTGTAGATAATGGATCTGGAAATCTTGCAAGATATCGAAAAATCACTGGGGGGTTTGTGAAGGTCATAGAGTAGAACAAAAAACAGAGATAGACGACCTTTGCACACATCTGTCTATACATGAATATATCAAAATATCTACCAGAGGAAATCAACCTGAATTGTGATGACGAAGAATGGATCTAGACTACTGACTATGAGCAACTTCTGTTTAGATGTAGAAAATTCCATGAATACAACCAATTTGGGAGGAAGTTCCCAAAATTGCCTCCACCTCATACCACGTTGAACCAATGCCAAGAGGGAGAGATGGATGGTGAAGGGTTTGCGCATGTCAAAACTAGGAGGAGAAGAAGGGTAGATGGACCCCCAATTCCATTGAAGGAAACTCCCTAGAAGCAACCCATATCCAATAACTTTTTCCAAATCCTAGAGGATACTGGGACCAAGGGGGAGGGTCGAAGAGAGGGGGACTAGGGAAAAAACATGCAAACAAGGGGAAAGAAAAAAGGAGTGAGGAGGAGCAGCATGCCCCGATGTAGGTGAGGAAAGAGGATGAAGTGGAAGAAATGGAATTGGAGGAATTAGATATGGATGCAATTAAGGAGGAATGTGGAAAGAAGGGGCATGGGTATGTCTCCCGAAGGAAACTAGAGATACTCCAGGAAGCCACCATCAAGACCAGAGCTCAACAACATCTGTATATTGCAGCAAATTCCCATAAGGTTAGTAAAAGGAAGTCTGAGGACAAGGAATTGAATAGCGGAAAAAAAATGAATAAGAAAATAATAACAGAGGTAGGTGTAAAACTCATCGAATTAGGTGAGTACCCAACATTTAGGGCAGCCTTATTTGAAGTAAGTAAGGTTATCCAATGAAGATAATATCCTAGAATATCAAGGGGTGTAATCACCCCAGGAAGTTTAAGACACTAACAAGGAAGATTAAGGAAGAGAGACCGGATGTCCTTTTTCATCAAGAAACAAAATGCAATTCAGAGGTGATTGAGAAACTCATGGAGAAGATATGGAAGGGAAGCATAATAATGGAGATATATTCAATTGGCATGAAGGGTGGAATAGCGGTTATGTGGCATCTAGAAATTTTTGATCTCATAGAATGGAGGGCCAACCGACTATCCTTGTTGGATAATTTCCATTTCCTGGATATAGGAGCTAAGGGTTTTTTGTGAATGTTTATGGCCCCAACGCCTTCCCTCAGAAGAAGGACTTTATGGATTTTTTGAGATGAATTCAAAGCCAAGAAGGTGAAGGAAACTGGGTCATTAGGGGGATTTTAGTCTAATCAATTCTCTTAGCGAGAAGAAGGGGGAAAGGCGTGCTCTGATAAATATCAGGAGGCTTTCAGAGACCTCCTGGAACACAGTGCCTTTGTATACCTTGAATTTGGAAATGGTTGGTTCACCTGGAACAACAAACATGGATGGGATTATCTTGTTGCCTCTAGGATTAATAGATTTTTTTTCTTTGAGAATGTGATGAGGGGGCCGGGGGAGATAGTGGCTAGTGTCCTTCTGGGTGTGGGTTTGGATCACTAGCCAATTTGTCTCAACCGAGATTGGTCGGATGCAGTTTTGAGAAAACCTTTTAGGTTTGAAAAATTATGGCTGGATCAAAAGGAATTTAAGGATATGGTGGCTCAATGGTGGTAGGAGTTAGTCCCCCCTACAAGTACAGTGATGTACCACTTCCAGCAGAATCTTCAGCCTCCTAAATCCAAATTTTTCACGTGGAATAAAGAATAATTTGGGAATATTTTTTAGGATAAATAAGGTTGATAAGTGATATTTAGTTTATCAACCATAAAGGAATGGAATATGAGTGGGATGAGGAGATGAAATCCAAGGAAAAATACTTACTCTGTTAGTTTGAGGCTAGGGAAAGGCAAGAGGGAATCTTCTAGAAACAAAAATACAGAAACCAATGGTTACAGGAGGGAGAAAGGAACACCAAGTTTTTCCATAACTCGGTCATCTGCAATAGATATGGCTCAAAAATCCATAAAATCAAAAAATCAAATGGCCTCCAGGTGGAAACCATAATGGATATTGAGGAGGAATTGACTCATCATTTTGAGGACATTCTCAATGAGAATATGGGTCATAGGGGTCAAAACATACCAAGAATGACTAGACTCATTCCTAAAATAGTCACTAGGGAGAACAATGAGATGTTTCTTAATCCAATATCCATGCAGGAGGTGGAGGAATTTGTAATTCATATGGATTTGGGCAAGGCCCCAGGTCCAGATGGATTTACCTCAAACTTCTTTCACTATTTTTAGGACCTGACCAAGGAAGAAATTTTAGAGATAGTTGAAAAATCAAGGAATAAATGGGAGGTGCTCAAAGCCTCTAATGCAACCTTCCTGACCTTGATCCTAAAAGAGGATGGAGAAGACAACCCAGGTAAGTTTAGACCTATAGCTTTATGCAATGTGATCTACAAAATAATTTCAAAGGTAATCACGAATCAATTAAAACCCCTCCTTCACAATCTAATAAGCCCAGAACAATCAAGATTTGTGGATGGGAGGTAGATCCTGGATGGAGTCATTTTGGTTCACGAAGTGATTCAATCCTTAAAAAATACTAGAAGACCTAGTATGTTGATAAAACTAGATATTGCGTAGTCTTATGATAAACTAATATGGAAATATATGGAACAGATGTTAGAAGCCTTCAGTTTCGAATGAGAGTGGGTTGAATGGGTAATGGGTTTGGTAACGACACCCTTCTTTTCTATCCTTCTAAATGGATCCCTGACAAAGTTATTCCATACCTCATGCAGTATCCGACAGGGTGATCCACTCTCCCCATTCATCTTCATTTTAATGGCAGAAGGTTTGAGCAGACTCATTAAAACCCAATCGGGAAGTAGCAAGATTCGTGGGCTTAAATTCCATGAGGGAATGGATTCCCAAATGCACTAGCAGTTCGTGGATGACATGATGCTTATAGGGAATCATTTAGTCCAAGAATACTGGGAATAGAAGAGGAGGCTCAACCTATTTTCTAAGGCCTTGTTGTAGGAACAATAGATCCTATGTCATTTTGACACGATATCCCAATTACATGTATGAAGATTACTTGGTAAGACTCTTTGTAATCATAAAATGGTTTCCTTAAGATTTTTATTTCTTGACTCTTGGGATTCATTAAATTAGCTAAATTTCCAAAAAATCCATGTTTAATTTCTTTTTTTTTAACGCAGTACGATTGGGTTTTAGTTTGCATCATTTTCTATCCCCCATCCCGCAACCCGCAAGTTGCGGAATGCAGGAAACCTTTTATTTTTCTGATATTTCATTTTTTAACCTACAACCCACATCCCGCAAATGCGGGTTGTGGGAGAATTTTTATGTGTGTTTATTTTTAGTCATCCCGCATCCCACATCCCACAACTTGTGGAGTGTGGGTTAATCATTTTTTTTTGTTTCGGTTTGTATATTTCTGCATCCCGCAAGATGCAGAATGCGGGGTGCAGAGCCGAATGAATAAATTTTTGCTATTTTGTCTTTCCACATCCCATAACCCATAAGTTGTGGAATGCGAGTTGCAGAACAATTAATAAACTTGTAATTTTGTTTTTGATCCCTCATCCCACAAAGTTGATCCTCACCATTCTTTTTATTTTTACCCTCATCTGACAGTCTGTATTATTTCTCAGGAATTATAAGTATGATGGATTGATTTACAATTTTTTTACTATATTTTACTGCTATATTTCACTCTGCTATGTGATTTTACCTCCAGATTTTACCACGCGACTCCGACAGTGATTGCTACAGTTTCAGGTTGGTTACCAGGTTGCTTTCTTGCAATTTGAATTGATTACTATGCTTACTGTATAATTCAGTTTTAAATTTTGGTATAAATATTCAAAACAACACATGGCAACATCCAAAACCCCTAAAATTACCAAGATTAAAAACCTTCAGAAGGATATGTTCACTAAAGACCCGAATTTCGATGTCTTTTTTTATACTAGCAGCCGAGTAACTGAAACTTATCATTTGGATTGGTCCCAGGTTTACTCAATTTTTGATAACAATGAACTCTTAGATTTCCATTGTGACGAAGTTGTTTATGAGAGAATTAGAGATTCTGGCCTGCACATGATTGCTTCCAGACCGGCCATCCTACCTTATAACGATGTTGTGCAATGGATTATTTACCACACCAACATGAAAGATCGTTTTTTCAATACTAGTACCGGGTCTTAGCTAGCCAATTTCCGCTTAGAAACCTTTGCCAAGATTTATGTTCTTAAACCCTATACCCAACTCCTAGATGCAGATTTTGTTAACACTGCCAAATCCAAATTTAATTTCAACCGGATGCTCAAATCCTGGATGACAAAACCCTACAAATTTTCCAAGAGGAAAGATGAATTATACCCTGTCGAGTGGTTTAAAGATCCTTACTCCCTGTTAGTAGTGATGTTGTGCAGGCTTTATGGCCTTCCCCAATATTCTTTCTTTAAAGAGGAATGGGCTCCCATCGCTCATCACATTATTACCAGAGGTGAATATTTCCCTTGGGCCTCAATTCTATCACTGGAACTTAAAAACACTATTCAAAAGTTCCAGAAAGCCACTACTAAGAAAAAGACCAATTTTCATCTCACCACCTTCGTTGTGGACATCTTCTATGCTGATTTACGTTACACTAATTTGGGATGGAGTTGGGAATTTTCGAACCCACCTGTACATATTTATGATTCTGAGCTCTGGGATAGTAACTATGTGATTCGGTTCTATGATATATGTGAAATTTTTCTTAGCAGGGTGTATTTTCTGATTTTCAACAAAGAAGCCCCTACATTCTCACTGGAAGAAAAAGCTCTCATAGCCACTATAGGGGACTGGTATGTTGGTGAATCTTTCACATATATCAAGGTTGATGGAAAAAACATGGCTCACATGTTTCCTAAGGTCATCCCTGACAGGTTGGTCTTAGAAGAGATCTCATTTTCGACAGTTACAGAGGGAATCTACAAGAAATGTGTTGCACCAAGGAGAAAGGTTTGGCCCAGGTTTCCTATTACACTTGGATCCTTGAGCATTCCCTCTTCTGCTTGGGAATTGGAGATGAGTGACCATATGATGTCACTTAAACTTGGTTTTGCAAGAAAAAGGAAGCACGATCCTAAAGGCATTGTCAATTTACACCTGAGGTAAAATCATTTCAAAATAGGTTATGTTCATGAAGAAACTCTGGATGATTTCATTTATGAGGGAGTAGATAAATTTTTTGAAGTCCTGGAAAGGGCTAAGAGAAAAGAAGAGCAAAGACATATTGTGCAGTATCAAAAGGATGTCAGAGAGAGGGAAAAACATTACAGATCTATGCAGTTGGACATCCTTGAAAGGATGGCAAAAGACAAGGAAGAAAGAGAAGCCCAAGTTGTAACAAAAGAAGTTTTGGCATCCAAAACTGCATCTGTGGGAACTAGGTCAGACTTGGATAAAGGGAAATCTCCCATGGGAGAAAATCCCTGGGTATCTATGGAACAGGAGGTTAGAGATTATTTTTAGACTTTAGAGAAGATAAAGCAGAGGCTGAACAAATTGACTTCAACACTAAATACTCAGGAAGTTGCAACCTCACACCCAATTGAAGATGCTCAAGCGACTACTGTGAATGATAATATTCAATCTGTACTAGCACAGATCGAACGATATCCTTTCAAATGGATACAATATTTAATCTCATCTGCTCCTGCCTCTACCATTGACTTGACTCATTCAGAGGAAGAGGAGGAAATAATTTCTCTTGTGCCTATTACTGTTGAGACTGATAATGATTTTCAAAATCTCACAAATGATAGCAATGGTAATCCATCATCCTCTCTTCCTCAATCTTAACCTTTATGTCAGTCTTCTCCCTCTTCTTCTGCAATACTTATTTCTTCAATAATGGATTTTTCATTATTTTCTAATTGTTCTGTTGTGACACCTTTTATGACAGATCTCTATCGTAATGCCACTTGTCTTCCTGAGTCAATCACACTGGTTCCTAGGATTGAACCTATTCCCTCATCTGTTGAGATTCCAGCTTTCAAAATCCCTTTGCATATCCCTTCAATTAGCTCAGTTTCATCCCCTATGTCTAATAAAATTGCAAGAATATCACCATCATCATTTCTTAAGGCTACTTTGATGTAATTTAATTCTATGAAATCCTTTGTTTAGGACATTTCTTCAACCCCTTAAGTGACTCTTGTTTAGAATGTTACTTCCTCCCTTGCCACCTGTCATATTACTATATATATTCCCTCTCAAACCACAACTCAAAATTCATATTTGATATCCACAGGCCTAAGCATACCTCCTATTGATGAGGTCAGAGATGAGTTTAATGAAGAATTTGTGGTATCTTTGGGTGAATATCGATATAGTAAAGCCGAGAAATATGTGGTAAGATGAGGCAAGAAGAGGGGCAGAGATCAGAACGATATGGATATGTCAATGGTGAATGAAGTTTTATGGAAACCGCAATTGAGTGATCCACAAGCCTATGCTATAGATGTAGCTTCTGTTCTAGGAGAGTTCATAGGTGCAATATGGATGTTGTCAACTCTCTAAACAGAGAGTTTGATAAACAAAAGGCAGAAATTATCAGTTTCAAATAAGCACTAGAGAAGTTCAAGAAATAACATGAGGACAAACATGATGAACTCCGACTAAAGAATGTTGCTCTTAGTGTAGATTTGCAGAGAGAAAAGAATGATAATGCTACTTTGGTTCAAAAGGTTGCAGCATTAGAGATGAAAAGTGAAGATGCAACTGCAAGTGCAGCTTCATCTTCATTTTCCAGGTTTTCCCAAGAGGAGTTTAAGGAGCTTGCTGTCAGAACTAACAGGAAACATTTTGATTTGATATGTGAGCTGTTTGGAACTCTTTCTGATATATTTGAGATGCATACCATGTTTGACAAGATTTATGTGGTTCCGGAGGACATAATTGAGAAAAGACAGCAGGCCTCAAAAGCTTATGATGAAGTCACTGATTGGTAGAGGTACATGAAGGAGATGCCTAAGAATATCAATATTCTCACCCCTTTTCATTTTAAAAGAGCCAAAACTATTTTGAGAAATTTGGAAGACTTGGATGATACAATGGCTGAATCTATAAAGAAATCTCAATCTATCTGCGGCAGAAGGTGGTATATAGTTGATCATATCATGACTGACTTATCCTTTGCTACCATGGAGCTTATTGAGAAGGCATGTCCACCTGGACTAATGATCGAGCAGGTTGAGAAATGAAGGGATGACTAGGAGGAGAAAATAAAGGAATTGGACCACATCAACATACATGATGTGGAGCAATTAATCAAACAACCATTCATAGTGCAAAGCAAGATCTATGTCTACATCCAAATTTGGCATAAGTTGGCTAAGAATGAGGTTGAGGATTACAAATGTAATGCTCAATTAGGCATAGATTCAGCCGCTTATCCTAATATTGAGGAGCTGTTGTGAATTTAGAGAGTTTGGAAAGGTTTCCTAGGATATTAGCCTTGTTTATTTTTTGGATCTCCTTTATGGGGAATTCTATTGTTTGTAATAATTATTTAAGTAAATGATATCCAATGTATCAAGGTCTCTTGAACTTTTGACTTTTGGAAGGGAGACTGATACAAGGGATCAAACAACACTTCAGCTTTTAGCTAAGGTATTTTATGTAATTTGTTATAGAGAATTCTGAATATAATACAGTGTTGCAATTCTTATCTTTTGTATATGACCTATAAAATTTCTTTGACAGTTTCAGTTTTCTTATTCCAAATGATCAGATTGTACTGTGGTTCATTTGTAAATTGGTTAATGTGTTTATTTAACTCTGATTTATCTCTGTTAATTATTCATACATTGATAAAACTTCATGAAATTTCTTTTATTAACTGTCTTTATCTATTTCTACAAATGCTTCAGCAGTAAGAGTTTTATAGCTTTTAAGTTGTTTTTTCAACTAACTTGAGAGCCTGCAGGTTACCTTGAATGGTTTAACTCTGATTTATTGTTATTTAATTTTCATTAAACAATTGTAATCTCAGTAAGTACAGTTTCATTCTATTTACATTTTTGTCAATGTGATGAATTGTCTATTCTACACATAGCTCAAGACAACCTGTCAATCATCCAACACCTTTTGAAGTAGTTTAGATTTAGATTAGTTTATTATTCCTAGTTAGGTTCAAGTTTCCTTTTATTTTTCTTAACTCTCTGTTTTCCATTCTGGAAAACAGATCTCCTTGTGGATCAAATACATACATAAGCCAACGGAGGCTAATAAAGTATCCATGGGAGATTCCCATCCCAAACAGCTTGAGGATAGAACAATACCTGTGTGGGATTGTTTGAAGCCTTTGGTTGGGTTTTCTCTGTGTGTTGTAAGCCTTAAACACCCTTATCAGCCACATACACATTTGGGGATTCAACAAATGGTGCTATAAGGAGGGCCAACACATCATGCCTAAACAAAATAATCATACACCTCCTCCAGCAACAGATCTGATCATTACTCATAGTTACGTTAGCGCGTCTACCTCAGGGTAAAAAGTAGTTCAAGTTTTAGACACTTTTCCAGTTACCCTTGGACAAGAATAGGCTACCCCGTTAGACAAATGCGTTCTTGTATCGCCAATCCTAGGGCCCATCACATTCAAACAAATGTTGAATGGTAATTCCCACAACATTGCCAAGTTTAGAAGAAAATTCATTGAATATCATCCTACTCAAGGTTTTCCTCAACTCAGTAACCAAGACATCCCAAGCCCAGATGATAAAAAAACTGAAATACATCGTGACTTTTTCAGTAAGCCATCCACTCCTAGGTTAGATCTAGGTTCCTTATTTCCAGAGTCAGCAACTCCTAGACACAACATCCAAGTGGGAGGTCCACCCCCATCTCCTCCCTCTTCTTCATCTTCATCTAATGAATCATTGGATTCTAAATCTTTAAACTCCTAAGAAAATCTATCCCGATGGCTGATGAGACCTAACAAGCCATGGTTAAATGGGGATGTCGTATTCGTTTTAGGTGATCAGCATAGATTTCCTGAAAATCCCAAGAAATGGCTTCTGAATTTTACTCCAGATGATAAGATTCCTGTGAAAGACCAAATAAAATCCTTCATGCAAGCCATTAGACTTAGAAACGTTATCCATGAGGACGTGGTTTGCAGACTATTCCCTTACACATTTGAGGAAAAATATTCTACCTGGTACTTTTCCTTAGAAGCTAGCTCCATCCCGTCATGGGATGTGTTTTTCAAACTCTTCACTCAAAAGTTTGGGGATGACAAAACCCCAGAGGAATTATTAATAGAGCTCTCTTCCATGAAAACTAAGGGTAAAGAAAGAGTCAAACACTACAATCACCGTTTTTCATATTTAAATAATAGGATCTCGAATACAGTACTTAGTGTTGAGTAATTACTGGTAGCTTACTATATTAAGGGTCTCCTCACCCAAATAGCGATGTGGGTAAAAAGGGCCTGTAAATAATAGTTGAAAGATTCTTTCTCCAAAGCCATTCATGCCAAAAGAGACATGTTCTGTCTCAAAGACAACCCTGACTCTACAACCAAACAAGCATCTACCTCACATAGGAAAAGTGGCAGTTCCCTTAAACCTGCTGCTACCAGCCAAGATCTGTTCAATATGAGTGAAGTGAATAAGCTCCTTCAAAGGATGTCTAACGATATGGTAGATCTCAAGAAGAAAAGTAATGAAAATCAATCAAACAATAGAGGATTCAATAGGCCACCTTTTAGGAGGCCAAATCAACCTCCTCAGAATCCACCACCTCAAAATCCTAGTGAGGGGTTCACCTTAGAAGATATCTTCTCTGTCTTGAAAGCATTATCTACAGGAACACTAGACACCCCAGAAAGCTCTGAATATTAGTCCACTCAAGAATCACAACCTCCCCAAGAAGAAGAGGAGGATGACCAACAGGTCAGCTCTGTGAGCTTCTTTTCAAAAGAAGAAGAAGAAGAAGAAAAATCTGATACAGTTTTTAATCTCCAGCACACACACAATACCAGGTCTAAAGGGCCACCTCCCTAGGAGTCATCTCCTCCGACACAGGCCCCTAGAAAAGGTAAATATTAAACTCAGAAGGACACCCTCATTCCTGAGCCAGAATACAACTTGGCCGAGGATCTTAAGAGAGTCAAAGCAAACATATCTTTATTTGACCTTCTCAAAATCCCTTCCATAAGGGATTCCTTACCTAAAATCATGATTATAAAGAAACCCTGAGAAGATCAAAATAATAATATTGACTCTACTTCCCGTCCAAACCATCCTAAGCCTGGAATCAAGGGTACTCCTCCCTTTTTACTTACATTTGAGATCTTCAAGAGAAATGTGCATAACTGTAAGGTAGACTTAGGTGCTTCATCCAATGTTATGCCCCTTTCTGTGTGTAATAAGTTTAATTCCACCTATGAAAACTACCCTATTTAGATTGTGCAATTAGATAGATCCAAGGTTAAAGTGGTAGGGAGGCTAAGAAATGTTCTTCTCAAACTATCTGCAGATCCTTGAATTCATAAAACAATAGATATTGTGATTGCGGGTATTCCAGAGACCTATGGTATGTGGCTAAGTCGGGATTGGTTAGAGAAACTTAAAGGTTACTTTGCTACTGATTGGTCTCACTTGTGGTTTCCTCTTAATGGGAAGCCTAATAAGCTCAAAGTTGACAGAGAACCTTTCATGAAACAAATTATAACTTATCTCGATGGTTCCAACTAATATGTCTCCTTCTTTAACATTCAAATTGAACATTTCACATTTGACACTTTATTTGGACACTTACTTGCTGATGTATCACCAATAGAGAATGAGCATAAACACTCTCAGGTAACTCATCTTACATCTGTTCCGTTCTCTAGCACCATTGTTCATAATGTATATAATTTAAATACCGATTTCAGAATTGATCCTATAGTTTGGACCTTGTTTTTGGATGGCTCCAGGTCAAAGGAAGGAGAAGGAACAAGATGTGTACTTATTGATTGTAAAGGAATCAAAACCATGAATACATGTAGGTTGCAATTTGAAAGTACCAATAACATAGCTGAGTACGAGGATTTAGTCCAAGGACTCAGGAAAGCTATCAATATGGGAGCTAAGGCAATTGAATGTGTTGGATACTCCAAAATCATTGTGAAACAGGTACGAATTCAGTTACACTGTCTATCTCCATGCCTATTTAATTATCAAAGATTAATTAGGGACATGACTAGGTATTTCTCATCATTTAATATTAGATCTGTTCCTAGATCCCAGAAATTTGACGCATATCTACTAGCCAACACTGCATCTAGATTGATCCCTCCTGAAGGCTTGTCTCCACAAACCTTCTCTATCGAATTGATGTAAGACCCTAAATACTCAACAAAGTAACAAATTGGAAGGTGTTTGATGATGATCATAAAATACATGACTTCCTGTCATCCCAAAATACCTTCGAGGGTATGGCTATTGACGAAGCCGATCATGAGAAGTCTCTATCTTGTCCTTCCAACATCATCCCCAAATCTGTCATTAGTTTGGAGAAGTTCTATTATTTACAAGATAAATTCATAAAAACCATCAATTTCAAGACTCAAAGATTGACCTTGAATCAAACCCCTGTTAACTTAGGAACAAAGAATGAACCTCGATTTATCAATCTTGGAATACACTGTTCTGTGACGAAAGAAGAAGTTTTATCAAACTTTGCAGGGAATATAAAGAAATTTTTTCTTGGACATACCATGAACTCAGGACCTATGATACTATCTACATCCATCATAACATCCCCATGAAACCTTATGTAAAACCCTATCAGCAAAAATTGAGGAAAATGCACCCCAACCTAGAGCCTTCTATTAAGAAAGAACTAGACAAACTGCTCTCGGCTAGGATCATATTTTCCATCCGACATATGTAATGGATAGCTAAATTGGTCCCTATTCATAAAAAGAATGGGGAAATCAGACTCTACATAGACTTCAGGAACCTAAACTGAGCCTGTGAAAAAGACAACTATCATGTTCCTCCAATGGAGTAGATCCTATAGAAGGTAGCCAGATCAGAGATGTTTTCCGCTGCTAGACAGTTTTTTTGGTTACAACCAAGTCTTAGTTGCACCCAATGATCAGTTGAAAACTAATTTCAGGACCCCTTGGGGAACATTCATGTATAGACAAATTCCTTTTGGAATAATAAACGAAGGAGCCACATTCCAGAGAGCTATGGACATAACTTTCAGGGGTTTGATCCACAATTATGTTGTTGTTTACCTTGATGATGTTACCATTTACTCTAAAAGATGACAGGATAATTTGTATATGCTAAAATAGGTATTCGAAAGGTGAAAGGTGTAGGAAATTCGGCATCTCCCTCAATCCCAAGAAGTCCATCTTTGCGGTAATAGAAGGTAAGTTGTTGGGTTTCATAATTTCAAAAGAAGGTATGATCATTGATCCTAAATGCGTTGAAGCAATATCCAAGATCGACCTTCCTAACTCTCGTAAGGAAATGCAGTAATTTTTGGGTAAGATTAATTTTGTTCAAAGATTTGTTCCTAATTTTGCTCAAGTAGTTAAACCCCTGTAGTTTTTGGTCAAAAAAGATGTACCATTTAAGTGGTCCAAAGAACAGAAAAATGCATTTACTGAAATTCGGAAAAACCATAGCAGAAGCACCTACTCTCATGTCCTTGGATTTCAATAAATATTTAATATTGTATACATTCACTACTGACTTTTCTTATGCTACTGTCCTCATGCAGAAAAATCATGAAGACATCAAAATCCCCATTTCTTTCATGAGTTCGACATTTAAAGGGGTGAAATCCATTACTCCCAGGTTGACAAACATGCCTACACAGTATACAAATTAGTAAAACATTATAGGCCTTATCTTTTGAAGTCCAGGAAAAAGGTGATTATCCCTTATGCGAGAATTTGAAATGTCCTCATCCAAAAAGAGTTGGGAGAAAAGAGAGCTCATTGGATGACTCCCCTTCAAGAATATGATCTGTATATTAAGCCTACAAAGATCATTAGAGGAAAAGGTTTGTGTCAACTCACCGCCCAGTCAAATGACCCTAAAAATTAGCAAGCTGATTGGGAATAAGAAAAAGATACTCCTATAGGTTTTGTTAATGCACTTGAAATTGCGGCATCTGAATGGTATGATCACATCAAATTCTTTCTTCATAATGGGTTTTCTCCTGAAACCCTAGATCCCAAAAAACGTAGAGAATTAAGGATGAAATCATCCCCTTATCAACTTATTAATGATGTTTTATTTAGAAAGAATTATGATGGAGTGTTTCTTAGATTCCTAGAAAAAGATTAGACTGATGATTTCCTGTTTCAATTTCATGCAGGACCTGCAGGTGGACACTTCTTAGGTGATACCATGGCTCACAAAATTATCAGGGTAGGGTACTATTGGCCTACCCTATTTAGAGATGCCCATTCATTTGTCAGAAAATGTGAGCCTTTCCAGAAGTGCACTAGAAAAGTTAAGAAACCTGCTTACCCCTTGTAGCTAGTAGTAATCCAATTCCCATTCAGCAAGGGGGATTGGATTTCATTGGACCCATCAACCCCGTATCCTCATTACAACACAAATACATCTTAGCAGCCACTGACTATTTCACAAGGTGGGTAGAAGCAGTAACTTTAACACTGTGTATCACAACCCATGTAATTTCCTTCCTAGAAAATCAGATAATCACCAGGTTTGGCACCCCCAAGTATCTTTTTTTTTATAATGCCTCCTATTTCCAGTCCATTAACTTGACTAACTACGCCCTTGAAAAGAGGATAAAGCTTAAGTTTTATGCTAATTACTACCCCTAGGGCTATGGGATTGTGGAATCCTCAAACAAAAACTTGATAAACATCCTTAAGAAGATAGTGGCTTCGCATCATAAATACTGGAACACCCAAATTTACTATGCTCTTTTGGAAAATCGAATCACCCCAAAGGCAACCCTTGGTAACTCCTTGTATTTCCTTTTTTATGACAAGGAAGCTATCCTACCACCTAATCTCACCATTCCTTAATTACAGTTGGCCCAATCCATCCAATAAAGTGACTCTTCCCCATTACAACAAAGGATTGATTCTCTGCTCAAACTAGAAGAGGATAGAGAGAAAGCCAAGAATAAATTTTACCAACATTAACATTTGGTTAAGAAATGGTTCGATGAGAGGTCTTTTGACAGATATTTCTCAATGAAGATTTAGTGTTGAGATGGGACAAACAACACAAGGATAAAAAAGAATACACCAAGTTTCAACGCCTTTGGTTAGGACCATTCATTGTTATAGAAAATATTGGTCCTAGTACAGTTCGACTACAAACACTAGAAGGGGTCATTGACACCTTCCCAGTGAATGTTTTTCTGCTCAAGAAGTACTTTGTTTGAAAAGGTTGATTCAACCTTGTATATAGGTTTGGTGTGTTATTTTCCTTTTATTTTCTAAATGTTTGCTTGATTTTGGTAACTTTTGGTAATATCTACACCCTTGGCAATAATGAGCAATCAGCTTTCTCAATATTCAATATTCTCAACTGAAACAAATCTGTCAGTGTCTATCTTTTCTAACTCATATCAAGGTGTTATATTTGAATGATAACCATATTTACAACATTTTGTATTGATGCTCTCTCGTCTAGGTTAATACATTCTAGATGCTTTACTCTGATGATGATAGTTATGAAAGAAAAGGCTCACCCTGTCTAAGGTCTCATTAGGGCACTATGGCATATCTTCATAGCCTGGTCATTCTTACTCTTTGGGATTCAATCATGGACATATATCTTATCATGTGGATTACGGGATGAGGGGTCTCACTATGATCCAGCTCATTAGGTTCATAGGTGCTCAATGGAATGACATCTTTTCCATTTAATAGAGGGAGATGGCTTCCAACTCTCTGGAAGATGGGATATGCTATCACAAGTCGTCTCATTCATGATCTGTAGAGCATCAGTGAGTAATGACACCTACATATGAACACCAAGCCATGGCAACGCCACTTGTAATTCACACTTTACATTAAAACCTAGTCAAACCCCAAACAAGAAAGCATTGTACACAGAAAGAGGGGCCCCTATCTAAGGCCAACCTCACTATGATCATGGGCTTGATGTTGTACTGAAACTATCACCAAATGTTTCCAAAGCCATGATAGTTTCTTTTGGCCAAATAGCTAGAATACAAAAGGTCTCCTTACTGAGCTGACTTGCTCAGTTTCTGAGATCAGGTTTCTAAATGGCACGGATCACCATAACATGGGGCAGTGGTCTTGTGTCAATGCAATCTTGCTAATTCTTAACAAAAAAAGGTGGGGGTGGGGTGGGGGGGGGGGGAATAAAATGATGGTTTAAGAGGCCCNAACTTTAAACTACATGCCTATGTTTGCCTCGGTTCAGATGACCCTATCTTCTAATGACATTTGAATCAGAGTTGCATCATTTTAAAATGACCATGGATGGGATTGCATCAATAACTTTAAAAGTTTCTAGTTGGTTACATTCTTATGTTAACATTTCTTGAGAGTTAATCATTTTCCCACTGATAGTTTGATTGGAAAGGATTATTATTTTGCAAGATAACTGGTTCTTCCAGCCAGTTGCCATTTGTTGTAGGAACAACAAATCCCATGTCATTTTGACACGGGAGCCGAATTACATGTACGAATATTACTTGGTAAGACTCTTCATAATCCTAAAGGGTTCCCTTAAGATTTTTATTTCTTGACTCTTGGGATTCATTAACTTAGCCAAATTTCCAAAAAATCCATGTCTAATTTCTTTGTTTTTAACACAGTAAGATTGGGTTTTTGTTTGGATTGTTTTCTGTTCCGCATCTTGCATCCCGCAAGTTGTGGATGCAGGAAACCTTTTACTTTTCTAATATTTCATTTTTTAACCTGCGACCCCCATCCAACAAATGCGGGATGTGGGAGAATTTTTCTGTGTGTTTATTTTTAGCCAACCTGCATCTCGCATCCTGCAACTTGCGAAGTGTGGGTTGCGAGGTCATCATTTGTTTGTGTTTTGGTTTAAGTATTTCCACATCCCGCATCCTACAAGATGCAGAATTCGGGGTGTGGAGCCAATTGAATAATTTTTTCTATTTTGTGTTTCCTCACAACCTGCAAGTTGCAGAATGTGGGTTGCGGAACAATTAATAAACTTGCAATTTTGTTTTTGATTCTGCATCCCGCAAAGCTGACCCTGACCATTATTTTTCTTTTTACCCTCATCTGACAGTCTGTATTATTTCTCGGGAATTATAAGTATGATGGATTGATTTACAATTTTTTTACTATCGTTTACTGCTATAATTTTCTTTGTTGTGTGATTTTATCTCCATATTTTACCATGCAACTCCAATTGTGATTGCTACAGTTTCAGGTTGGTTACCAGGTTGCTTTCTCACAATTTGAATTGATTACCGTGCTTACTATATAATTCAGTTTTAAATTCTGGTATAAATATTCAAAACGACACATGGCGACATCCAAAACCCCCAAAATTACTAGGAGTAAAAACATTCAGAAGGATATGTTCACTAAAGACCTGAATTTCGGTGTCTTTTCTGATACTAGTAGTCGAGTAAGTGAAACTTATCATCTGGATTGGTCCTAGGTTTACTCAATTTTTGATAACAATGACCTCTCAGATTTCTAGAGTGAACAAGTTGTTTATGAGGGAACTAGAGATTTTTTCCTGCATATGATTGCTACCATACCGGCCATCCTACCTTATAACAATTCCATGAGATGGATTATTGACCACACCAATGTGAAAGATTGTTCTTTCAATACCAATACTGGGTCTCAGCTAGCCAATTTCCGCTTAGAAACATTTCTCAAGATTTATGCTCTTAAACCCTATACCCATCTCCTAGATGCAGATTTTGTTAACACTGCCATATCCAAATTTAATTTCGACCAGATGCTCAAATCCTGGATGATGGAACCTCGCAAATTTTCCAAGAGGAAAGATGAATTATACCCTGTCAAGTGGTTTAAAGATCCTTACTCCCTGTTAGCAGCAATGTTCTGTAGGATTGATGGCCTTCCCAACTATTCTTTCTTTAAGGAGGAATGGGCTCCCATCTCTCATCACATTATTACCATAGGTGAATCTTTCCCTTGAGCCTCAATTCTATCATCGGAACTTAAAAACACTATTCAAGAGTTCTAAAAAGCCATTGCTAAAAAAAACCCCATTTTTAATCTCACCGCCTTCATTGTGGACATCTTCTGTGGTGATTCTGTTACCCTAATTTGGGATGGAGATGGAAATTTTTGGCTCCACCTATACATATTTACCATTCTAAGATCTGGGATAGTAACTATGTGACTCGGTTCTATGATATATGTGAAAGTTTTCTTGGCAGGGTGTATTTTCTAATTTTCAACAAAGAAGCCCCTGCGTTCTCACCGAAAGCAAAAGCTCTCATAGACACTATGGGGGACTAGTATGTTGGTGAATATTTCACCTATATCTGGGTTTATGGCAGAAACGTGACTCACATGTTGCCTAAGGTCATCCCAGATAGGTTGGTCTTAGAAGAGATCTCATTTCAGACAGTTACAGAGGGAATCTACAAGAAATGTGTTGCACCAAAGAGAAAGGTTTGGCCTAGGTTTCCTATTACACTTGGATCCTTGAGCGTTCCCTCTTCTACTTGGGCATCGCATCTAAGTGACCATATCATGTCACCTAAACTTGTTTTTGCAAGCAAAAGGCAACACGATCCTAAAGGTATTGTTGATTTACACCTAAGGTAGAATCATTTCAAAATAGGTTATGCTCATGAAGAAACTCCTGATGATTTCATTTATCAGGGACCAAATACATTTTTCGAAGTCTTGGAAAGGGCTAAGAGCAAAGAAGATCAAAGACATATCCTGCAGTATCAGAAGGAGGTCAGAGACAAGGTAAAACATTACAGATCTATGGAGTTGGACATCCTTGAAAGGATGGCAAAAGACAGGGAAGAAAGAGAAGTCCGAGCTGCAACAAAAGAAGTTTTGGCATCCAAAACTGCATCTATGGGAACCAACTCAGACTTGGATAAAGGGAAATCTCCCATGGGGGAAAATCCCTAGGTATCTGTGGAACTATAGGTTAGAGAGTATTTGCAGACTTAAAAGCAGATAAAGCAGAGGCTGAACAAATTGACTTCAACACTAAATACTCAGGAAGTTGCAACCTCACACCCAATTGAATATGCTCAAGTGACTACTATGAATGATAATATTCAATCTATACTAGCACAGATGAAACGAGAGCCTATCAAATGGATTCAATCTTTAATCTCATCTACTCCTACCTATACCATTGAATTGACTCATTCAGAGGAAGAGCAGTGTAATACCCCGATTTTGACCCGGTTGCATTAAAAGGTACATGATGTATATATTGTAATTAATCATGGTGTGGAGCTAAAGGCAAAATCCCCACCATCGATTTGGTTGTGTTATGTTTCGGCAAATGGGATCGTTGCCGATGGTATATTGTGCTATCCGACACATAATAGTTTTGGCATCATGTAAATATGCACAATAATTAAAATGAACCTACAGCCAGCTACAACGGTGCAACGTTAATGAAAAGGGCATGATTTCCTAAGGTTAGGAGGGGGATTGTCTAACCCGTGGGAGCCATTGGGCGATTTCCATCTGTCAACCGCCCATTTAAAACTCCTGTTGTTAGTTGGGAGCAGTTATGGCTAGGAAGTGGTGGGTGGCAGGATTTCTAGTCTTTTCCCCATGTACACTCCACCAGCAGGCTCGTTCTTCTCACATAGAGGGCAGGGGGATGGTCACCACTCTCTCCACTCTTCCACTCATGGTTTCATCTTGTTCATCTCACATAGGCAGTCGGAGGGTCTACTCTCAACCTTTGGCTGATTGTGGTCTATGCAAGTTTTTCCTTTCACGCAAGGAGTATTGTTTTACCTCATGTGCAGGTTGAGGGTGTGTTCTCCTGTGGTGAGCTTAAAGAGCGGCTTGAGAGGCACGATTTTGGCTGTGTAATTTTTCCCCTGCTTATTTGTGGTTTGCATAGGTGTTTTCCCCTATCAATGATGGGAATCTGGCTCCTTCCCCATTTGCGGACTGTGTAATGCTTCTTTTGTTTTATTGTGTGATTGGGCTGTTGTTCTTCCCCTAGTTTGGGTTGCTGTGTGTGTGCAATTACCTTTTGGGGTTGCTGCTGAGTTGTTTTGGCCACGCTAGGGCCAAGAAGAACTCTGGTTTTCCTTGTTTGGCTTGATCTATGTTCACCATCTTTGGGTTGTCACCCTGTTTCCTCTGGTTTTCTTCATAGATCTGTGAAGTGAGTGTTTTACCACAGGTATGTAGTGGTTGCTCTTCGGACTGTGTGGAGTGGGATTGAAGGTTGGGTATGCTTGAGAAACCTGGGTTTGGGAGCCACACAGAGAGAGTTAGATGGTTGGTTTTCTTCTCCACAACCTTGGAAGAGCACTGGAAATGGAATTCAGGGCCTGAGGGACTGTGAAGCAGAGAAGGGACTGATTCCTATTGTTGGGTGTGTGTGGGTGTCTTAGAAGTCAGGATAGCTCCGGTGTAGGCATAGTTATATTTTCCATGAGCATACCAGTTTAGCATTCTACCTTTCCTAGCTCCTTGATGGCCTGATAAACCCAACTGTTTTGACTTGGCTGTATTGTGTATCATTGGCTATGTGTAAGCCTACTTAGTCCCTTATTCCTTGGGGAATCATGCCCAGCTCGGGGGTGCTAGTGTTGCTGAGAGATTGATGAGCACACTGGCCTATGGTTGGGTGGAATGTTGCAGTGACGTAGCTAGTTGCGGAACGAGTTCTTACAAGATAAGTATTCTTGACCATTTCGTCTCTGCAGTTATATTTATTATTAATGAATAATGATGAACATGTTGATGCTCGAATGTATGTTTTCTTTCACTTATATGTTGAGTAATTATGCATCCTTGCATGTTTTCTGTTTTAAGCATTTTATTTCAGCATTATATGCATGTTCTTGTTCATGGGACTAGTTTCCCGAAGGTTTTTGATGGTTCAGTAGCATCCTCTTCGCCGGTCAGAGGGTCAGGGACGTTACAGTGTGGTATCAGAGCTCATGTTGCAGCATGGTCCTGAATGGGCTGCGAAGATGTAGTGACAAAGCCATCATTGCAGAATTGGACCTCAGAGGGCCATGAAAGATTAGCTAGCATAGGTAAGTTGCCTTCTGCCCAACAGAGATTAGAAATTATGATAGAAATTTTCTTCAAAAAATTTTGTTGAAAATTTTGTCTAAGTTCCTGAACCATCGGCCCATCGGAAGACTAAGTGGGGAGCTCCTCCGATGTAGTGGAGAGCTAGATGAAAGGTAACCTGATGAAGGAATAAATTTGTGAATTTTTCTCTAAGTGTTCGTCAGCCATCGGAGAAAGTTAGTGGAAGTTGGAGCCACAGTTTCAGCAAAGAACAGCTGAAGACCATCGAAACGCCGACCCTTTTTAGTTGAAAGACCATATGAAAGAGGCCATTGGTGATCGACGAAGTTTAGTTGTTTGGATTGGAAACAATTAGCTAATCATGCAGCTAACGCGGATGCCAGAGGAAAAATCTTCTAAGTGTTGAAAATTTTGGAATTCAACGAAGTTTAGAATTCGTCGGTGATCGGTGGAAGAAAGAAGATGCAGACACCGATAAATCGGTTCTTTATAGATAAATATCGCCAAAACAATGGTGATAATTAGTTGTTCAGATCATCGATAATTAGGTGATGGAAATGTTGATACGTTGGAAGGAAAAGGGTGAAGGCGCCGAGGAGAAAGGAGGAATTTTCATCGAAAATTAGACGGTGAAAGTGCCGATGATACGTCAATGGAGGATAGAAGATGTTAGCACCGAAATGTCGGTGGAGATCCCCTAAAGGCCATCGAAACGTCGATGAGGAATAGTGAACGGGATCCCCAACGTGGAGGAAAAGGAAGCAATTTTCCCAAAATTTCGCTCAAGGGTTGAGAACATTGACGATCGGCGAAGGATAGATGACGAGATCGCTGATGATTAGCCGATGAGGTCACCAAAATGTCATCGTCATCGGTGAAATTTAGTTCTTTGGGGAGCCAATGCGACGAAAGACTAAGAAAAAAATTCGAAAAATTTTCTAAGTCATGAGACCATCGGTGATCAGAAAAAGTTAGCTGATTGGATCGCCGATGAATAGAAGATGGGATCGCCAACAAATAGAGGAAGAAGTTCCCAAATACTAGTGAAGTGGATTGGCGATTATTAGTTGAAGGAAGAGGTAGTTTCACCAGAGATCTTCTGAATACCACTGAAACGTCGATGAAGCCTAGTTCTTTGAGGAGCTGATGCAAAGAGGGAGAAATTTCCAAAATTTCATCTAAGCAAAGAAAACATCGAAAAATTTTAGACAATGAGACCGCCGATGGACATCATCAGGAAATGTTAGAAGATCAAACTGCCAATGAACATTGAAATAATTTAGTTGTCTATGCGTCTGTCGTTGCAGCTACCATGTTGACTAGCACTCCGACGTTTAGAAGTTAGACCAATGCTCCGATCGCTGACACTTATGTCTAGAGCTCCGATCTGCCAACCGGTTTGTGGACCGTGGACACCACAGTGGTTAGTTGCTCTGGCCACTGATGTCGCAGTTGTTAGTTGCTCCGATCACCGACAAGGTTATGGCCACGGAAACCATAGAGAGTTCATTGGCCACTGTTGTGGCTACCTAGAGAACTAGCTTCCCGATGAATAGTGCTCTTGATCACTGCTACGGTGTCCTAGTTCATTTTATCGCCGATGCTGCATTGGATAGAACTTCTGACACCTGATGGAGTATTACGGTCTACAGAACCCATGATGGGATCGCTGCCTGCCATTGCGGCTACCTAAGGGACTATTCCCTCGATGCACAGTGCATCCATTTGCTGATATGCAACAAACCTTGGCCTCACTGATAAATGGTCTGGAAGGCTCACATCGGAAAACTATAGTCGATGGAGCCACCAATACGGTGGAAAATTATTGTTGATAGGGCCACCGATGAGCGCTCTGGAGAAATTTGTTTCTTAGATCGCCGAAGTGTCGAAGTTTTGATGGGTCAAATTCTTAGTAGTCTTTCAGCAGCTTTTGGGCTGAAAAGGAATAAAAATCCTAGGTGCCTGAAGTTAGCATTCCAGACCAAAATACAATTGTTTGTTTGGCTAAATTTGATGAAAATCATCATTTTAGAAGTAGTGTGGTTTTCACACCCGGTCAGAATGAAGCATGGGGATGGGCATTGGAAAGCTTATCCAGTAGGGAACAAGGATTACCTAAGTTTTAATGAGGAGCTGCAAAGTACTAGAAAGGAAATGTGTTGCTGTCAATATGGACAAATTCAAGAATTGCATGCCTAGAGGTAGTAATACCATGAAGTCAAACCAGTTGTTGTGTGGAAGAGGAGTTCCATGCAAAGATGAGGGACTTGAAAAGGGAAATTTTCTTAAACCTTGTATTGCAAATTATAATTACATTTTATAAGTTTCGTACATGAAATGTATGAGGATATGCCTTGCATGCATAGGATATTACATGTTGGTAAGAGTAGTGAGAATTATAGATTTATAATGAACCACTAATGGTAACTATTGCATTGGTGTTGGAATTAGTGGGAAAACCAACGACAACATGGACATGGCTGAATATGTTGTTGATGCCGATGAATGTGACCAGCAACCCTTTCAAGAAAGGGATAAGGCAACAAGTCCAGAATCAAAAGTTGGTGAGAGAATTCTGCAATCTCCTGTAAGAGACCAACCAAACTGGTAATGTCAAGGGTGTAAGTAGGATCCATGCAGGTAATGGCTTAATTATGGCAATTGCATGGACTGGTAAAAGAAAGAGGTTTCATACCATGTGGTTATTTAAAATTTATAATACATTCATACAGAAATGTATCATTCCTGTACATGTTGTTATGAGCTCAGTAGCCCAAAGAAAGTAAGTACTAATGGTCTTGATTATAGTAATGCATCCTATATGAAGTAGTCATGGTTAGGCCATGCATGGTATAATTGAATGCATAGTATTCCTGAATCGATGCAAGGTAGCATTGAGTGGATATGCATTAACAGATTTTATAAATCTTGTAGTTATGCATTGAATGGATGCATATGAAAAGTATGAGTAAATGTTGTAGATATGCATACATAAGTATGGGTGCAAATGTTGTGATGCATTGCATGAATGCATTGAGATAGTGCATGTGTCATTATGAATAACTAATGGCTGAAATGATGAATTGATGGTAATTCTGGAACCATTTCAAGAGATGGTATGGATGTAGGATAGTAAGTGCATGAAGAGGGTAGTCATGATCGATTGGCTGCCAGAAATGCTCTTTGGAAGGGCAAGGTGGTACAAATGATACTCTTGTGAAGTAAGGAGTATCTAAACATTTCATTTTGGCATAAATGATGTGACCTTGCAACTTTAGTAGGATAATGATTCATGTGAAGTAAATGAGTTTGGTAATATTGATATGCTAACAGCTAGAATTATTTGAATTCTATAATTCTGAAAATGCTTCAGTGATTGTTGTAGCAATGGAAAAAGTTATATGCATCACGACTTACCAAGTGTTTGTCTAATTGAAGTTCAGATTTCAGGTAGATTATTGGGGCATGGAAAAGTGGGTAAGACCATGACAAAGACTGGAATCTACCATGTGAAAGAGCCAAACCTCATGAGAAGAGTCTCATGGTTGTGAAAATAGTTTGTATGTTGAATGAATTGTCAATTTAAATTTGTAAATTTCATATTTGAGAAATAATCACTATTGGCTTGCATAGAATTGTGTCAGGAGGACACATTGTAAGTGGGTGTTCATGTTATGCTAGTAAGCATAAAATCATAATGGGCATAGTGGTGCTGCTTACAAGAGACCCACAAATGAGGATCACCTCATTTCCAAGAAAATCAATTCCTATAGTAAACAGAATTGTAAATTCCTATTGAATTTAATTACTAATGTCATTTCTTGGTTATGGAACGATCAAATTTGGATTATATTAGTAGACAAGGATTGTATTTGACTGTTTGGATACTTGATGAATGTGCCAGGGGTACACATTGTAGGAAGATCATGTGTGATGGCCTGCAGGAACCAAACTTCATGGGGAGGTTTTCCCCCATCTTGGAAATGGGTTTCGGGTGAAACTCCATTGGACATTTTGGAAATGTCTCATCTACACTACATGTTTGGTAAGCAACATGAGTGAGACGGTATATATTATGTCGGTAAGAGATGTGTGGATATGAAATGTAAAAAGGAGTTGGGATGGAAAAATGAGGGAATATCAACTTAGAGAAGGGAGCCCCCATTCCTCCTTAACGAAGGAATACTGCCTCGGCAAATGGATAAGTGTTCTGTGACCCTAGTTAAGAATATGCATGTCAAATTGTTAAATTCAATATGCAGAGCATGTTTTGATTTTATTTCCATTATGGAAAATTCCTTGAGTATGAATAGGGTCTACATGGCACACATCGGGAAAGGGTGCACACTTTCCCGATGTTGTGTCATGAAAGGGTTTTCAATATTGATTACACCCTAGGGGTGGACACACTCCTGGTGTCTCAATACTTGATAGCGAATGATGTAAACTATGATTACAGTTTTAGAGCAATAACGCTGATGAGTTTGCTTATATTGCTTGTGTTTCCAGAATAAACAAATGCAGTCTAGTGTTACACACTGAATGGACAATGGCTTGGGCTCATCCTACCCTCTACTAAAGAGCACAGAGAAGGAGACATTCCCAAGGGACTGAAGAGTACAGAAGGGAGTGGTTTCTTGTGTTGTATGGGGTAGTTGAATTGGAACTCACTGCTAGAAATGAAACCTGGAAATGGTAATGGTAAAGTTCCAAGCCCAGTCGGCGTGAAGGTGTACTGGCTGGACGGTCTGATAAACCCAACTATAGGTTGGCTTGACTATGTAATTATTTTATGTTATGAAAATTGTGGAAATTGTGGTTGGTTGGACATTAATTAATTGAGGCTGTGGAAATTATGGGAATGTTATAGTGTTGGCTTGACTACTTGCAGTTTGATAAACCCAACTGTTAGCTGGCTTGGATGAGTAGCCTAATAAACCTAGTAGTGTATTGGCTTGATTACCTGCATCCTGATAAACCCAATTGTTTATTGGCTTGTTTGGACGGTCCGATAAACCCAACTGTAGGTTGGCTTGACTGTGCTTGATATATATAAAAGGATGTTGTGAATCAGCCTGCATGCAGACCTAACATCCAAGTCCATAGGCAATCCCAAGTCTTGCAAAGCGAAGCAGGACCCTGTGGACCAGAGAAGAAATGCACAATAGAGATAAGTATTGGATTGTTTTGCAATTTCTTGCTTATGAATACACATGTATATATGATTTGGTTATGCTATTCTAAGCTCTTGTTTAAGAGATAAAAACCATTGAGGATAAGCTAAACATGTGAATCTATTCAATGTTTGAATATAGGCATCACTGGGAGCGAGGAATATGAGAGCATCCTAGGGGTACATGTGGACATGTGACTGTCCTGAAGAGCTTAGAATGAGCAGTAATGAAAAAGGTGCTAGTGAGACTGTGAAGGTCCTAGCAGCTGAGACAAACCATGTGGGGAGGCTCCATGGTTGAGAGGTCTGAAATAGACAGGAGACACTAAGTGTCATGACCAAGAGGGATTGGTCTAGCATTCACGGTGAAGTGAAAGAGGTTGAGAGCATGAAAACGACAGTGGTGGTGTGGATTCCAGGATGGAACAAGACAAAGAGGGGAAAAAACTCTTGCTTCTCTCTCTTTCCTTTTTGATTATATATATATATATATATATATATATATATACTTATGCATTGTGAAAACAAAATATTGTTGAATGCATATATGACTGAAAATAGAATGTGTCTATTTGCCTAAAGTAAATTATGAATGCTGGAATAGTTAATTCCCTTCCCAAGAATGGAGATGAATGAGCTCATGTGCCTATTGGGAAGGCATGAAAAATATGAAAGTCTCGTTGATGAGACTTAGACTGTCATGCCAACTCAGCAATTAATTGACTGATTTTAATGCCTATATTATGCTTGGCCTAATAGAATTTCAATGATGCATTTCACAGGTGAGAAAAATTAAATCTAGTAGTGCACATTGATCATGGCAGCAGACCAAAAGTTGTTGGACTTGGTTGGAAGTATTCTTCAAACAATTGCCAAGACCCAAGAGAATCTTGGAGAGATGCTCAAGATACAAAGAAGGTAGAATGAGATGAACCACTAGATTTTGCAAGACTCTATAGGTTTGCAAAGGATATAAAAATCCCTCTGGGAGCAATCTGTAAAGGAAAGGAAAGTGGATCAATGATGGGACATTCGTCCAAGCGCTCCGTTAAGAAATGTTCCAAGCATGAAGATTCAAAGGAAATTGAGCAGGTAAAGATGAAGTAGCCAGTGAAATGTTGGAATTGCGGAGGACATCATTACCGTTGGGGCCACCCAACGAGGGAACATAAAGAGGGTAGCAGCCACAAAGTTCCTAGACTTGGAGATGAGCCAAAAGTTGAGAACTAGCAAGAGAAGCTCGTGGAGGCCGAGGGGATTGGTCCTAAAAGTTCAATTAAATGATTGAAATTGGGATAGATATGCAAAATTTTAAAATTTTGGATGTGCGAATTGTATATGTATTCCTATGTATTGGAACACTAAGGACGGTGTTATTCCAAGGGGGAGGGGATTGTAATACCCTCGGTTTTGACCCGGTTACATTAAAAGGTACATGATGTATATATTGTAATTAATTGTGGTGTGGAGCTAAAGGCAAAAGCCCCACCATCGATTTGGTTGTGTTATGTTTCGGAAATTGGGATTGTTGCCGATGGTATATCATGCTATCCAGCACATAATAGTTTTGGCATCATGTAAATATGAACATTAATTAAAATGAACCTACAGCTAGCTACAATGGTGCAATGTTAACGAAAAGGGCATGATTTAAGGTTAGGGGTGGGGATTGTCTAGCCCGTGGGATCCATTGGGAGATTACCATGTGTCGACCACCCATTTAAAACTCTTGTTGTTAGTTGGGAGCAATTATGGCTGGGAAATTGTGGGTGGCAGGATTGCCAGTCTTTGCCCCATGTACACACCACCAACAGGCTCACTCTTCTCACACAGAGGGCAGGGGGACGGTCACCACTCTCTCCACTCTTCCACTCGCAGTTTCATCTTGTTCATCTCATGCAGGCAGTCAGAGGGTCTGCTCTCGACCTTTGGCTAAGTGTGGTCTATGCAAGTTTTTCCTTTCACGTAGGGAGTATTGTTTTACCTCATGTGCAGGTCAGGGGTGTGTTCTCCTGCAGCGAGCTTGAAGAGCAGCCTAAGAGGCATGATTTTGTCTGTGTAATTTTTCCCCTACTGATTTGTGGTATACGTAGGTGTTTTCCCCTATCAATGATGGGATTTTTGCTCCTTCCCCATTTGCGGACTGCATAATGCTGCCATTGTTTTATTATGCGATTGGGTTGTTGTTCTTCCCCTGGTTTGGGTTGTCGTGTGTGTGTAATTCCCTTTTGGGTTTGCTTCTGAGTTGTTTTGTCCATGCTAGGGCCAAGAACAACTCTAGGTCGCCTTGTTTGGCTTGAGCTGCGTTCACCATCATTGGGTTGTCACCCTGTTTCCTCTGGTTTTCTTCATAGAGTTGTGAACTGAGTGTTTTACTATGGGTATGCAGTGGTTTGTATTCAGACTGTGTGGAGTGGGATTGAAGGCTGGGCATGCTTGAGAAACCTGGGTTTGGGAGCCACACAGAGAGAGTTAGATGGTTGGCTTTCTTCTCCAAAATCTCGAAAGAGCACTGGCAAGGGAAGTCAGGGCCTAAGGGACTGTGAAGCAAAGAAGGGACCGATTCCTGGTGTCGGGTGTCTGTGGGTTTCTTATAAGTCAAGCTAGCTCCGATGTAGGCATCCTTATCTTTTCCATGAGCATACAACTTTAGAATTCAGCATTTCCTAGCTCCTTGATGGCTTGATAAACCCAACTGTGTTGACTTGGATGTATTGTGTATCCTTGGCTATGTGTAAGCCTGCTTAGTCCCTTATTCCTTGGGGAATCATGCCTAGCTTGGGGGTAGCAGTGTTGTTGAGAGATTGATGAGCACACTGGCCTATGGTTGGGTGGAACGTTGTAGCAACGTAGCTGGTTCTGGGATGATTTCTTACAAGATAAGTATTCTTGACCATTTCGTCTCTACAGTTATATTTATTATTAATGAATAATGATGAACATGTTGATGCTCGAATGTATGTTTGCTCCCGCTGTATGTTGAGTAATTATGCATCCTTGCATGTTTTTTGTTTTAAGAATTTTATTTCAGCATTATATGCATGTTCTTATTCATGGGGATAGTTGCTCGAAGTTTTTTGATTGTTCGGTAGCGTCCTCTTCGTCGGTCAGAGGGTCTGCGACGTTACAAGCAGGACATAATTTCTCCTGTGCCTATTACTATTGAGACTTATAATGATTTTCAAAATCTCACCAATGGTAGCAATGGTAATCCTTCATCCTCTCTTCCTCAATCTCAACCTTTATGTCAATCTGCTCCCTCTTCTTCTGCAATACTTCTTTCTTCAATAATGGCTTTCTCATCATTTTCTGATGGTTCTTTTGTGACACCTTTTATGACAGAGCTCTACTATAATGCCACTTGTCTACCTGAGTCAGTCACACCTGTTCCTAGGGTTGAACCTATTCCCTCATCTATTGAGACTCCAGTTTTCAAAATCGCTTTGCATATCCCTTCAATTAGCTTAGTTTCATACCCTATGTCTGAGAAAATTGAAATAATATCACCATAATAATTTATTAAGGCTACTTCTATTCAATTTCCTTCTGCGGAATCCTCTGTTCAGGACATTTCTTTAGCCCCTGAAGTGACTCTTGTTTAGAATGTTACTTCCTCCCCTTCCACCTCTCATATCACTATGGCTATTCCCTCTCAAACCATAACTCAAACTTCATCTTTGATATCCACAGGCCTAAGCATAGCTCCTATTGATGAAGTTAGATATGAGTTTAATGAAGACTTTGTGGTATCTTTGGGTGAATATCAATATAGTAAAGCCAAGAAATTTGTGGTAAGATGGGGAAATAAGAGGGGCATAGATCATAACGATATGGATATGTCAATGGTGAATGAAGTTTTATGGACACCGCAATCGAGTGATCCACAAGCCTATGCTATAGATGCAAATTCTGTTCTAGGAGCGTTCATAAGTGCCAATATGGATGCTGTCAATTCTCTAAATAGAGAGTTTGATAAACAAAAGGCAGAAATTATCAATCTGAAAGAAGCACTAGAGCAGTTCAAGAAATAACATGAGTACAAACAGGTTGAACTCCAACTGAAGAATGTTTCTCTCAATGTAGAGTTGTAGAGAGAAAAGAATGATAATGCTACTCTGGTTCAAAATGTTGCAGCATTAGAGAGGCAAAATGAAGATGCAACTGCAAGTGTAGCTTCATCTTCATTTTCCAAGTTTTCCCAAAAGGAGTTTAAGGAGCTTGCTATCAGAACTAATAGGGAACATTTTGATTTGATATGTGAGTTGTTCTAAACTCTTGCTAATATATTTGATACTCATACAATGTTTGACAAGATGTCTATGGTTTTGGAGGACCTAATTGAGAAAAGACAGTAGGACTCAAAATATTATGATGAAGTCATTGATTGGTAGAGGTACAGGAAGGAGAGGCTTGATAATATCACTCTTCTCACCATTTTTCAGTTTAAAAGAGAGAGAACTATTCTGAGAGATTAAGAGGACTTGGATGATACAGTGGTTGAAGCTATAAAGAAAGCTCATGCTATCTGCAGCAAAAGGTGGTATGTAGTTGATCATATCATGACTGACTTATCCTTTCCTACCATAGAGCTTATTTAGAAGGCATGTCCACCTGGACTGATGATCGAGCAGGTTGAGAAACAAAGGGATGACTAGGAGGAGTGTCAAAACCCCAGAATTTCCGAAAAATTTAAAATTTTTAAATCTACAAAATATTAAAGTTAAACATATTAATTAACATTAATTAGTTATATGTTAAGAGCTTGCTATTGAATTTATCAGTTAGCATGTTTAGTTAATGAACATATATTTTTCAGCTTACTGACTTTTGTTCCTTTTGTGACCATATGGTGAACTGTCATGCATAACTGGGCTTACTTAGCTTTCGAGCTAACGCAACGGTTTCCACTTTTCTTACAGATGTACAGGTAAGAAGTTGTGGCACTGCAATTCGTAATTCTAGAGTATTTATTATATGTTCGTCGTAAGCGAAAAGGTTTGAAGAAAGAGACAAAACATTCAACTTAAGTTAAGGTATAATCAACTAATTTCTTGCTAGAAGAAGTACATGTTGTTCTTACTGATATGTCATTTTCTCTAGTCTAATACAGTTGCAATTTATGTACAAATATCTTGTCAATTCCTTAAGAATCACAGTAGAGAAACAGATTTATAATATCTATAATAAGGATTTAAACATATACAAGCAATTCGAGTTAAGTGAAGACTGATAAAAGACTTCTTGTATTACTGCAGGGTTTTTGGCCTATTTAATTATTTTCTACCATGTCTTCACTTATTACTGAGGTTATCACCTGAAGTAAAACCATCGTCTTCCATGGTAATTTATTACTTCCTTATCTTATGTGTCTTGTACTACAAGTATTATTTTAACATTGGTAAATAACTCATTCAAGAGATAAGTAGAAAGAAAAATAACCTAACTTCCTACTATCATGCTTTCCTTTATAAATTTTTAAACTATGCTATCAATTAAAGGAAAATAATTAGCTTATAACAACCAAAGTCATTGACTAGTCTTATTACAATTATCAAGCCTTGAGCTTGGATTTAACTATAAGACTATCCGCTTCAGTACAATTTATACACTATTGAAGAGTTATTACTTCAATATAAAGGATGGTTCCAAGGTTAGGGACAAATTCATATGATGACCCTATGATTTCATAGCTTACCTTATTCAAAACCAAGGTCTTTATGCTAATACTCTTTTTACTTGATAATGGACTTAAAACATATTGCATCATAAGGGAAAAGTTTATAATAACTTGAGTGCCAAGATTCACTTCATAAATTGTAATATATAATACTATAAACTACCCTCCAAATTAGTATAAACTATAAAAATCAAGGTTAAGATTTTTTATCGAATACCTCCCAAACATCGAGCTCATAATTCTATGATATCATTACACCATTTACTTATGATTTTCATGGTTTGACATAATAGTGGAGAGTAATGAAACCATCATTTGCATGCAGTGTAGGGTATGGTTCTCGCTCAACGACTTGGGATAAACTTTATGCAACGAATTATTTGGGAAATGATTCCTCCCTCGAGACATTGGTTGACTATGCAATGAAACCCACTCTTTGTGAAATATTAAGCCACTGTCGTGGCAACACTCCAGCCATGCACCGTGTGGATATAAGTGTTGTAAGTTAACCCTAAACTCTTATTTCCTCCGTCCCTCTCGACGCTGGTCGCTCTGCAATGGTATTGAGCATTCCTGCGTGGTCTTTACTTTGTGTAGACTCTTCCTTGTCATTCCTGGTTGTGGCTTGCTCCCTTCATTGTATGCTGGAGTGCAGTCCTTCGTTTCTCCATTAATGCTTCTTTAACAGTCTGAGCCGAACCCTTGCCAATGTTTTTCCTTCCTCCGAGGTTTCGCGTGTTGAATCCACAGTCTTAATCTCTGTGCAAAGTCGAGAGATAATCTTCCTTTACCTCCTTACAGGTATTACCTACCTGTTCTGTGAGCTGTGACACAGGAGTCGATGCTCGTGCCTCTTCCACGATACAGGTAAAGATTTACATTACAGTTTACTGTTTAACTTTTACAACTTAAACTTTCTTTGGATACGGCATACTTATATAGGGTTAAAACTTTGTGAAAAGATGCAGGTTTCTACGACTCTAAGTGTGCAGCCAAAGGTAGAAGACTGGGGCAAGCAGGCTTCACTCCTGGTAAGCCTCGTTACACCATGGCCGGTCCCCTTATGGTTTTCTGTTGGAAATTTTCAAGGGTCGACTTAAAAAGTCTGAATCCATTGCTTCTTCGTTTCGGCCTTAAGACTACTATTCTTAAGAGTTATTAGGTGAAACCCTTCACACGATGTGAGGGTGTTTACGACTTAGGCCGCAGTTGTAATTATCAGTTTGTATTTTATGTTTTTTTTTAATGTTGTAGAGAAAAATTATGCTGTAAGCCTGTTTACGAAGAGGTTAAGACCTTGACTCTTCGTTTTGACTATACTCTTATTGGTTCAGGGTTTTTCACCCAAGGGTTTATAATATAAATAGTTATTGTCTTTCTGTATAATCTGATCTATTTTTCCATATACAGTTTTAAATTTAATTTATGAAGTGTAATAAGATAGATGCAGACATTGTGATAGCCTTCCACTGTAAATTTATAAAGCAGCCGTAAGCAAGTTTAATGTCTTAATTTATAATTAATATTTCCTTGCATATACAAGTATTTATAGGGTCAAACCCTAATTACTGTTTAAGAGATTATTACTATTTTCTTAATTTGTTACTGTGTATTACCTACAAATTTTATCTGTATCTTTGTTTATGTTATTACTTTTACTCCTTATTTATGATCTGTGTAAGAAATAAATAATATACAGGCTTAGAACAGCCTTATAGTATCGTCTTATAATGTGGCTGCAAGTAATTTGTTGTCTTATCTTTATAATTATTTGCTATTTGCAAAACTGGATATTGTAGGGTTAAACCCTAATTTTTACAGTTTTGAGCACAACACTATTTCTTATTTTGATATTAAGTATAATCATACTACTTCTATTGTATCTGTGAGTAAATAAAATATTATTACCTATTGATTAAGCTCATTGTACGAGCGGTTTTGTTGTTTACTTTTATTTTAAATATGCAACTGAGTTATTTTATTTTAAGTAAAACTCTTTTATAAGGTTACAGTCAGGTGAAATTCCTGGATTATACTATGGTTTGCTTATTATGAAAATCTTTGTTAAGTAATATATATATATAGGGTTTATACCCTTAA
>LPNX010713290.1:573240-642731 GCA_001517045.1 Pseudotsuga menziesii
CAATTTAAAAAGAAAAAAAAACATTAGCTCACAATAGATGGAAAATCATCTAAAAAGTTCAAATCTAATGAAACCTGCATAAAGAAGTCAAATTAACAATAAGATACATAGTTAAATTTAAAAACAAAAAAAAATATCTTTCAAACATAAATATAAATGTGTAAATTTTAAATATACCTCTCCAATTGCTCTTCTACATTTCCAACATTTTGACTAGTGGAGACTCTAAAACTATGTTCATTTAACAATCGGGAAAACTAAAAAAAAAAAAAAAATTATGTAACATATTTATTATTATATATCAAAACATAATTTATCATACATAGATATAATGTAACAAAAATTTTAATTCACAATGAATAAAAAAAATAATAGATTGAAAGTACACAAGCCTCTCCTATGCTTGAGGTGTCATTAGATATTCTATCCGAAGCTATATTGCGACAAAGATTCGCATAGGCCTTTAAATCTTCAATGCCCATACAATCTAACTCATCATCTGTTTTGTATACAATTTTTTGTCGAATAGTGACACGAGCCTTCTCTCGACTCAATCCAACATCAACTCCTACAAAAGCCGAAGTCAAACCTTCAACAACATTATGCCTTGCAGTTGTCCCAACTTGTGATGTGGGATCCATCTCTAATTTGTGAGTCATAAGCCTAGGTGGACGAGATATCAGAGGTGTAGGTCGAAGAGTACTACAATCTCTAAGGGCACCTTTTCGATTATATATCCTCCCCTTTCCAACTCCATACAACTAGGAATGAATATCAATATAGTCTGGATTCATTCCTAAAAAAAACTCAGCATAAAAAACCTAGCAAAATAATTAGGAACCTCATCGTTCCATGGCAACCGACCATAGGCTACAAGAAAACGATCATATAAAAAATGTGCAAGTTCAGGGTGCCTAAAATATTGCACTTTCAATGCTTTCCACTTTAGGCCATATTTGAAGTTGAACATTGAGTTGGCATGTTCTTTAGTCACCCTTTCCTTCATAACAGCCCACTTATCTGGACCCATCACTTGTACCTTTCTTCTTTGCATCAAGGCAACAAAACCATCTGTTGTTGGTCCAAGATCCTCATATACCTCAATCAATTTTTGTAAAGATAACAAACCCATCTCTATACTTTATTTGTTCTCTAGAGCAAGATCCAAACTAGAAAGATCATTTTGCAGCTTTTCATAGTGAGCCCTACAACTTTCAAGAGTTGTTTGTTGAAGCCCAATTTCACATGGAATCTTGTCCAGTAAATATGATGGATAGGTCGTAATGGGCGCACAACCCTCAGCTAGCTGGACATATTGTGTCCTTGCTCGACCTTCGCCACCCGGTGTATGATGACGAGACTCTTGCGAACCTTGCTATGCTTCCACACTTATCTCTCATACAGAAGTTTGATATCCATGTTCACCCATAGATGATAAAGGGGAATCATCTCTACCACTATTGCTACGTCGATGATCAGATGAATGTGAACTATACAATAGGCTTGAGTCTCGAGGTGAAGTCGATAATCTTCGATTTTCATTTTGGACACCAACTCCCGAAGAATGTGATGACCTCCTATACTTATGTCTCAAAGGTGGCTCTCTCTCCATTGGATATGATATCTACAAGTTTACACAAATATCAATTTATACATGTTAATTAATCAACTTCAAAGATCTAGGTACTATTAAAATTAAGCTTTCATTGTAATATAAATAGAAACTTCAAAGGTGGTATGGAGAGATAACATATATAAAGACAATGAAGCTTCTTTGTGATAAGAAATATCCCTAAATCCACTAAATACAATGGTATATGATGGTTGCTATGCGCGTTGTATAACACTTTGACCTCGGCACATGCCATAAACATGTTTTGGTTCAGAGGTCAAAAGTTGAAACGTAGAGTAATTTGAAGCGAAACATGTTGATCCATTAAACAATTTTGCAAGTCGAGAGGTGGAAAATGCAAAGAGATAGTGTGTCAGGACTAAATATCCAGGCCTGAAGTTTGAGAGCCATAATGCGTCAATCACTAAGGGCCTAACCTTCTACATGTTAATTAATCAACTTCAAAGACCTAGCAACTATAAAAAGTAATATTTCAATAAGGACCTAAATATCATTAATATTATTTAATAGTCCTTTAACTACATGTGCACAAACTATGTTTTGCTAAGTATAAAATATAGCCTAATGCAAGTGCAAGTACTTACCTACTCTAAGGAAAGACACTACCACTGGCTACTAGCTACCTAGTCATTATAAACTTGTTAGTGAGAGCATCACTATTAAATATAGATAGAGCAGATTTCAACTTGGACTAAGGCGAGCATCTAGAGACTGACTACATACACCTATATATTCCCCCCATTAGTCCAGCCTATCCCTATCATTTTACATTACAGTTCTGGTTGTTTTGGTCTCCATCCCCATAAGAAGATAAAGAAATTATTTCTTTAAACTTGCCTTTATCTATCTAACATTTTCTCTCTATGTTTCAGAAAAGCATGAAATGGCAATGTTACTTAATGCAATGCATCATGGACTAAGATACTCATAAAGTACCATGGGACTTATACTTCAGCTAGTAGTTGTGGACTAGAGAAAATAGTAGAGGTTAAAAATATATATATATAGTTATTACACTACAGCTGAAGTTGTAACTCAGGGTAGTAAAATGAAAAGGTTTTGAAATCATGTTCCCTACCAACGAAAAAACATATAGAAATAAATTGTTTACTTACGGACTTGATCAGCTCTGTCCATTTGGACAGAGCTTTTCAACTCTATCCATATGGACAGAGCTCATCAACTCTGTCCAAATGGACATAGTAGATCAGCTCTATCTATTTGTACAGAGTTGATCAAAACTGTCCATTTAGACAGAGCTGATCAGAACTGTCCATTTGGACAGAGATGCAACCTGTACAGTCTTAAATGTCTATATGTCTCAAATATCATTTAAAGATGCTACATACTAGTGGAGTTAATTAACCCTACATAGCCATGTATTCTTTTGGATAGAGCTCTCTAAATATTCTATAAATTTTCATGTACAAAGAAAATAAAAATAAGCTAATTAAAAAGTTATGGACTTTTTTTAAACAAAGTTGTCTAAATATTCTATAAAATTTCATGTACATTGAAAATAAGAATAATCTAATTAAAAATTATAGAAACAAAAAAAACATTAACATATTTAAAGTTTTATATTGAATTTTGTTTAATTAAAATCATATAAAATAAGTAGAGCTGTTCAAATGGGCAGAGTTGTTCAACTATGTCCAAATGGATAGAGATGTTCAACTCTGTCCAAATGGACAGAGTTGATCAGCTCTTTCCATCTGGACAAAGCTGTTCAACTATGTCCATATGGACAAAGCCGATCATCTCTATCCAAATGAACAGAGCAGATCAGCCCTATCCAAATGTACATAGCTAAGTTAAAATTAGAATAAATATAAGTAAATCAAAAAATATATTAACAAAAAAAGCATTAATAGATTTCAACTTTTATGTTAAATTTTGTTTAAATAAAATCATTTAAAATAGGTAAACTGTCCAAATTGACAGAGCTCAACTCTACCCAAATGGGCAGAGCTATTCAACTCTGCCCAAATGGATAGAGCTGTTCAACTCTGCCCTTACTACCATTCTAATTATGTCACTAATATGATATGAAACAAGCACATAACAATTTATACAATCCCTTAATAATAATGGCATAATAGTTCAAATGGTGGCTTACCTCACAGCCAAGAGCTAGCACAACAACACCACACCAGGAGAAGACCACGTACACCTCAACTGAAAGATCTCCACGCTGGATAGAACTCCACGCCCTCCATGCTGAACAGACCTCCACGCCCTCCATGCCCAACGGACCTAAACACTGAACAGACCTCCATGATGCGGGGTGCCAGGATGGCGGATGCACACATCAGACAATTGGGTGATGTGGATAGGGATGAGACAGGTGGCAAGATGGGTGGTGAATCAAGACAAATGCAGCGACGGGTGGGGCGACAGGTGGCCGGACAATGACAACTTGCTGCAGGCCAAACAATGAAAAATGAGCCCGTAGCTAAGCTTATATAATAAAAAATTATTCAGCCGAATAATTATTTGGCCAAATAGTTATTCGACCGAATAATGGTTCGGTCGATTAACTATTTGGCCGAATAATTGTTCATCCGAATAATTGTTAGGCTGAATAATTGTTCGGCCGAATAATTATTGAATTGCCGAAAAAAATTACCGGTCGACAATCTGTTCCGTCAAATTAAACAGTTACCGTTAAAGTTTATTCGGCCGTATAAAGGATTAGTTATTCGTCCGAAAAACTATAAATATTCGGATGAATAACTTAATTATTCGGCCGAATAAATATAGTTATTCGGCCGAATAATGCCCGCTATATTGGTTTGGCACCCGATTCTCATGGAAGTGTTACCTAACTTCAAGTTTTCACCCTAATATATTATGATTAAAATTTAATGAAGAAAAACATATTATACGACAAGTTGATTTAGCATCTGCTAAATGAATTTTAAATAATAGTTTCAATAAATCATTATAAGAGTCTTGCAAATTATTTATACTAATGAAATAGATATTTCAAGATTGAGAGTACCTTCAAAATCATAGATTATGAAGGCACTCTTTATAAATTTCTCAAGAATTCATAAAGATATATGGTGTTCACCATTTTAATTGATTAAAACAAGATAGAAAGGGTGAGAGGGTTCTTTTCTGTCAAGAAATGGATTCATACGTAGGCGAACCAGTTATCTTTGCCCATATTACTTTCAATAAATGTGCAAATCTATAATCTTAAGATTTGATTTGGGAAAAATCAGAGAATCTCAATTCGATAAAACCAGTATTTAATGATATTCATATTTGTAAATATTTTTTAGGACTATCCTCATTTCTATTAATAAATATTTTTTTTGAAGACAAGACATACACTTATCCTATCAAAACAAAGTACTCATAATAAAGATAATTTGAATCATCAGTATAAAGATGCATCAATTTACTTCTCTGAAAAAATTCTAAAATTTGTCCTAGTTATTAATTTGGTCTATATATTTATTTATTTAGGTAAAAGAGAGAATTCTGACCTATCTTGGTAACCAAAATACAACGTCATTCAAAAATCTCACAAGAAAATGAATCAGATGGCTCATTACTGAGGGCACTTATCTCTTGATCAAATAACCAAGAGCCATCACCAGATTTCTTGGCAATGTCATACGAATGATATGCATGATCCTGATCGGACCCACTCATTACTGAGACCTTACGTTACCAATTTTATAAATTTATGATTGGAGCAGACCAAGAAATCCTTTAGATTGTAAATAAAATTAAAGATGACTGATCATCCTGATTAATAAGGATTCTCTAAGTACTAAGCTTTGAAAAGGTAACCAAACAGCTATATCTACTATAAAGAAACAAATTATAGAGGATCTCCTAATCATATTTACAAATATTTCTAATATTTTAAGAGGTTGATTTCATGTTTAAGAATATCTAATTATTCTAAGCAAATTTAAAGATCAGAATTTTTTACAATCATTAAAATAGATGAACAAATTGAAATTCGAACAACCAAGATTTATTTATTTACAAATACCCTCTTTGATAAGAATATGTACATTAAAGATTTAAACATTGTGAATGATTTTTCCTGATTTATTAAAATGAATATTTAAGAAGGATTGACATTAAATGAATTAATAATATTTACAAATGAAAAGATTTTAATGTAAAGGTGGGAAAAGTTAAACCGTACAAAAATGCTTTTCGGAAATATCCATAGAATTTAGAAACATTAAAAGAATAAAATATTGTATGATTATTTATAATATAAACAAATTATATACAGGTTAAAATTTTTGACAGAATTAATGAAAATATACTTTAAGAATCAACCCATTTACAATAAAGGTTTTAGAATGACCTTCCAAAGTCTGAAGTCGAGAAGTACTTGGGCCTAACTTTTCAAAAATAATGTAAGGACCTAACCAAAAATGTTGAAATTTAGTCTCTTCACCTTTATTTTCATGAGCTTTGTCCCACTTTAACACCAAATCACAAACTTATAAATATCTATTGGAAATTGAGGTTTGATCAAACCATGATTTTACAATTTGTTGATGTTTCTCAAAGTGTTGTTTAGATTTTCTCTTTCTTCCTCCAATTTAATCAAAATATTGATTCTATTCTCCATAATATAATAGTTTACATCTTCGATGGATTGTGATAATTGTAAATAAGGTAGGAAAAGATTAGGAGGAAAAATAACTGCAGTACCATAAACTAAAAACAAAGGTGAATTTCCAATTGAAGACTTTGGTGTCACCCTGTCTGCCCAAAGTGCATTATATAAGGTGGTGCGCTGATTTCGATGATGTGTAGCAATAGTTTTTTTCTAGAATCTTTATTTTTTTGTTGGTTAGTAGATTCATCCAAGCCATTACCCCAAGGATAATAACTTGCAGAATATCTGACTCTAATTCTCTTTTCAAAGTAAATTCTACCAATTCCACAGAATAAAAGTAAGAAGAATTAAAATACAAGAGATTCAAGTACACCAAATCAGGTAATGATACAAGATTATAAGAAAAGAACAACCTGACTAGTATTTACTACACACAAAGGTGCATTCTCTACCCATCAAGTAAAATAATCCGTTGCAGGAATAACATATTTGCATTGTAAGGATGACAACGAATTGATTGGCCCTACTATGTAAATACCCCATTGTTGGAATGGTCATTCCACCGAAACTGATTGAAGTGGAAATGCAGGTTTTTTAACCCTTCATGCAGTTGTTTGACAATGTTGACATTTTCTAGAATATGTATATGAACATCAAAAAAAAGTAGGCCAATAATAATCGGCTCTCAATATTTTGTGTACAGTAGTTTCTCCACTAAAATCCCCACATCCTGGACCAGAGTGTAAGTCCTTCAAAATTGTTTCAGTTTCATACTTTTATAAACAATGCAATATTACTCCATGAAATGTTTTCCTAAAAAGGTCATTATTAATCAACTGATAAACAATTGATTTTATTCTTAAATCCCTTCTCTTTTTTTGTTCTAAATTATATGGGGCATTACCTATTTCAATAATAAATCTTATATAAGAATACCAAGAGTCTTGCAGAAGAGAAAAGAAATAGATTTCTCCTTTAAGAAAAGATTCATATATAATATCATTATTATTATGTTCCGACAAATGAGTTGACTCTACTGCAAGTTTACAAGTTCCTTGTCCTTGAATCACCAAGGAGGGTTTCATTTCCATATCATATTCTTGTAAAGTTATCATCCAAGGGGCTCTTTTTTCACCTAAATCCTTTTGTACCAAAAGTTTTCTTACTGCATAATAAGGAAAAACTACTTTAGTTCAGGATTTTAAGAGAGATGGTCGGAATTTTTTTAATGCTTTGAAGACATCAAATTATTTTTTATCAATTTCGTGGTAGTTTAAATCAGCACCTTTGAAGTTATAACTCATAAAAGATATAGGCACTTCATAATTCTATTGATTACGTTGAGTTAATACAACAACATAAAAATATTTGAAGAAAAAGTATAAATTATAAAATCCTTACTAAAATCAGGACTTAAAAAGGAAGGTGCTCCATATATATCTTTTAAATTTATGTGAAATGATTGTTTTTCATTAACACCCAAACTAAAATTTACATCTTTTTGTATCACGTTTTGCAAAGGAGAAATTATTTTAGAGAAATGAGGGATAATATTTTTTCTTATAAAAGACTACATATCCTTTTTGCTAGAAGGATAAGTAATTTTAGATATAGATTGAGTTCTTTCAGGATCAATCATGATTACATCTTTGGAAACTATGAAACCTAACAAAATTCCTTGTGTAACCGCAAAAATGTTTTCTTAGGGGTTAATGATATACCGTATTTTCTACAATGTTCAAAATTTTTCTTAAGAAGAGAGATATGGTCAAGTCGATTTTTAGAAAAAATGTAATGTCATCAAGATAGAAAACTAGAAAATTATTAATTAAGCCCCTAAAATAAATATCCATCACTCTTTGAAAAGTGGCTCATACATTTATTAAACAAAAAGGCATTTTCAGTAAGGATAGGCTCCCCATGCAGTTCTAATTGTTGTTCTGAGTTGATCATCAGGAGAGACTATAATTTGGTTATAACTTGAAAAACCATCAAGTAATGAAATAATTTTAGATCCAAATACCTTCTGGAGGATTTTCTCCATAGGAGGGACTAGGTAACTATCCTTCTTAGAAGATTTGTTAAGAATGCAGAAATTGACACAAAGTCGAATATCCCCATAATTCTTCCGAACTAGAACCATATTGGCTACCCACTGAGTATGACATGCTGAAAAATTGATTTTGGTAGACAAAATATTGTTCAATTCTTTTTTTACTATTGGTTCGAGTGTTGGGTTCATTTTCCTAAGTTTTTTCTGAAAAGGTTTTGTGGCAGGTTTCATTGGGATAATATGTTGCATGATTTGTGGATTGAAAGTTTTTAGATCACCATATTTCAATGAAAACACACATATATATTCCTTGAAACAACCATATAAAAGCTAACTTTTCAGAGAGTGTATAATCTATTCTAGATTGATAGATTGAGGGTTGGAATCAATCCCTAAATTTATAGTCTCATACCTTAATCAAGAACAATTTGTTTTACAATTAGGGACCACTTTAAACTTGTCATGAACATCATAGAATTTTTCCAATATAAAAATATAATTAGGGATATATTTTATCGTATCGATAGTTTTTTCTATTGAGAAATGCGGATGTATTACCAAAAAAATTTGTAGGTCTTCATCGTGAGTAATTTCATCGATAGAAAATCCTTGAAAGTGTATTCATTTATCAAAAATTTTAATATTTGTGAATCGTCATCGAAAACACGTCAGTTAGTAATATTATTAGGAATTGATTGTCTAAATATTAACTCAATTGAAAATTTATTAAGTGAAAAATATTCAAGCGGAACTAATTTAGAAGCTACATTAACTAACAAAACAACTTCTTGATTTTTAAAACTAGGAATTGAATTAATATTGAAAGCTTCAAAAATTGAAATAAGGTTCCATCCCTCTTTTCGATAATTATGAAGATGTTTTGGTATGAAATGAATTCAATTATGTACCTGTCTTATGATGATATCGAAATCACCATATACCACCAGTACCTTGACATCTAAATCTAACTTCAAACCTTGAATAAGAGCTTCATATTCAGCTATGTTGTTAGTACAATCAAACTCTAATCTATAAGCTATACAAGTTTTGTTTCCTTTGGATCAAATAGAAGGCATCCAGATCCTGCTCCTTCTTTTGATTTTGACCCATCAAAATAAAGTGTTCACGGTATATTAGTCACAATTACTTTAGTGTTAGTGATATGTGCATAGTTATGATTTTCTACATTACTTAGAGAATTCTGTAGTGCAAAATTAAGCTGAATATAAGTGAAATTCAAATTTTCATATTGTTATTTTATACCTGAAAATGGAAAATTTTCAGCCTGGAAATTCCCAAAATTCAGCTCATAAGTGAAAGTTCCCATGATTGAATTAGAAAACAACACAGGTTCATTGGATCATGTAACTATGTTACAATATGCTTCAAGTATCTTTCTCTTCCAATTTTGATTTGATTGGATTTTCCATTTTTAGGAAACCATAAGGTTGACAAATTTGTTGAAAAGAAACCATTCATATTTTGTGACCAATATATACATAGAAATAACCCATAAGCATCAGGAATGTTAGCAAAAACAATGTCTATAATCTAGTAAATTGATGGGTTACTTTCCAGCCTAATTTAAAACATCTTTAATTTCTCCTAAAACCTTTACGCTTTACTGATCTAATTGTGTGATTTGAGTCTCACATGGAGTATATTTCACTTTCAACCTTTGACATAGAGAAAAAGTCATGAAAAAGGATGATTCTATGGAATCAACCATACAGTTATGTACATTTCTATTATAAATTTCAAATGTTAGGGGAAATGGAGGAGTAGTAGACTTTGAATTTTTACCTATCAATGAGGTTTTATCAGCTATTAATTTTCCTTTATCTTTAGCAATCAAAAAATTATTTGAATTAACAACTACATTACCTTAAGTATTCTGAGTAATTAAACTCATTCAAGAAGTTATGATCATACCATTAGGAATAGCATATCTCTGAAGTAGATCATACATACCGATATTAGCACGAATCCTTTCAAATCTTCTATGATATCATATTGTAGATCTAACTTTTGTGTACTTGGGGTAGAAAGACATTTTTTAGTAGGTGGAAGAGTGTTATTCATTTAGATGAATTTAAACGTGATGCAACAAGAGTATTTGGTAATCCTTTACTTCGATTATTATAATCATGTTGACCTAAAGAAGGATATTTACTTTTTGTATTGTTCACTAAGCTATCCCAAAAGTGTCCAACTAGTTATTGTTCTTGTTCTTGTGGTTCATCTTCAGTTTCAAAATTTTCTTATTCTCTTTTATCATCTACTTCTTGATTTGAATAAGTTTTAGGAATAAACAATACTGCATGAATACTATTAAATATCTTCTCATTGACTATTACATCAAGAGGGGAATTTATTTTATTACTAACAGTATTTTGCTTAAATTGATTCCTAAAGAATCCTCTAGAAGAGGATGCTTTTGAATTTTTCTTTAACCCTAGCACTTAATTTTGTAATGCTCTGATAGTGTTTTGAAGTTGTTCACATCAAATTTTCTCACTTCTTTCAAGTTCATATGTGAGTTCTTTTCTTAGATAATTTATCAATTTTCCCTCTTCTTTCAGGTTCATATGTCATAGTTTTTTTTTAAAACTTTAATAGCCTCCTCAAAGGTTTCAACAAGTGTAAGCTTGTTGGTTTATTTAATAAACATGCCTAAATACTTTTGTAATGTTGAGGCGTAATTTTCTATAATAATATATTCTATGGGATGAGATGCAACAGGTATTTTATTCTTCAAAGTTAAAAATATCTTATTAAAATCTTTAATTCACTCTTTGTTATCTATTTTTATGCAAAATAATTCAAGAGATAATGCCACAGGCGATTTGTCTTCTCCAAATTTATCTAAAAATGATTGACCAAAGTCTATCTAGAAATAATGATGCTTTTCCCTCAAATTTTAATCAAAAAAGGCAGAAAACTACACCCTCATGTTGTACATTCATGGCTTGGACTGCCAGAATGAACTTATCAACATGATTTTCAGCTAGTTCCTTATTATCCGGTTTGAACTTAGGAAATGAGTGTTGTACTCTAGGTACAACAACTACACTTTTCCTTAACCAAGGTAAAGGAGGACTAGGAGGATTAGGTGGATTACCTCCTCCTACTCCAACCATGTTCTCTTCTTCTGAATCTGATGAATTACTATGATTACTAGGTGTTGGGATATCTAGTGGAGAATCTGGAGGAGATGGAGGTTGACCAAGATTATTGGATGGAATGAGTCTGATTGCAGTATTGCTTTCAGTAATTTCTTGAGATGAAGGATTAAACTGATAGCTTGGACTTCCTTATTCGAACTCTTGATTTTCTTAACCAGCTGCACAAGATGATTCAATATTTCTCGTCCTATGAGGTAAGTAAAAATCAATAGGGGGAATACTAGTCTACTGAGAATAAATCCTAGTAAGAACTCTTCTAGATTCTCCTAAAGCTTATTCAATTTGGTGTGGAGTGTAAGGAGAAGAAGCATGATCTCTTTCTAAGATCTCTCTAACAACATTTAAAAATAGGAAATCACTAATTTCTATTTCTTGAACTACTAAAGTATCTCGGACACCAAAGGTATTAGATTCGTTAATTGGTAAGGGATCTGAACTAAATGTAGGGTTGTTCTGAGCATTATCAACCATTTGTAGTTACATTCCCTCCTTCTAGAGCCATGTTTTGGCCGTATTTTCTATCTATGTCCAACTACAGAGAATCAACCCACACTAGTCGCTTACTGCAACTTCCAGTGTGTTTGGGTTAGTTGATTCTCACAAGTTGTGGTCCTTCACCCATCTAGGTTTCAATTCTCTTAAGGAGAGTTCTAAAAATTTAACCTAGAAAAAAATATATTATAAACTAATTAATAAAAACTGAACTAATCCTAACTAAAAAAATTACTTATCTACTAAGTATATTGATCTATCTACAATAAATTTACTATCTGATAGCTAAAATTGTCTATTTAACAACTAAAATTTTGTTTAACAGCTACAAGATAAGAAATAGCTTGTTTTGTCTAATCAGTAATTTTCTCTCTTAAGGAGAGTCTTTGTTTTGATTTTTCAAAATGATTCTCCCAAAAAACTGTTCAAAAAGATAAAACAGAACTAATTAAATACAAAATCTATTAACAATTGTTAAAACATAACTATGAAAAATAAAAATTGAAAATTTAATCTATGTAACTTAACCTATCTTGGCCAAGAGTGGATTAAAAAATATGCTAATAATCTATTGACCCTATTAGTAATAGAAAGTTGAAAATAACTGATGAAAGAAAAAATTTACATAGTTACAAAGATAATGACTTTCTATTGAAAAATAGTTTTATGATAAAGGACTATTAATAAAAAAATATTAATCAACTAAAAGCATAACTACCAATAAGTATTTAACATATCATACATTTTAATGTTTGAAATTTAAATGTATGTATCTAATCAATTGAATATCTATAGAAATACAGATTAATCAACCAATATGTTAATGTATATGTAATATTACTTAATCAAATTATAAATAAAAATTAATAATTTGACCTAAATAATATTTAAATCAAAACATAAAATGCACTTTGATTTAAGTCAACTAATACAATTCCTACAATTATCACAAAGTATAATTGTAAATGAACTAAGAAAAGAAGATTACTATGGAAAATAAATATAATAATTCATATTAATTGAATCGAAAATATGATACCAATTAGAGAATCACCGCTGAGAAAAATTAAAGTAACAACAGTTATCATAAAATTGCATCACAAAAAGATGTATTACTCCAATGCATAGTCTTCTTCCATGTACTCGAATCCCCCCATCAGCTGATTCCTCCTAGTTCATGTTGGGCCGAATTAATGTCATTTTAATTCCGTTGTAGTAATTGCCTAGCCATTTAATTTGTCAATCCGAGGTTCGTAGGCTTACGAAGAACATGAAAAGTATATGCAGGACTGAATCCAAATTAAGCTAATATAACCCCCCGTGAAACTAAGACTAATCTAATATAACCCCCCTTAAGCTGAAACAAGCAATTGCTAATCTAATGCTGGAAGATGAAACACACGGCTGAAAGTAAATTGCATCAAAAAAAGACAACATATGAAGAGCAACAAGACAACACATATGAGCTCATATTAACAATCAAGCAATCTTAATTTACATTACAAGAATCAATGACAAATCATGAAAGCATCAAAACTAATATTATGAATAATATCTAAGAATTCCCTTCTCCATATTACAAAGTCAATACTAACTTCTACAATCTACTATTCTCTAAGATAATCTAAGATCTAAGATATTATAAGATCTAAGATATTCTAAGATAATCTAGGATTTTAAGATTATTGAAATGAAGAGAGAGCACTCTCTTTTATACATGAAGGAAATAACCATCTCATAATGAGAGATCCACTATTCACTCAACCACTCAACTACTTTCCTATTATTACAAGATATGATCCCTTCAAATCCTCCACATATCTCTCACCAATCCTCCACATGTCTCTCAACCAAATCTCCATGATCTTCTCCTTGGAATATTCTTTGCATAACTATCTCCTTGAAATGGTGGAGGAGATGTACATGAATTAATCCTTTGAATTCACGTACACATTACAAAGCTCATCCATACTTTGATATATTAGTGAAAAACATGTCAATTTTCTAATATTTAATCATAAATTCACTTATAATACTAAAAATAAATAAAGTGGAAATAATAAGGTGAAACCCACATATATGTATGGAAATGGTATGATAAAAGGTTAATGGGATGATGAAATGTGAGGAATAGTGGAAGATAAAGTGGATGAAAAAGTGACATTTCTGAGTCCCAACAGTTTATGTAATAAAAATATCTAACTAAATTCAGTATTTTATGCAACTAATTCCTAAAAATAGACATTCATCTTTAATGCCTGCCAAGGAATAAAATCAATCTATCAATCATAATTGTTTTGTTTGACTCAAAATTTCTCAAATACATTCATCATAGTATACAAATTGTTGTGATGCATAACTGTTCTAACCGTTTGTTAACAAACTTCATAATAATCATCATCCACAAAACCGAAATGGGTCTATGTAAACTTAGTCATCGTAAAGACATGACGTCTGGATCCTAAAAGAGATGAACCATTCCATTGTCTGGTAGTAGCTCTTTATGAGAAAAACAACATCAAAACCAAAATCTATCCATCCAAGACACCTATCATCCAAAACATTGATAAAATTTCATTTCCAACAACAACCATTACCAAAACGCATCCAGATTGCAACCTGTCATAATCAAATAACAACATATCAATTTTTATAAAGAAATTGTGTTAAAATAACTGAAATAATGAATTTTAATCAATTCCCACATAATCCATGATTCTGTTGGTATGCTAATTAACATCTTGTCTTACCTGTAAAAATCGAAAAATGTTTCAAACGGTTATAAGAGAAAAATTTTAAGTCAAGATTTGAAGTTTCACAACTCTTCCTACCTTTGATAACCTAGCCTGCAACTTAACCATTTTAATATTATGTTTCTCAGACTATTTCATTAATATTTCATGTGTTACATACATATATCTCTTGATTGCTTTGTGTTTTTCCTTCTTTTGCGTCATATTCTCCCACATGTTTATCCAATATACCAATTCTTCTCCAAGCGTTTTAATTTCCTCATCCTTGACTAATGCATTAGGACACTTGAATTTCCAATTGAGATATACTTCTTCTAGAATCTTGTTTAAGTACTCTTTGAAGACTCTTATTGCTTCTAGAAGGTGAGGAGTTTCCTATAGATGTGGGTTTATATTCAAGGTCATCACGAGAATGCCTGTCCAACCCGTCATTGAAAGAATTAATGACAGGATCGCTTTCTTTACAATTTTCTTTTATATGTTCCTTATTATGATTGATTTCATGACTTGGAGACATATTTTCCTCTTCACTAAGGATTTCAAGTAGTGGATTTTCCTTTTGTTGATGAAAGGTTGTTGGAGTTATTATGGTGTCCATACTTCTAGTAAACCTTCAAGCAGTTCTAGAAATCGAATCTCTCTACTTAGGTATGATTTTATCAAAAAGAACAGAGTCTATGTTTTGACTTCCAAGAAATACATTAGGATTTTGGATAGGTTCTTCACTAGTTTGAACAAGCTGTGAAATTGTATAGCTTCTACCAACTGTCATACGATTATCCTTTGCCATGTTAACACTAACATCTCTTGACAAGATTGGTTACCTGTTTTCTAACTCCGTAGGGTTGGCATTAGATTTTAACACAGAGGATTCAATATCAAAGAATTTTCTTCTCTTTAACCAAGACTTAGACAAATATAGAGGCCAAAACTAAGTCACATTGAAACTATTGTTCGCTAGAAATTGGCCTTCTATCAGTTGATGATAACTAATATTGAACCAACATATTGATTAATACATAATCAAATTGAATCCATTCATGATTTCTTATAGTAATATGCACTGCATATGAAATTTTTTCGAGACTTTAACAAAAAAAATGGGAGATTGAATTTTGACCCTTTAAACACCATTAACAATTACAAATGATAAAATTGTACAGAAGAGTAATGACCATCACATGCTATATACCTGATGATAAATTGGAAATAAGGGTAACCATTGGGGTTTCATTAATTTCACATAAAACCAAAACTTGTCAACATAATTTGCAGGAAGAGGAAATAAGAACTTATTCCACTTTGCTTTGTCTATTTCCCCTCTTTTAAACCATTTTTATCCAATTTGAGGTAATTGTGTAGCCTTAGCTATGAAATCCTTAGAAGTTACCAAATTCAAATATCCTATATGTGCTACATTTTATTTTCAGATATAACACAAATCTATGGGTTTCTCAGCGTTATGACCATTAAAGCTTTTAAAACAATTTCCCCAACCAACCTCATCAATCAACTGAGAAGGCTCTAGCTCAATATCCAACAATTCATCACCAGCTAGTTCTATCATGCATAAGGGTTCCATTATTGCAGTACTGAGTGAACAATGAGGATACATGCTAATGAAGATTCTGCATCAACTTATTCTTTCATTCTAATATAAAAAACCTAATTTCATACCCTGCACTGGCCAACAACAAATAACTCCATTCCTAGAATTTTGATAAACAAGCAATGGTGTAGAGAAAAACACCATAATGATTCAAACAACGAAATCACAACCCTGTACATGAACCATAAATGAAATTAATTTCCTAAATCATGTCAGCAGGTAGAAATGATAGGATTGTGTACCACGATTACAGATGTCCAATACTGGTTGATGTTGTTATCACTGTTTTTCGCACAGCGAGAATTGGCAGGAAAGTAGGATAGAGCGACCCCATCCAAAGACAAGTAAAAATCTCCAGTCGCAGGGTGGCCAAGAAATTCGTTAAAAGCGAAAATTGTCTATGGTAATGATCAAAAGACACATCAAATTCATGGTCGAAAAGTATTTCGCTAAAAGCCTCAGGAGCGATCAAAAGTGCCCATCCATCCCTGTGAAATGACATTAAAGCAACCCTGAGTTCCGACGGCCACAATTGACGGAGGGAAGATCTAAAGGTGAGGTTGATTTCTCCAAATTGAAATGATCATGAAATGTTTGGTCCCCCAATCAATGAAATGAGTTAAAGGGGATAACATTTGATGGAGCAGATCTCATCGAAGAAAGATCCACGGTGGGCATCTCCTCTGCTGATGAGACATGCATGGGGAAAAATCATCTCATGGGTTCACGAGAAGTGGTACTTCAATACACATGTGCAGTCGATATCGAAAGGAATTTTGGATCCAAGGGCTGAAAATGAGGGAAATCGATGAATGTTGTAAACAAGGGAATTCAGGGGAGAAATGTGCAACTTCGCAAACGGTCTGCTTGTCCCGAAAAGACCCCATTAGTACCAAATCTCAAGGAAGATGTGCAAAAAGAAGAAATCAATGGGAAATTAGATGCTATGACATCATCAAAGCACACTTGCAATGGAAGAGTCGGCTCCACTACATATATAGTCCTCCTGAGCCCAAAGGTCATAGCATCAAGCATTCCAACAACTAGACAATCTCCCCAAAAGTTGATTCGCAGACGGCAGGTAAGGATCTTACATGTGGTGAGAAGACACAACGAAGGGAAACATTTCTAATATCGTCATCAGTAGGAATGAGAGGTTAAAGAACATCAAGTCCATGTGCCTTGATCCAGATGGTCTACAATGAGGTATAACACCGAAGGTCTTTTCACAGCCATTAATAGAATGTCGCAGTAAAGAAGACGACATGACTAGATCTCTAGCGGGAAGAAAGGATCCCAGGATCATGTGCTCACTCGTGTTGTCATCATGATAATCAATGGAGAAGTGTGTTATGATTTTGACGGTTCATCGTTGTGTCCAGTTTCTCCAGCTCTATATAAACACTACACTTTTGTGCAACTAAAAACAAAGATTAAGTGAGTGTGGAAGAGAAACTTAGAGTACCAGTCTACTGAAAGTTCTAAGAGCTCTAGAGGAGATTTGCAATGATCGTCTAGTTTGAAAAATTTGTCTGGCATGGTGTGTTGTTAGTTGGTAATCATAGCTTCGCATTCCTCGCTATCCTACACACATATCCTTGCATTGAGCATAGGTATGTTCCACTGCTTGGAACTAGTTTGTTTGCCCATATGACACTCGTCTTTTCCTAGTCTGTAACTATAAAGTTGTTTTATTATTTTTCAAGATTTTTAAATATTTGAAAAAGTCCAAAAAAAAAAATCAAAAAACCAAAAAGCCAGACAAGGAAAGATGTTATCTTTTGGCAGCTGTCGAGTCATGTCACCTTCGAACAGAGCACTATTTATCACATCCGTTGGTTGGGTTTATGGTTTGACTTTAGGAGTTGTACTCATTTATTTGATTTTATCTCCACCGACTGGTTAAGCTTCTAGTCCCCATGGAGCCTTTGTCGATTCCTCCTATGTCACAGAGATGTCCCAGTTTTATATATCAAGTCTATGCTGCCTTTATTTGGTCACCATTCACCATTATGCTCTTGTTCGAAGGAAGTTGAAACTTGAGTCGGCCATTCCTCAGATATCTTGACTTTGCATGTCGGCCATTCTCGGTACAGTTACTGGTTTGTGCACATTATGATCGAGTCCTTCCACATTATACAGCTTTTCTGAGTACCTCATGTTGGATGATGGCGGATGCCTTAATGCCCTCCTTCCAGCATATTTCATCCCATCGACTTCAGATCATTTATTCTGGGATTGAAATCTAGAGTCATTTTTGAGTGCCTTGAGACTTGCAGTCATCAAGCGCAAGTTCTCTTGCCATCGACAGTTTATGGGAATACATCAATGTCCCCTAATCAATGGATCCTCTCAAGTGTTTGACCTCAACATATTTATTCACACTTGTTAGTTTGCACTCTAGTACCTTGATTCCCATTTTCATTATCGGTGGGTGATCTCGCGTCTGTTAATGGTATACATCAATGACCGGTAATTAGATGATGGACTACTATCTTAGACCTTGACACCTCTATTCACATAGTTAGACATGTACTTGTAGTAGTTTGTGTAGAAGACCTTTCAGATTGGTGGCATCTCTTATATGTTACCTCCTTGATCATGCCAGTGTTCATGAGATTTCAGCTCTTGTGACTTGATTCTAGTATATGTCAGACATTTCTAGCCATTATGGATATCTTGATCCATTATATATCTTTAGCCATTATGGAGATCATGATCCTTTGTATATCTTCATCATGGAGATTCTGATCTATGTATATTGTACATGGGGATGACCACTTATGTGATATTTTGTATCATGCCTATTCATGGCCATTGTACTCTTATGTATCCAGGACTGTTAGATGTATTTGCAGTTATGTGCAGAGTTGTATCATTGTACTATGCTGATTGGGTGGCTGGTATTCCATTTGGGATCCTTCATCACTCCACTTCTGGGATGGACTTATAATGTATTTCGGCCATCGTATGACCCCTCTGACCTCACACATTAGGGGGCATCTATTATAGCTAATTTTACCACTTCAGGTGAATCACACTTGTATGGCCTTCCCCTGTCCCTCTGCAGACTCCTTAGACCCCTTGGACCATTTTTTTTCCTTTGATGTTTCCTATACCATCCCTATAAACATGTGAAAATTGATACACGTGAATTTTAAACCCATAATCACATATATACGTGGGGTTGACCTCTAAAACCAGGTACATCGGGATGTGTGCAAAATCCAAATCCTTTTGGAGTTTTCCTTGACATGGATCCGACTCACTTGACTCCTGGCCTTACATATGCCTTGAGATCACTCGGATTCGACCTTTCATTACCCATTTGAAAAGCTATATAAGGAACTCTTTGGATACATTGAAGGCATAAGAGAATTGAGAGCAAAGAAACTATAGTCCATTGTTGGAGGAACTTGTACTTCAGTCTGCATCCCTTTGTCCCTTGGATCACTTTTGTGTTCTTCCCAAGCTTTCCTTTTGCTTGTGAGCTTTCTATCGAGAGATGGAGGATTGAGGTGGTGGAGGCCCAAGTGGGGGATTCAGTTTTTGCGATTCGCAGACGTGCCGACAAAGGTTGTATCCATTGTAATCTATGATTTTATGTTAATAGAAATATATTTTCTTGTCCAATAATGTATGTTTGAATGAATATTTTATTCATGGATGATTTCAAATGCTTATACATTGTTTATTATATATGCTAGAATAGATCTAACACCCATATATATAGTATACTAGTATTGTTTACTTCTTGTTGAGGAAGTGATTAATCAATTCAAGCTGAAGTTGGAAAGCTCAATGGGGATCTACTTCCACCATCCGGAATAAGGTATGAGGTCTGATCCTTTAGTGTTATATATTTGATTTCTATTGCATATTGGAAATGATTGATTTCTGGAGTCAAGCTGTCTGTTGTGGTACCCCAAGCCATAGGAATTTCTCTCCATAACACATATACCCTTGTTTATGGAAAAGAAGCTATCCTTCCTCCTAACAGTATGCTACCATATTCCATAATAGCCCAAGAGTCTAGAGGCATAGATAACTAAATCCTACAAATTAGAATCTATAATCTTTTGAAGGCGGAGGAGTCTAGATCCAAGGCCAAAGAACGTTTTAAGCATCAACAGGAAGTGGTGAAATGGTGGTTTGATAAACATAAAGCTGGAAAAAAGGAATTTGAAGTGGGAGACCTAGTTCTTAAGTGGGATCACTTGCATGATGAAAAGGGGAAACGCACGAAGTTTCAACAGTTATGGGTAGGCCCTTTTCAGATTGCAGCAAAACTTGGCCCCTCAACCTACAAATTGCAAGATTTACAGGGGTGGAAAGAGAACTTACCAGTTAATGGTTTAGTTCTCAAACCTTATTTTTCCTAATTTTTGTTTTTGATTTGTAAATAAATAAACTGATTTAGTTGTTTATTTTGGATTTACCTTATTTCTGTTTTTTTTAAGATTTTGATGGATTTAAATAAACGAATCAAACTTTTGGTTGCATGGAGAGCGTCAGGATTCTAGATTAACTAAAATCCTTGACTATAAGATTGTGTACTTTTGTTTTATCTGAAAGAATTTCTTCTAGTTTAGTAGTTTTCCTAAATGGCTATGAACACATTGAAGTCCTACTTAATACTTGTAAAATAACTCAGGGTCAAAAGGTCTGGAATACTATTTCGAGGTTCCATCCATCTCACATTTAAAAAAAATGTCTTAGGGGGTGACAAGAAAAGACCCATGGAAAGGAATCAAGGTAAACATTATATTATATAAATAATCCCACGCCAAGAATTGAAAGCCAAAAGGCAGATAGGAGTCAAGAATCTCCAGAGAAAGCAATACGTTTCAAAACAAAATACTAAATCATATGAGTACAAAATTGCCAAAGTTCTTCTCCATCCATGAGCTGAAAATTAAATACATCTCTCACACAAAAGGACACTATGGATAGAGGAGCCTGAATAAAAATTCAAAAAGAAAGGCATGCAGGAGGACTCAAAAAGGACAAAAAGGTCCAAAAGCACAAAAATTGCAAAATGGCATGGGAATGAGGAACAAATGAATATTTCTGTTTACCATATGTTACAATCCAGTGGTGTCCAAGATGGAAACTACCCAAAGACAGAGGTAAAAAATAAATTCATATTCCTGTCCTCAAAAGAGTTATCTGGACTTTTAAATCTTGGTTCCCATGATCCCTAAATTGGACTGATATCAATGATTAAAGTACATACATTTGTCGTTTACGAAATCTAGACATCTATAGCAATTCAACATGTTAGTATTTATTGTCAAAATAGTCTGTTGCTCAAAGAAGAAGTTTTCCAGAGATCTGGGTTCACCAGATAGTCTCCAATTGTTGCAGCTACAACTTTCTTCCCAAATTTTTTAAAATTTTGGACCCTCCTTGTTGATTTTATCTTGCGTGGTTTTATTGGTTTCCTGAACTCAGTTGTTCCTTTGCTACAATTTTGGATTTTCCTGAGTTTTAATTGAGTTTAATTGTTTACCGCTTTCAAAGGATGAATGATTATTTTTTGTCTACAAATGCTTTTGACTGTGAAGTTTGAATTTTTTTTACTAATGGATTGATTTCCTTTATCACTATCGGAGGTCGTTTGAATAGTGAATCGGGGTAGTAGTTCTTTACGCAGCTGCCATTGCGGAAGGTAAATTACGAATGTCCCGATGGAAAGTCTAGTTTTTCACCAATGTGTTTTTGTTACATTTTACTATCGGTGTTTAAGTCTTCTAAGTTGTTGCTGTTCTGGAGGGCAGATGGAAAACGTTTTGATGGACAGTTCTGATTTTCGCCGATGCCTTTGTTTTATTGATCAAACTTTTTACTTTGCAATGTTTTTATTTTCACTATTAGAACGGTGTTGATGATTGATCAGATCTTTAGTATTTTGTGTTGCTGACACGGCAGCAGCATTGAGCCTTTGGTCACCGATACATACTAATCAAATATTTTGATCGTCGATAATTCTTGTTATTGCGGAATCCGTTTTTTGTCCACCTTCCACTATTGCGGCTGTGTATTGATCTTTTCTGCCGACGCATTGTGATTAGTCCTTCCAATCTCCGATTCCTGTATGGCAGCTTTTAGTATTTTATTTTGCCGATGTTTTATTTTTCCCCAAAACCTTTAGTCTATATGGTCTCTATCGTTGCGGGGACTTAGTGGATTTACCATCCGACTTATAGTGTTTCCGCGCACTGATGAGAGTTTTCTTTTCAACCGATTCTTAGTATTTTTCCCATCGGTGAGGGTTTTCCCACCTTTCTCATGTGCTTTTACTTTGTTTTTCGATGGAGGTTACTTTGTAATTTTTCATGCTTTCTTCAGAAGATAGTCGAATTGGTCGGATGCGGCCCGAATTGAGATAGAGAGTCTGTTTTTTGGACTTTTGTTTTAGTTTGGATAGTGGATTTAGCAGAGTTCAAGATACTAACTTGCAAGATTCTCTTTGCATTATCATGTTTCTTTTCATGCATTAAATTTGTTTATAGTTCATTTTATAGAATGCATGTATTAGTGCAGTTTGTGTTACTTTGTTAAACTCTAAATGGTCTAAATCTCCTATGTTCATGACATGGTGACTACTGCAAGCAAGATATGACTAAAAGTCAAAGAAGAAGGGAGGCAGCAAGGGAATAAGAGGCTGAAGCATAAAGAAGCGGATAGAAAAGGAGGGATAAAGTGAAGGTATGAGATCAACAAGGTCTAATAGGACCATTGAATTCGATAGCAGCAGAGGCCTAGGCTTGGGAAAAGTTTATCACTGATCAAGCTGGTCTCTCGTTATAAAAGTTATATTAAATTTCAATGAAATGTAACATATTGTATAAATCACGAGCACCCACTAAAAGACAAGATTGTGGGATTGAATGGTTGGGGAAGCCCAAAGGTCACCCGAGGGGCAACCCAAAGGTTTTGGTTGTTTTTGTATAAATATAGGAGAGTTAGTTGTAGAAAATGAATTTTTCCCAGATAGATTTGTGAGAGTATGATGTAAGAAGAACTATTTCCTTTTGCATAAAGAAATTACAAGTTTCCTCTTAGAGAAACCTTTGTGGAAGGTTTCAAATGATGTGATATGGATTTGTTGAATGTGAACTATTTCATTTTCAGCTGTTATCCATTAACTGTGAGATCGTTTTAACTCTTTGAACCTATGTTCTTGTTATGAATGCGCTCTAGTTTAGTCTATGAAATTTCCACTGTGGGTAATGAATTCTTTTCATAAATAGTGAGCTACCTTGTTGTTCATATATATATAAATGTTCATGTGTTTTGAAAAAAGTAACAGCTATCTGTGATTTTTCTTAATGCATGCGCAAAATACATTACTCATTGATAAATGATAATCTTGCTCCCTAGGGATAGGTTAGATAGTTAGTTTTAGTTTTTTGCTGTGTGTGATTTAGATGCGAGACAGTTAAGATGAGAGGTAAGAACCTATGCATCACATTGTGCTCGCTTCTCGTATTCTCTATCAATATGAATTTTTAGATAGGCACTTGCATCTCATACTTAAATACAAAAACTAAAAACATACACAGTGGACTGGGCCATAACCGGTAAAACCTTTTATTTTTTTTACTTGACCTACGGTAGTCGGACTGTAAACCGGACGGATTCCCCATACCAAACAGTAATGGGCTAGTTGGGAACGTTTACTGGGGCGAATCCATAGCTGTTGTTACCTACGATTTTCCAGGCCTCAACAGCGCTATAGTTGGGTGAGTGTGTGTCTCAAATAGAGAGGCTCACTCTCTATTTATACTAGTTTTTGACTTGACAATTACTTACCAGGGCCGACTTCTCTAAGAGAATTTAATAACCTCGTTTCCCCACAACTGTGGGGACTTTACCCCCGACTTAAAAATGAGGGTTAATATATATTGCTTTACATGACTTGATTACATTAATGATTCTCCCTATAGGAACATCAGGGACCAATGAAATACAATATATGAAATATACAAGTGAATATATTCTGAAGTTACAAATACATCAACACTCCCTCTTAACTAGGAAGGTATTATCTTGACACAATTCATTGGCACAAGTCTTCCTCACTAGATCAAAGTTGGATCATCACTGGATCATCATCAATGGATCATTATTAATGGATCATCATCAAATTTGGATCATCACTAGATCATCATCATCATCACTGTTTTCGCTATCTCAATCAAATGGTGCTATCTCTCAATTCTTCTCGTCATAGGAAGTTCTACAGAGCCACCCCTTTTTCATGTTGGTTGTAAGCCTAGCCTCCATGTAGGTCTCCATCAATAGAGCTAGCCATTTTTCATGATGGATGTGCCTCTATAGAGCTAATACTTTTTCATACTGGATGTACCTCTACAGAGCCAGTCCTTTTTCATACTGGATGTAGGCCTCTATAGAGCCAGCCATTTTTCATGTTGGATGTACCTCTACAGAGCTAATCCTTTTTCATACTAGATGTAGGCCTCTACAGAGCCATCCCTTTTTTATGTTGGATGTACCTATACATATCTAGTCCTTTTTCATACTAGATGTAGGCCTTTCCCTTTGCAAGGTCTTCCGCTACAGATCCAATCATTTTTCATACTGGATGTAGTTCTACAAAGCCAGTCCTTTTTCATACTAGATGTAGGCCTTTCCCTCTACAAGGTCTTTCACTATAGAGCCATTTTTTTTTCATACTGGATGTAGTTCTAAGAGCCAGTACTTTTTCATACTGGATGTAGGCCTTTCCCTCTGCAAGGTATTCCACTATAGAGCCAATATTTTTTCATATTGGATGTAGTTCTCAGCAGTTATATCTAACCATGGGAGGCACCAATCCTACCACCATGTCAGAAAGGCACAACACTTACTTCTGACCATGGGAGGAACCAATCCTACCACCAGGTCAGAAAGGCTCAGCACTTACATCTGACCATGGGAGGAACCAATCCTACCACCATGTCAGAAAGGAAAAACACTTACTTCTGACCATGGGAGGAACCAATCCTACCACCATGTCAGAAAGGCTTAACACTTACATCTTACCATGGGAGGAATCAATCCCACGACCATGTCAGAAAGGTTCACGGACTCATCACATCCACTTGGAAGGAACTTAGATCTAGAGAACAACAAGATTCTCCGTGAAGTACTCAAACTTCACTCTGGCTAATGGCTTGGTCAACACATCACCTATATGTTCTTGCATCACAACATACTGGAGCTTCACTACTCCTCTATGCACCATATCCCTGATATATTGATATTTGATCTTGATATGCTTCGACTTGTCATGGAACACTGGGTTCTTCGACAACTTCAGACAACTCTGGTTGTCGCAATTAGGGATAATTTTAGGGGCGAATTTTAGCCCAGTGGGCTATTTTTTCATGTTTTTCTCCCCAAAAAGATTCTCCATTTTGCATTTTTTGAAGCCCTGTTTCGCCCAATTTTGATGAGGTAAATTTTTTTCACCCTAAAAAATTCCAAATTATTATATAAATGATATAAAATCCTTGGAAATTAAAATATTTTTTGAAAAATATCGCCAATCATTATATAGTTGCCATTTTAAGAATTGGTAATATTCGCTAACATTTATACACTTTTAAATAAGTGTGGTTCCTTAAAATCATCCTTGGTCGCAATATATATAAGTATCATCAAAACGGAGATCAAATAGATCAGATAGTAGCTTCCTTAGTCACACTACCTCACAACTAGATGAACAAGATACAGCATACTCTGCTTCGGCTGTACTCAGTGCCACACAAGACTGCTTCCTGCTAAACCAAGAGATCATACCTAATCCCATATTGAAGCAACACCCTGAATTTATCTTCCTATCAATGGAACTTCCTTCCCAATACGAATCCACATAACCTTCCAGTTTAATCTTCTGATTCGCCTCATACTTGAGCCCATAATCAACTGTACCCTTCAGGTACCGTAGAATATGCTTTGCAGCAATCAGGTGAAAATGTCTTGGGTCTGTCAAGAACTAGCTCAATGTGTTCATAGCAAAGCAAATATCTGGTCTCGTGTTCTTTAGGTACATCAAGGACTCAATCATCTGATGATAGATTGTAGCATCAACCGACTCTAATGAATCATCACTCGATAGCTTTAGGTTCGATGCCATAGGTGTGTTCATGGCCTTGCAATTCATCATCCTGAACCTCTTCAGGATCTCTACTGCATACTTCCCTTGTCCCATGGAGATTCCATCTGCATTCTGCCACACCTCCATGCCTAGAAAATAGTGCATCATACCCAAGTCTTTCATCTCGAACTCGGCAGCAAGTTTCCTCTTCGTGTCAGCAATCAACCCATCCTCACCTGTTACAAACAAGTCATCTACATAAAGTAGGAGTATCACTAGGTTCCCTTCTTCAACCTTGTAGTAAAGGTTGGAATCAACTTTACTCTTGGTAAATCCCAAACTAGTCAGGAAGTTGTCAATCCTATCGTACCATGTCATGGGTGCATGTTTCAAACTATCCAAGTATTTCTTCAATTTACACACATGATTTTCCCTATCATGTGTCTCAAAACCAATCGGTTTCTCCACATACACTTCCTCTTCCACTACACCATTCAAGAAAGTAGTCTTGACATCCATCTGTTGTATCTTCCATTTCATTACTGCATCCATAGAAAGCACTGATCTGATGGAAGTGTATCTGGATACAGGTGCAAACATTTCTTCATAATCTATTCCTTCTTTCTAGGAGAAGCCACGAGCCACAAATCTTGCTTTATATTTCTCTATGTTGCCATCTACGGCATGCTTAATCTTGTAGATCCACTTGGAAGTCACACTAGACTTCCCCTCTGGTCTTGGGACAACATCCTAGACATCATTCTTCATGATCAACTGGTACTCCTCAATCATAGCATCCTTTCATTCTTTCTTTTCTATCATTGCTTCATAGTTGGAAGCTTCTTTATCAATGATGTTACATAATAGGGATACATAATCGGAGTAGAACCTAGTTCTTTTCCTCTCTCTCTGTATTTCTTATGGAGCCCCATATCTTTCTGCACCTTCAATATCCTATCGTACCCATGTAGGTTTCATCTTGTGAGGATTCTTCTCCTAGGTTGGATCCATAGGTTCTTGGGTTTTTTTTATTTCTTGATCTTCTTCTTGAGTTGCATCATTCATAGTTGTATCTTGAATCCTGGTTGTTTATGCTTCTTCAGGGTCTTCAACATGTCCCTTTGTGGATTTGTTGTAAGTTGAGTCTTCATCAAATTTTATGTCTCTGTTGATGTCGATCTTCTTGAATCCTGGGAAGTATATTCTATAAGCCTTCGAGATTTCACTATATCGCACAAATATACCCTTCTTTCCTGAAGGATCTAATTTTTTACTCTTTTCTTTCAGAATGTGTATGTACACTGGACAACCAAATATTATGAGATAACTGACTTCTGGTTTCTTTCCATAGAAGACTTCTTTAGGTGTCATGTTCTCAAGTACTCTATGTGGAGTATGGTTCTATACATACACAGTTGTCCTACAAGCTTCTTCCCATAGATGCTGTTAGTTTTTCAACATTAAGCTAGCATATCATTAGGATATTTAACTGAGAGAACAACAAGCACAACAATCAAACACAAGAGACAATGAACACAGTGTTTTTCCTCGGGGAAACCATAAATGGAGAAAACCTCGCAACTTCCTCAGAGATAGAATTAGCACCAAAGTGAAACCCAAAAACAGTAAGACAATCTCCTGACAGAAGTAAGCTCTTTCCTCTAGCCCCAGTGTCTTTCTCTTCCTCAACTATGCACTACACTTGAGTGTGTATGAGTTGTTTGTTAAATAGAGAGTCCAGCTCTCTATTTATACTAATCTTGACATGAATAAAACCCTACTAGGGCCGACTTAACTAGGTGAGTCTAATAACCCTAGTTCCCTGAAACTGCGAGGACTTTAACCCTTATACAATAGGAGGGTTACCCACAATGACTTGACATGACTTGTTTACATTATAGATTCTCCCATTAGGAACATAGAGGCATGACATTACACAAGAACATCCCAGAATAAACATCGGGTTACAATAGATAAGAAATATAAGTGAATACATTCTGAAGTTACAATTACATCAACACTCCCTCTTAACTAGGAAGGTATTCTCTCGACACAATTTTCATCACTGGTATTCTTCTCTAGATCTTCTTGTCATCTGCATTCTTCAAGTCTTCTTCGTCTTCAAGTCGTCTTTTTCTTCAAGTCATCTTCGTCTCTGGATCTAGATCATCATCACTAGATCTGGATCATCACTCGATCTGGATCATCATCACTAGATCTGGATCATCACTCAATATGGATCATCATCACTAGATATGTATCATCACTCGATCTAGATCATCTTTGGAGCATCATCTCTGGATCTTGATCATCTCTGGATCTGGATCGTCTCTGCTGGATCATCAATATTGAATCTTCACAAGTGTTATCTCATGATTCTTCTCGTCATAGGAAGTTCTACAGAGCCAACCCCTTTTCATGCTAGATGTAGGCCTAGCGAACATGTAGGTATTCGCCCAGTACTTACATCTCATCATGTAGGAACTAATACTATAATCATATCAGAAAGGCAACGCCCAACATTCACATCTGACCATGTGGTAACATAGCCCACAACCCTGTCAGAATGGCCCAACACTTACATCTGATCAACCAATGATCGAAGAAAGGCCCAGCACTTACACTTGGCCATGCAAGGAACTAATCATGCATGCCAAAAGGCTCCTGCACTTACATCTGATCAACTAATGATCGAATAAAGGCACTGCACTTACATCTGATCAACCAACGATTGAAGAAAGGCATAGCACTTATATCTGATGATTTTGCAAAAAATGAAGGGCACACTCCTCTCCAAGTCAAAAATAGATCCAACAAATTCTTGAATGCAGACGAATAGTCACATGATCGAAGAAAGGCTCAGCACTTATATCTGATCAACACATGATCAAAGAAAGGCTCTACACTTACATTTGACACATACAAGGAACCAATCCATCTACATGTTAAAAAAGGCATGCACTCACATCTGATCCTGTAAGAATCAATCCTACCGTCATATCAGAATGGTCCCCAATCCTAGACTGAGCTACCTGGTAACTAACCAGGTGCCTCCATTCTCCAGGAGAATGGCAGTTGCCCTTACATTTTTCCTACTCGACAGAATGGATAGCACTCACATATGACATGGAAGGAACCTATCCTCTCACCATGACAGAATGAATCAGCCCTTATATCTGACCTACTCGTCAGAATGGCTATGGATCTTAGCACTCATATCTGACATGGAAGGAACCAATCCTCTTACCATGATAGAATGGCTCAGACCTTACATCTGACCATGGAAGGAACTAATCCTCTAACCATGTCAGAATGGCTATGGGACTCATCACTTTCCCTTGGAGGAAACCTCTATCTGGAGAACACCAAGCTTCTCCCTGAAGTACTCGAACTTCACCCTATCCAATGGCTTCATCAATACATCAGCTATCTATTCCTCTGTCGCAACATACTGGAGCTTCACTACTCCCTTCTGCACCATATCCCTGATATAGTGATATTTGATCTCGATATGCTTCGACTTGTCATGGAACACTGGATTCTTTGACAACTTTACGCAATTCTGGTTGTCACAATGTATACAAGTATCATCCATCTAGAGATCAAATAAATTAGATAGTAGCTTTCGTAGCTATACTGCTTCACAACTAGCTGAACAAGCTACGAAATACTCTGCTTCAGCTGTACTCAGTGCCACACAGGATTGCTTCCTACTAAACCAAGAGATCACACATGATCCCATACTAAAGCAACAACCTGAAGTGCTTTTCCTATCGATGGCACTGCCTGCCCAATATGAATCAACATAACCCTCTAGGTTAATATTCTAATTCACCTTGTACTTGAGCCCATAATCAATTGTACCCCTCAGGTACCTCAGAATGTGCTTTGCAGCAATCAAGTGAACATGTCTCAGATCTGTCAAGAACTAGCTCAAGGTGTTCACAGCAAAGTAAATTTCTGGTCTCTTGTTTGTCAGGTACATCAAGGACCCAATCATCTGACAATACATTGTGGCATCAACCGTCTTTGATGAAGCATCACTTAATAGCTTCAGGTTCAATTCCATAGGTGTGGACATAGCCTTGCAGTCCATCATCCCAAACCTCTTCAAGATCTCTATTGCATACTCCCTTGTCTGAGGGAGATTCCATCTGCATTCTGCCACACCTCCATACCTAGAAAATAATGCATCATACCTAAGTCCTTCATTTTGAACTCGGTAGCAAGCTTTCTCTTCGTATCAGCAATCAACACATCCATACCTGTTACAAACAGATCATCTACAGATAGGAGAAGCATCACTGGGTTGCCATCTTCAACCTTGTAGTAAATATTGGAATCTGCTTTACTCTTGGTAAAGCCCAAACTGGATAGAAAGCTGTCAATTCTGTCATACCATGTCCTGGGTGCCTGTTTCAAACTGTACAAGGTTTTCTTCAATTTGCACATATGAGACTCTCTATCATGTGTCTCAAAACCGAGTGGCTATTCTACATACACTTCCTCTTCCACTACACCATTCAAGAAAGCAGTCTTGACATCCATTTGGTGTATCTTCCATTTCATTACTACATCCAATGAAAGTACTGTTCTAATGGAAGTTTATCTAGCCACAAGAGAAAATGTTTCTTCATAATCTATTCCTTCCTTTTGTAAGAAGCCACGAGCCACAAATCTTGCCTTATATTTTTCAATGCTACCATCTATAGCATGCTTGCTCTTGTAGATTCATTTGGAAGTTACAACCGACTTCCCTTCTGGTCTTTGGACAACATCCCAAACATCATTCTTCATGATCGATTGACACTCTTCGATCATAGCATCCTTCCATTCTTTCTATTCTTCCATTTCTTCATAGTTGGAAGGTTCTTTATTGATAACATCACATAGTAAAGCTACATATCCGAAACAAGATCTGGTTCTCTTTCTTTCTCTATGATTCTCTTCCGGAGCCCCGTATCTTTCCGCACCTTGGATAATTTCTTGTAGCCAAGCATGTTTCCTCTTGTGAGAATTCTTCTCCTGAGGTGGATCTACAAGTCTTTGTGGTTCTTCAAATTCTCGATCTTCTTCTTGAATTTCTTCATTCATGGTTGTATCATGAATTCTAGGTGCTTTTGCTTCTTCAATTTCTTCAGCAGGTCTCTTTCTAGATTTGTTGTAAGTTGTGTCTTCATCAAATGTTACATCCCTGCTGATGTCGATCTTCTTGTATCTTGGGAAGTATATTCTGTAAGCCTTTGAGATTTCAGAGTATCCCACAAATATACCCTTCTTTCTTGAAGGATCTAGTTTTGTTCTCTTTTCTTTTGGTATGTGGATGTACACTAGACAACTGAATATTCTGGGATGGTTGACTTCTGGTTTCTTGCCGGAGAAGACTTCTTCAGGAGTCTTATTCTCGAGTACTCTATGTGGAGTATGGTTTTGTACATATACCGTTGTTCTGGCTGCTTCTGCCCATAGATGCATAGGAAGATCTTGATCATGAAGCATTGCTCTTGCAGCTTCCATGATGGTTCTATTCTTCTTTTCTGCAACCCCATTCTGTTGTGAATTGTAAGGAGTGTAAAACTTCCTCTTAGACCTTGATTATTTGCATAAGTCTTTGAATTCATTTGATGTGAATTCTCCTCCATTATCTGATCGAAAGGTCTTGATCTTCTTTTCTATGTGATTCTAGTTCAAGGCTTTGAATTCCTTGAACTTGCTAAAAACTTCATCTTTGTTCTTCATGAATTAAATCCATGTCTTCCTAGAAAAGTCATCAATGAAAGAAACATAGTATGCATACCTGCTTAGTGAGCTTGATGACATTGGTCCGCATACATCGGAGTGGATGATTTCCAAGATTCATTTTTCCTTGCTCTCACTACTTGGAAATGTCTTCTTTGTATTCTTTCCTTTCACACATCCTTTGTAGACCCCTTCATGTTTTGATTGAATTTTTGGAAGACCTTCAACAACTTTGTTTGCAAGTGGCAGTGCTTTGTAATGCACATGTGCAAGCCTTCTATGCCAAAGTTCATTTGGCTCTACTGTGTCATGGACCATAACTTGTTTTGGATGGCCCTTCAGCTTGTATAAGCCTACTTCTTATTCTCCAATCACTATTGCATTATCAATATTCTTTCCTCTTGTCCATCTACAAATGCAACCCTCATACCTTTTGCATCCAATGCTGATATTGATAGAAGATTCTTCTTCAATCCTATTACAAACAAGATATCTTTCATTTTTATAGATTTTCCAGAGTCTAGCTTGTAGGAGGATTCACCACTACCTTTTATGGGATATTAGTAGTCATCCCCAAGCTTCACCTTATAGGGTGAGTTATGTTCGGATAGTTTCTCAAAGGATTCCTTGAAACCTGTCATGTGCTTGGAAGCCCCAGTGTCAATAATCCAATCTTTTCTTCCATGTGTGATAGTTCCCGTGAGAGTGAAGATCAGAACATATTCATCTTCACTTGAAGAGTCTTCACTTTCTTGTTTTACTCTCTTCCTGGGAGGATCATCATCCTCAACAGTGTGAGCATGATGTCTTCTTTTGGAGTTCCTCTTCTTCTTGGATCCATTCTTATTATTGGGACATTTTTTAGCAAAGTGTCCTATTTCATTGCATGTATAACATCTGTGTCTCGATGGATCCCTTCTCATAAAGTTATTTTTTTGATGAGAATGCTTACCTTGGTGATGATGACTTTCTCTTCTTCCTTTCTTGGAGTGTATTGTGAGAGATTGATCTTCACTTCCCATCTTTTCTTCTCGAGCAGTTATCTGAGCTTCTTGTTGAGAGAATTCTTCCCATAGTCTACTGAACTTGACCAACTTCTTTCTAGCACAGATTCCTTGGATGAAAGAATCCCATGACCTAAGGAGGCCATTCAATGTTGCCATCACAATTTATGCATTCTCCACTTCTTCATCTACAGCTTCTAGTTGTTCTTTGATCTGGGAGACCCCTGTGAAGTATGAATAGATGGTCTCCTCATTCTGGATCTTGACATTCTTCAACTGGTTCCTTAGATTCATCTTCCGATTGATGTTCTTCCCTTCAAACAATTTGGTTAGGGCATCAAGCATGGCTTTAGGTGTCTTGAGAGAGGACACCTATGGAATGAGGTGATCCTTGATAGAATCAGCAATGATCCTCTTTTCCATAACCAAATTATTCTTATGTAATTCCTTGGCCTCATCTCCCTCTAGAACTAGAACCTCGTCCTAGATATAGGAGTCCAACTCATTTTCTTCCAGGACCAGGGAGATCCTATACTTCCAAGCTTAGAAGTTATCAGCTCCCTCAAGATTTTCATCAAGCTTGGTATGCTGAGACATCTTAACTGAGAACCTCAAATGGAAATACAAAATATTTAGATCTTACCAAGTCAAGATGTTGGATCTGGATTTGAAGCTGAAATCCTACAGTACTGGTTCAAGAGCAGATTACGGTTTTGCTTTTCTAGAGTTTTGCCCAACCAAATGCTTTGAAATTGATCACTAACTTCTATTTTGGGAAGGAGATCAATTCAAGCCTAGGATCACTGAAAAATTCCTCTTCTGTGAAAAGCCCTAATTTCTAGCAGGAGTGTCGGGTCCAAAACTAAAAAACCTCATAATTGGATTCTGCTTCGACAGAAAGATGTGCCCTAGGGAGGAGAGTTATTCCACCTTAATTTTGTTGAAAATATGTGGAGAGAGATCCACAAAATAGGAATCCCTAGTTCCCGCATATGCACAGTGTCTTCTTCTCAGGTTAGCTCTGATACCATGTTAGTTTTTCAACATTAAGCTAGCATATCATTAGGATCTTTAACTAAGAGAACAACAAGCACAACAATCAAACACAAGAGACAATGAACGCAGTGTTTTTCCTCGGGGAAACCATAAATGGAGAAAACCCCACAACTTCCTCAAAGATAGAATCAGCACCAAAGTGAAACCCAAAAAAGGTAAGACAATCTCCCGACAATAGTAAGCTCTTTCCTCTAGCCCCAGTGTCTTTCTCTTCCTCAACTATGAGCTACACTTGAGTGTGTATGAGTTGTGTGTTAAATAGAGAGTCCAGCTCTCTATTTATACTAATCTCGACATTACTAAAACCCTACTAGGGCTGACTTCACTAGGTGAGTCTAATAACCCTAGTGCCCTAGAGCTACAGGGACTTTAACCCTTAGACAATAGGAGGGTTACCCACAATGACTTCACATGACTTGTTTACATTATAGATTCTCCCAATAGGAACATCGGGGCATGACATAACATAAGAACATCCCGGAATAAACATCGGGTTACAATAGATAAGAAATACAAGTGAATACATTTCAAAGTTACAATTACATCAACAGATGCATGGGAAGATATTGATCATGAAGCATTGCCCTTGCAGCTTCGATAATCGTTCTATTCTTCCTTTCTAGAACCCCATTCTATTTTGGATTATATGGAATGGTCAACTCCCTCTTAATCCCTAAATCTCTTCATAATTCTTTGAATTCATTTGATGTGAATTCTTCGCCATTGTCTGATTGAAATATATTGATTTTATTTTGTATGATTCTCGATCAAGGCTTTGAATTATTTGAATTTACTGAATACTTCATCTTTTTTTTTCAAGAAGTATATCCATGTCTTCCTATAAAAACATCAATTAAAGAAACATACTATGCATACCCACTCAATGAACTAGATGACATCGGACCACATACATCGGAGTGGATGATTTCAAGATTCCTTTTTCCTTGCTCTCACTACTTGGAAATGTCTTCTTTGTGTTCTTTCCTTTCGTACATCCTTTTCAAACACCTTCATGCTTTGCCTGTATTTCTGGAAGACCTTCAACAACTTTGCTTACAAGTGGTAGTGCTCTATAGTGCACATGTGCAAGCCTTCTGTGCTAGAGTTCATTTATCTCTACTAAGTCATGGACCAAAGCTTGTTCTGGTTGGCCCTTTAATTTGTATAATCCTCCCTCTTGCTTTCCAATCACAAATACATCATCTAATATAGTCTTTCTGTTTGGCCACATAAGGACTTGGTCATCTACAAATACAATCCTCATTATTTTTTCATCTAATGCAAAGCTGGAGACAAGGTTATTCTTTAGTCCTGGTACAAATAAGAGATCCTTCATCTTCATATATTTTCCAAATTCTAGCTTATTGTAGGATTCACCACTACCTTTTATGGGATACTAGTAGTCATCCCCAAGTTTCACTTTATGGGGTGACTCATGTTCGGATAGTTTCACAAAGGATTCTTTGAATCCAATCATATGTTTGGAAGCCCCACTATCTATGAGCCAATCATTGCTTCCATGTGTGAAAGTTCCCATGAGAGCATAAATCAAAACATATTCTTCATCACTAGAAGAGTCTTCTTCTTTGACTCTCTTTCTTGGAGGTTCATCATCCTCTGCAGTGTGAGCGTGATGTGTTCTTTTGTAGTTCTTCTTATTTTGAGAGCCTCCTTTGTTTCTGGGATAGTCTCTGGAGATGTGTCCTTTATCATCACATGTGTAGCATCTAATACTAGATAGATCTCTTCTAGGGTTATTTTGGTGTGTATGCTTACCTCTGGGATGATGATAGTTCTTTCTATTTTTCTTGGTGTGTACTGTGAGAGCTTGACCTTCATTTACCATTGTTTCTTCTCGAGCTACTATGTGAGCTTCTTGTTGTAAGCATTCCTCCCACTAACTACTGAAGTTGATTAGCTTTCTTCTAGAACAAATCCCTTGAATGAAGGAGTCCCATGACCTAGGGAAACCATTTAAGGTGGTCATCACAATTTCTTCATTCTCTACTTCTTCATCTACTGCTTCAAGTTGTTCTTTGATATGGGATACCCTTGTAAAGTATGACTGTATGGTATCTACATTCTGGATCTTCACATTCTTCAATTGATTTCTCAATATCATCTTCCAATTTATGTTTTTCCCTTCAAATAACTTGTTCAAGGCATCAAACCTCTCTTTAAGTGTGTTTAAGGAGGACACATGTGGCATGAAGTGATCCTTGATTGAATCAGCAATAATCCTCTTGGCATTGACCAAGTTCTTCATATGTAAGGCCTTAGCCTCATCTCCCTCTGTAACTGGAGCCTCTCCACTGATGTAGGAGTCCAATTCATTTTCTTCAAAAACTAGTAGGATCCTATACTTCCATGCTCGAAAAATATCAGCTCCTTCAAGCTTTTCATCAAACTTGGTGTGATGAGACGTCTTAACTGAAAACCTCAAATGGAAATACAAAATATTTAGATATTACCAATTCGAGAAGTTGAAACTAGATCTGGAGTTGATCTTCTATAGTGCTGGTTTTCTCGTTCAGGGGAAAATTAGGGTTTGACTTTCCTGGATTTCTACCCAACCAAAAAATTCGATCTTGGTCTCTAAACTTCGATTTCAATGAGGAGAGAAATCCTATGTTGGGCTCACTCAAAAATTCCTCTTCTGTGAAAAGCCCTAATTTTCCTCAGTAGTGACAGGTCAAAAACTGAAAATGCTCACAATCATATTCTCCTTCGACAAAAAGATGTGCCCTTCAATGGAGAGTTAGTCTAGCCTCCGTTGGTTGATGGATTGTGGAGAGAGACCCAAAAAGTAAGAAACCCTAGCTTTTGTAGCTGCATAGTGTCTTCTTCTCAGGTTAGCTTTGATACCATTTTTTATTTTTATCAATTAGACAATATGATCTTAGGATCTGATCTGAGAGAATAACATTCATAGTAATCAATCATAAGAGAAAATAGACAGATATTTTCCTCAGGGAAACCATAAAGGAGAAAACCCTGTAACTTCCTCGGGGATAGAATGAGCACCAATGGAAGTAGTAAAACCCAAAGAGAGAAAGATGATCTCCAACAACTGTTCTCTCTCTCACTTGTGTGAGCTCCTCTTCTCTCACCTATGCGCTATAGCTGGGTGAGTGTGTGTCTCAAATAGAGAGGTGCACTCTCTATTTATACTAGTTTCTGACTTGAGAATGACTTATGAGGGCCGACTTCTCTCGGAGAGTCTAATAACCCTAGTGCCCCATAGCTGTGGGGATTTTACCCTCGACTTATAGAGGAGGGTTAATCTCTATGACTTTATATGACTTGATTACATTAATGATTCTCTCGATAGGAACATTGAGGACCAATGAAATATAATATATGAAATATACAAGTGAATACATTCTGAAGTTGCAAATACATCAACATTCATCAGTATTCACATATTGGAGTTTTATAGCTCCCTTGTGTACCGTATATCATATATAAAAATCTTGTATTTCTATTTGCTTCATCTTTCCATGGAACACTGGGTTCTCCATCATCTTTATACAACTCTGGATAGAATCAGTGTGGTATCCAACTCCAGATCAAATACACTTAACGTCAACTTTCAAATCCATATGGCTTCACAACTAACATAACAAGTTGTTATATACTCTACTTCAATTGTGCTAAGAGAAACAGTGGACTGCTTCCTGCTAAACCGTGAGATCATGGCGGATCCCAAACAATAACATCCACATAAGGTGGTGTTCCTGTTTGAGGTACTACTAGCCCAATATGCATCTGTATCACCATACATTCTGTAGTCATGATCTCTGACATAGTATAGTCTAAATTCTATCATACATTTCATGTACCTCATCACATGTTTTGCAGCTATCATATGAACATGTCTAGGTTTAACTAGGTACTGAATCAGGGTGTTCAAAGAAAAGCATATATTTGTCCTAGTATTCATTTGATACATCAACGACCTGATAATCTGTTTGTGTTGAGTCACATCCACTAATTTTGAGGATTCATATGATAACAAATTCAAGTTGGTATCCATGGGAGTGGCCATGGCTTTACACTCCACCATATCAAATATTTTTAATATTTATACAACATACTTTCCCTGGTTGAGAAAGATTCATTTTGGATTCTTCCATACTTCCAAGCCTATAAAATAGTGCATCAATCCAATATTTTTTATCTCAAATTCTTTAGTGAGCTTCTTCTTGCATTCTACAATCTATTTCTCATTTCCTATCAGAAACAAGTCATCCACATATAGTAATAGTATGATAGGTTCATCATCCATAACCATAAAGTGCAGGTTAGGGTCGTCCTTACTTTTGGTAAATCCCAAGCTCGTTAGGAAGCTATCTATCCTTCCATACCAAGCTCTAGGATCTTGCTTCAGTCCATACAAATATTTCTTCAACTTACATACGTGTGTCCATCTGTTTTCGAATTCAAATCTTTGTGGTTGTTCTATGTACACTTATTCCTCAATAACACCATTTAGGAAGGTTGTCTTCAAATCCACCTGGTGTAAATTCCATTTCATCATGGATAAAAATTCCATGTTTGTTCTAATTGAAGTGTATCTTGCTACTAGCGGAAATGTCTCTTCATAATCAATTCCCTCCTCTTTCTGCAACATCATTCTGTTGAGGAATATAGGGAATGGTTAGTTCCCTCTTGATTCCAGCTTCTTTACAAAAGGATTCAAATTATTTTGAACTATATTCTCCACCATTGTCTATTATGAGTATCATGATTCTTATTTCTAAGTGATTCTCTATCAAGGCTTTGAATTCTTGGAATTTTTTGAATACTTCATCCTTTGTTTTCAATAAGTATATACATGTCTTTCTTCAATAGTCATCAATAAATGTGACATAATATTCATAACCACTCAAATATGTGGAGGGAATTAGACCACATACATCATAATGAATTAATGCCAACATACCTCTAGCCTTTGTTTCACTTTTTGAAAATGTATTATTCACATTCTTTCCTTTTTCACATCCTTTGCAAGTTCCTTCATGATCGATCTTCAACTATGGTAAGCTCGTTACTACTTTTCCAACGTATGCTAGTGCCTTGTAGTTGAATCCTTTTATGCCATATTTCACATGGGTTGGTGGTCTCATGAACAAGGGTTGTTTTTGAATGTCCCTTGAGTTTATATAATCATCCTTCTTCTTCACCAATGACAAGTGCATATTCAATTGATTTTCCTTTGGACCACATAAGTACTTGTCCATCTAGAAATCCAACCCTCTATCCTTTATTATATAATGAATATATATAAAGAAAGTTCTTCTTTAAACCTGGTACATATGCGACTTCCTTCATTGTCATGGGGGTTCCAAAATCAAGCTTGTAGCTTGATTCACCAATATCTTTGATATGATATTGATAGTCATCTCCTAATGATACTTTATGAGGAGAGTTCTTCTCTTCAAGTTTGAAAGATTTTTCTTTTGTTATGTCATGTCCTTTGAAGCACAACTATCAATAATCCATGTAACTTCTCCAAGTGTCATAGACCTAGAGAGTGTAGAGAATAATACACACTCTTCATCATCTTCTACTTTTACTAGTTTTCTTTGAGGTCCTTATTCCCTTCTTCTTCATCATCTGTATGTGCATGATGTCTTTTTTTGTTCTTCTTTTGATACACTTCTTTCTTTAATGGACACTCTCTATAAATGTGTCCTATTTTGTGACAATTGTAACTTTCAAATTGGGAGTAGTCTTTCCTTTGACTATTTTATCTTTTCCTATGGAACCTCTTGGGAGGTATAGACTCCTTTTGACTTTCCTTCTTTAAGTTAGGTTGACTTATTCCCCTTCTAGTATGGGTTTCTACGACTTGATCATCTTCTTTCTATAGAGCTTCTCTATTGGCTACTCTAGCCTCCTCTTGGATGCAATCTTCCCATACAATGTCAAACTTCAAGCTTTCTTTTCTGGAACACATAGTCTATATGAATGAATCCCAAGGTCTATTGAGACCATTGAGAGTAGTTATAATTAGTTCATCTTCATCATGGGAGCCTCCAATGGCTTCTAGTTGTTTGTTAAGCTAGGAGACCCTTGTGAAGTAGTCTTATATGGATTCCCCTTTTCTCATCATGGTACTTTTCAATTGAGCACTCAAATTCATATTTCTGTTGATGTTTCTTGCTTCATACATTTTGGATAGGGAATTATACATTTCCTTTGGGGTCTCTTTGGATGACACTTGAAGAATCAAGGGATCTTTGATAGAATCAACAATGATCCTCATAGTCTTAATCGGGTCCTTCTTGTGTTTCTCCTTAGATTCATATTCTTTTGGTTCTATAACTTCTTCTTTGATGTACTTATCAAGATCATTCTCTCTAAGAATGATACCAATCTTATATGTCCATGCTTGAAAGTTTTCTATGCCTTCTAACTCGTCCTTAAGCTTAGTGCTTGGGGACATCTTATCTAGGAGGTCCCTAAAAAATGAAATTTCTCAAAATAAAAGGATGACCTTACCAGGAGATGTGCTTGATCAAGGCGAGATGATTGGTACACTTGGTTTATGGAGATTCCAAATCTTCACCCTTCAAATTGTCTTGCAAGATTTTAGTTTCTGTAGTTTTTTGGTTCTCTGGTTTTTTGAAGTTTTATGGTTCAAAGAAAACTAGGGTTTGAATTTCCTGGAGATATACCCACTCAAAAGCTTCAAGAAGTGCTCAATAGATTTGCTCTAGGGAGGCACAATTTTCCATGCAATCATATCTTCAAAATTCCAACTTTGATAGAAACACTAATTTCTTGCTAGAGGGAGAGGAGAGAGAGTTTCACCTTGTGAAAGTTGTTCTATTCAGGATAGCTCTTATACCATGTTAAGATTCCATATGTTTAGTTACATATCATTAGTATTCAATTCAAATTCACAACAATAGCATATGCATGATCACTAAAAGAAACACAATCACAAGACTCGACACAAATTTATTTGGGGAAACCCTCAAGGGAAAGAAAACCTAGAAAAACTTCCTCTATATAGATGTATCAAAAGTATATAGATAAAACCCAAAACATGTCCTCTTCCTCCTTGCTGGTATCTCTTTCTCTCTCTCTTATGTGCTACACACTAGTGAGTGTTTGTGTTCAAATGAAAAACACATCCTCTATTTATACTCTTTCTTCCACTTGATTTTTTCTCTAATCAAGTCAACCTCGAACACACTTACTTAGCCGACTTCACTTAGGAAGACACAAAACAATATTATATTATATTTTGGAGGGTTCTATTGACCCAACTTACAATGGAGGCTTAAAAACCTCATGACTCTATGATGACCAAATACAATAGTAACATCATGACGGAGGAATAAAACATCTCCCATGGGTTACATGAGTAAAATACATTTAGAATACTCTTTGAAGTTACAATATTTCAATAAATTCTCTCCCTCACCAACACAATATAGAGCAATGAGCATCTTAATAGTTCGTAGAATTATAAGGTCATGGACATTTTGATGCAATAAAAAAGACAAATCCGAACTCTAGAGGCAGTTGTCATTCAAATCCATGAATGATAACATCAACAAAGGCTTACATTCAACATATTTGAATCATCTACAATCTTTAAGCTCAACTCCAATAGATACTAAAGAAGAAGAAATAGTTTTCCAATTGTTCAAAGACATGGAGCTAGAGAACCCTTAAATGCATCAAGAAACTAGAGAACTAGAAGCACTTTAAAGTCAACATTTCTTTTAATGGTTATTTGTTATTGTTTGTAAATCCATTCTTGTTTTAAGCATCTTTTATCATATATATGCTTTCAGCTATTTCAAAAACTTTTAAAAAAATCATCAAATTTTGATAACTTTTTATTTGATAAAAGAATTAGTCTCTATTTCTAAAATAAACCACATACAAAAATTTAAAAAAAAAAAAATATCAAGTTTTGATAACTTTTTGTATGATGAAAGAATTAGTCTCTATTTCTAAAATAAACCACACATTTTTGTATTATTCTTATGTACAATATAGCTACACCTCTTTTTATTATTCTTATGTATAGTTTAGATACATTCCTTTTAATACAAATTTCTACAATAGAATTGAAAAAAAAAAATGTCCATATTCTATTTTGTGTGGTACTAATTATGACACATTCACATTGTTACGTAAAACATTTAAAATCAATGTTACTACTTATATTGGTGTTTTCCTACTATTGATGGATATAATAAGACAAGTTTGCTGACCCATTTTCACTTATTAATGGTGCAATGTTGGATGCATTTGCATTTGAGGGACATTAACCATTTGTTGTTGATGTATTATTATAAAAATGGTTAACCTAACAAATAATTAGTGGTGAGATGCCGTGTATATTAACATGTTACAAGAACTCAAAGCTATAGCATTTCATATCTATATTACTTCATAAATGTCAGCCAAATCTAAATTTAGACAATGGGTCAGCAAAATGTTAGATAAATTGTATATAAAGAAAGAATCAATTTATATAATAAAAAAATACAATTGCAAGAACAAAAACTTATTTTAATATTAATTTTTTTTTGCAAAAATGCCAAAACCAAAACAAACAAACAAATACCAAAACCAAATCCAAAAATGCCAAAACCAAAACAAAACCAAAGCGGAACACATGAGTATTCTTGATACTTAAAATATGCCAAACCCAAAGCAGAACCCAAGATTATTCTTTACCCAGATCAGATCACATCCTGTTCAACTTGTCATTTTATTTTATCAATTGTTCATTCTGGATATTTGTATTAGCTCGGGAACTATTTTAGTAAAATGATCGTTACTCATAGGAGGATTCCGGGTTGATACCGATTATTAATGTAAAACAAAAAAATTAAAATCAAATTAGAAGAAAGATTGGATCTAAATAAAGTACAACTTCATACAAATTTTCAGGACCCGATTCATTTCTGAAATGATTAAAAACGTTTGAGACAGCACAATTCATTTCTGGAATGATATGCACAAGCTCTCAATAAATAGGTGAAATGTTTATCACTTATGATACCAAATCTCACAGTAAAACCCAGAAATGTATGATGAAAGCATGCATGGGATAAGGAGAACCATAGAAAATTCAAAGCTGTTGAGACATTAAATTACATGATATATGTATATATATTTAGCGAGCATCTCCCTGTGCATGGGATAAGGAGAACCATAGAAAAATCAAAGCTGTTGAGACATTAAATTACATGATATATGTATATATATTTAGCGAGCATCTCCCTGTGCAAATTTAGCAGGCTTAGGGTTTGGCGGTTTGGCGGACCATCTGGGCAAAGACGGCCACCCTTTTCTGCAGCTCATTGGCATTGGCTCCCACTATTTTGTCGACCTGCACATTGTTTCTTATTAATACGAAGGTAGGCATGGCCTTCACTGCCATTTTATTTTTAACTCCTTTGACTTCATCCACATCAACTAACAGAAACAGGATGTCCGGATACTTCAAGGCCAGATTTTCGAAGATACCCGCCATGAATTTCGAGGGTGCGCACCAGTCCGCCGTAAAATGCACTACAACCTGCAAACCCCAAAATATTTAGATAAAAACTAAGGAACTCGAAAAATTTAACAGAATGAACAAACTGGGGTATTCGGCAAGGTATCCATAATGAAAATATAGAACAGAGATATACAGAAATATGCAACAACTAAAATTATGAAATCATAGGTGACCAACCGGGCAAGATTTGACTTGAGCTTGACCTAATATGAAATCCCATGATTTATCAAAATCCACCGGCAGAACTCTCGAACCCGTGATCTGCTTCTGGGTATCCATGATTGACAAAGTGGTTGCTTGGTTATTTGATTCGAGGTTGGTTAATGGAGAATTTAGAGCAGAACTCAGGGTTCTCAGCAGAGCAGAGAAGAGAAGAGCTTGCTGTGTACAAAACAGGAGGTGGGCTCTTTCTTTTTTTCTCAATGAATTGATTCTGCAAATTGGAATTAATTGTAGTTGGAGACAGTCGATAATCTATCCATAAATGCTCTCGCTTTTGTCCAATTGCTTGCAGCATCGTTATCTGTCTGCTCTTTTGCTTGCCAGCTAAAGATACCGAGCATTAATCCAAAATGTGTCATTCTGGAATCTGGTACCTTGGTTAAAAAATTGTGCCACTTTGGAATTTGAATATCACTTCATTTTACTTGATACGAATACTGTTCGATTCGTGGATTGTACCTCAATTTTAATTCAGCAGTGGAATAGAAATTTGAATAATTGATGTTTGACACAATCATGTTGTTACATTAATTGAATTGTACTTCCATTTTGACCCATATCATGAATATGACATGACAAGACATGATCAGCTTATTATCTTTCTATCTATCCGACCATTTGTACCAATAGAACGACTTGACTGGCGTGAGCTTTCACATCACCCATTAGTTGATGTTACGACACACTCACCGTGTTACTTTAATTGAATTGTACTTCCATTTTAATCCATATCATGAACATGACATGACATGAAATGCTTAAACAGAAAGGCTAAGTTCTCCCATTTATTTTTTACTGTTATTGCACAGATATGTATTTGCTATATTTCTGAACTGTTTTGACCCCTTGGGGTATGTCATGTGGACAGAAGATGTAATGGTTACCTTTGATTCAATAGAGAATCAAGGAATTGGTTTTTTTCGGCTGAAAAAAAAAACAAAATGGAAAACATTCAATTTCTAAAGCATACAAACAAAATGGAAATCTTCATTTAAAGAAAATTAGCAAAGCACAAGTGTAAATATTATTTTTAATTTAAATGGATTTTATTTAATAGTATGGTGGTTATGTTTAAAACAATAGCTTGAATCCAAGTAAGTTTAAAGGAACATGGATCATCTTAAAACTGGATTTACTAAGCATTGATAGGGATCCAATTTCTGGGGTATATGTTTTTCTCTTAATGTGTAAAAAATTTAATATTAAAATAAAACAATCAAGAAATTGGATATATATCCATACTTCATAGATATAGGTTTAAGAGAGATCTATGTTGGTTTTAATTGTTTTATTTTATAAGTCAATATTTTTATTCTTGATGAGTTATGAGTCCACATTTTTTTAAAGTAATTTTTTTATTTTTTATTTTGGGAATTTACATTAAGTAAAGTGATGTGACAAATATGACATCTCCCCATAAGAGATTGAGAGTACCTTGCTTCTCTTGGTGCAATAAGTACTTTAAAAAAAAATTAATTTGCTAGGTCTTAGTTTAGTTAAATGAGGATGATTAAGCTAGTTTAGGCTCCCATTGTCATGCCCTTTCACTCACCTCCATTGTCATGGAGGAAACGACCTTGCACACCTTAATTAGTTCCCTTGGTAAACATATTAAAAAACCCAAAACTCCAAATTCGTTTAAAATTTGGAATCAACCCCAAGCTAAGGCTACCTTGAATTGCCACAAGTCATAAAGCTGTGGCTTTATTGGGAAATTCATAGATCTATGGCCTTCTCCAAAATTCATGGGTATCTCAATGCAAAAAAAAAAAAAACTGACATAATCAAAGGAAAACTCTTATCATTTTTTGATGATGTTTGAACACATATGAATATCTTTGAACTTTAAAACTTTTAATTGCAAAGATACAAAATAATAGAATTAATGGAACATTCAATCACAAAATCATTCATCCACAACAAAAGATGTACCCTCGGAAAACCCTCAAAATAATGAGGATGAAAAACCCATCAATTCTTGAGAGTATAACATGAAAGATCGAAGAGAATGTCTTTTACAAATATAACAAATTGCTTTCAGATCCCCACTTGCTAGGTAAAAGAGAACACTTAGCAATAGAAAAGAGAGATCAATTGTATCAACTTGCCATGTTCCAAGCACATTAATAACAAGTAGGAAACACTACCATGCAAACTAGGATGAATGGTTGCATGAGAATTATGCACCCATGCATTACACTTTTGAATTTCCTTCTTGGAATGATAATTCTTTACATTGAAATCTTCCTCAAGCACAACTAATGCACCACACCTCTCATATTTGACATTAACTCAACATCTAATTAAATGTTTTATCACTTAGTTAACATGATAGCATAAGTGTCATAGTGCTTTAACTCAAGTTTTGTCATGTGAACACTTTATAACTGAAGTGTCTTCTTTTGATTAACTTAACCGTTGTCAAGTTTAGTTTAACTATAGTATAAATATTTTAGCTAACTAGTCTTTCCTTGTTAACACTTAGTTAACTATTATTAACTGAATCTTGTTGATTGATTTGCACTTGAGTGATCATTGAGCGCTTCTTTAATTAACCAATTGCATACATTAATATTTCAACTTATATTTTAACTGAATCACTGATTGAGGCATTCATATTTAGATGAAGCTTTATAATTGTATCTTTATAACTTGAGTTCATCCATTCATCTTCATGGGAATATCTAATTCTTTTTTTTCTCATTTTCTCGTTATTGCTTATCTCTTTATCTTTTATCATTCTACATGGTCAATATGTGTTAACTTTATTTATCTATCATATCACATTACACTCATAAGAATTGTCACATGCTATGATCATATTCTATTACTCTCACACCATAAAGTCATATGCTAAAGTAATTCACTCTAAGGTGGCATGTCTTTAGAGGAGACTTAATAGCTTTATCCATCTCTAATGACCATGGTTATTGATATATCACATAGCATTTATGCTTCAACATGCAAATCATTCCACCACTATAACTCGAGACCCACCTCATAGGGTATCATCTATGATAATCATGACTTGATATTACTCACAAGTCTACAGTATTTATATTATTCATCAGACTTCATTCTTGATATTAATCAAGAATTTACAATACAACATCACCACCTCAATCATATGAGGATATATAGGACTTGATATTAGTCACAATTCTGACTTGATATTACTCACAAGTCCAAAGAATAATTCTTGATGTTGTACATTCAACACTCCCTATTAGAGAGGAGGAGTTCTCTACCATACCATACATTCTTTGCCATACCAATATTGTCTCAAAAGTACCCGAGCTTCGTCACAAACACATCCTCATTCTTGCAATCTACTCTTTAGTAGCAACGTATTGAAGTATTTACCTTACTAGACCACGTCTCTTATGAAATGAAACTTCATATCAATGTGTTTTATCATGAAACACGGGTTTTCAAAAAGCTATAGAATCAACTGAACAACTCTGCAAGCATCGTTATTAACTACTCTACTTCTCGGCAGGTAAAACTATTTGCAAAATACTTTTGATTTTGTAGTACTAGCCACAATTGTACCTCAAAGGTACCTAAGTATGCTTATAAGTAATCATAAAATAAAACATATATACTATACATTAAGAGACCAATAAGCTACTTATGCATGGTAGAATCATTTGGAATTGATCTAAGATCTAGTCTCCCTAAATTAGAAAATATGGATTTAAAACCCATCAAATACAAAATTTTACAACACATTTAAATGTGTAATATATTTGCAAAAGAAAATAAATATCATATTTCCTTTTTCAATCTTCAACACTTTCTATCTACTTCATTGAATATCAGAATCTTTTACTCTCTCAAGAAGTTCACTATGAGCTTTCAATTTTCTGTGACGTTCTCAAGGCCTCACCACTTTCAAAGTGGTTTCATTTCTCTTTTTGTTATACCACACTACCCCTCTTAGCCAACTCTAAACCTAATTGAACTCTCCAAGAGGTTTGACTACTCCCCAACAATTTAGAATATAACTCTTCTCATGTATCTGATAGTCTCAGAAATCTTCAATATGTATATTGTCATGTGGATTCACTCCACAAGAGATACCACATCCCGTGTATGTCCGAATCATGTATCACTGCACGCCTAATCGGTGGGGAGAACTCCTAAGTCATATCTCCCATGACTAATTGGTGAGGATTTTATCTGCTGCTACCATGGAGATACATCAATACTCCCTCTTCAACTAGAATATTTATTCTATACTCTACTAACCTTGTCCTCAAAGTACTCTACTTTTCTTGGGCAAAGACTTAGTAAGTATGCTGGAAATTCTTGCTCGTATGTGGATGTGTACTAGAGTTACACTGCTTTTATGTGCACCATGTCTCGGATATAACTGAATAGGAGCCTTTTGAAGTTTTATTGTAATATTATCTAAAAGAAGCAACATCTCTGATGTGATATTTCCCATTCACTACACTAGTCATAATCCATTATCCATTTTATTTCACTATTTGAGACATATCTAAGTCAATATCCACTCATACCTTGTAGGTATCATAACACATGCTTTGATGTACATGACTATGTACTGACTACAAAGCATATATCGATTCTGGTTCTATCCAAGTATATCTCAATTGTTTTTTAGATCCTCCAAATATGAAGAAGTATCAGCTTCAAATTCATCGTCATATGTGTGGTCATGGACTTATATCCATCATCCTAAATATCTTCAGGATCCTAGTTGTGTATTTTCCTTAACTGAGGAAAATATTATCTCCTTTTTTCCATTCCTCTAATCCTAATAATCATAACAATATTATTTAATATTGTGATATGATTCCTTCCAAACAAGAAATTTTTTAAGGATCCATACTTATTTAAAAGTGTATTAATCTTGGCGAATCTTACCAATTCTTAAAATGTCAACTATAATATATTTGGTGATATTTTTATCAAAATATTTCAATTTCTAAGGTTTTTATATAGTTTATATAATAATATGGCTATTTTTAGAGTGAAAATATTTTCCCCATCAAAATTGGGTGGAACATGGATTAAAAAAATGCAAATTGGAGAATCATTTTTATGGAAAAAAACATGGAAAAATAGTTGATGGGATAAATTTTGCCCCTAAAATTCTCCTTGCTTCTAAATTATGAGCATCATACATGTCTCCTCTTAACAAGAGGTACATCAGTCAATTTCATTGGTTCTTTAGGAGCTAGCGAATCTAGTTTCTCCCTCTTACTATTAGGATGTCAGAATCATAATTTGGGTCCTCCATCAAGGAGTCTCATGCTCATAGTATGTCTAAAACATATTAAATCTCTTTTGAAACATGAATGTATACATGATAAATAAATATCGTCAAAAGTCATATCATCTTCTAGAATGGTATTAGGGCTTCTATTTTGGATACTTACCTTTGTTGAGAGTACAGCTTCGGGAGTGATTTCCATGAGACTTGTGTTGTATCAAGTCCAGAATCTATGTCGTATTAGGTTGAGATCTTATCCATGGAACTTATGTCGTATTAAGTTGACTAACTTATGTTGTATTAAGTTAAATATCTTATGTTGCAGTAAGCTGTGATGTTTTCCTTTTCGAGAGAGATTCTTGTACTAGGATCTTATGTCGTATTAAGATCATGACCTTATGTTGCATTAAGGTTGGAGACTTGTGTTGTATCAAGACCACGTGACTTATGTTGTATTAAGTCTCACGGATATACTATGTGATGTATGGCTAGTAATGGTCAACAAGTGCTACAAGACTCCTTTAGGTATTAGCTACCCCTAGAGTAATTTACTTTAGCATATGACTATATGACCCAGGGTAATACATATGATCATAGGTTCGGAATAATTATTATGAGTATGATATGATATAGATGATTAATTAATGAAACACATATGGACCATCCAGAGATAATCAATATGAGTAGGGAGACGGAGAGAAAAATTGAATTGCCCATGTATGCCTCCAAGTGAACTTGAATTAATAAGACATCAATTGAGTATTAGTTGTGGTAAACAAAGTATCATTTAATTAAGGAATCAAGTCCTTAATTTATACAAGTGGTTGTTGAAGATGGAACTAATGGAGAAGCACTAGTTACAGTCATTTTTTTCAGTTACATTAAGCTATGTTCTATTACATTCAGTTCCATTCAGTTACATGCATCTCCATTTAGTTAAGTTAAGTTCAATCAGTTAATAACTCAATTAGAGGTAGTTAAAGTTGGTGAATTAATGGAGGCAACATATATTTAGTGTGGGAGATAATTATGAAGTGCCAACATGGAAAAGCGTATGTGGGGGCACAAGGTTGAAGATGAAACAATGTTCTCAGTGTTAACAAGTTACTGAATCATGCAACCACTCGCTACCTTCTTTGTATGACTGAATTTGGTTTGTTATTAAAGTGTTATGCACTTGGAAAGACTGGTACAGTGTTCCATTTGATCTCTCCTATTTCCACTCTTTGATCAAGAAATCTACTATTGTGTTGTTATCATTCTCTATCGATTATCAAGCATACTCGAAGATTGTTTGTTTTGTTTTTTATCCTATGAATAAGTGGAGTGTTTTCCTAGGGTACATCATGTGTTCTATGGTTTTATTTATTTATTTCTTTGGATTATTGATGAGATCGATTTGCATTGTAATTGTGGATTAAAGTTTTAAAGTTCAATTATATTCATATGTGGTCAAACACTAACATGGTATCATAGTAAGGGCATGCGAGAGATTAGTTTTGTGCAAACAATCTATTAGCACTTGAATCAAACCAAAGTTTGTGGAAGGCTTGCTCCTAGGTAACAACAAAACCACTTTCGAAGAGAGAACTCGCCTTCTGCTCTTCCGAGAGGGGTGTCTCGCCAAATGTTAACAATGTGAGATATATATATACAAGTGAAACTATAAATTGTTTGTAAAATTGGTTGAAACAAAACACAACACCATTGGGAAATGGAGTCAAGATATACAACAGAGTAAATAAAACTTAATTCAAGTGATTTCAACACAGGGGCAAGGTAGCCACTCGATCATAGTCGATTCATAATTGTCTAGTGGAAAGGAGGAACATGAACAGACCATCAACACAGAGCATTGAAAAAAATGAATTCTATATCAACTTTAGAAGAAAACTTTGGTGAATACCTGAAACAACAGATGGAGCATAGAAAGTATGAATTCTGAGCTTTTATACCCTAAGTCTTAGATATGAAAGAAAACAAAACGGGAGAGATAAAATGGAAAAACATTCACATAAGGAAATAAAAGACTGTAAGTGTGAATGACACATGAATACCTGTATGAAAATGCCAACCTCGTCTCTGCAATTATATTAAAATTCTCTTGAAAAACATACAGAGCAAAAATTACATAGGTTTCAACCTCTTTTCTCCTTCTTCAGGAGGTATATTTATAGCAGTTAGACTTCCTAGACCGACATCCGGGAATAAAAAATTGTTACAACAAAAGGAAATACTCTAACCAACTATGGACGTGGCCTACACACCACGATTCACATAAGACAAAAATAAAAGTGCGGACTACTAGAAAATAGGCTTAAAGCCCCTCCTGCATATCCCAAATGGTGATAGTTGTGTAAAAAATGAAAGAGGTTTTTGTAACTGGCCATGATCCCAACAAAACCCATGTATTCGTTTCCCATGATTCTACTCTAGATCCTCAGGATCTGATTTTGAAACTGATGACTCAGACAGTAAACCTGTAAATTTCTGGAAACATACCCTGTGAAGATATTTTAAATTGTCCCAACCTGGAATACCTGTGTAAAATATGGAGGTTTTTGTATATAGGAATGTTATGAAGAAAAACATCTCTCAGTTTCTTGAAATTCAACTCCATTTGGCTGAAACAATTATTCGATTTTGATGTCTGAAACAGTCCTTTGGAAACCCTAAAACATAGCTTGTAAAAATCACTTTGTTTCTCCTAACCCATAAGACCTGGGTAAAAAATGAGAGAATTTATTGAACATGATCCCTTTATTAATATAAAACTCATTCAATTTTGGAAAATTCTTTCTGGTTTTCCGGAAACAATTGATTGAAATAACTGACTAAAACAATCCTTTAAAAATATCAAAATTTTCTCTCTGAAGATGACTTTGGTTCTCTCAATCCAAAGTACCTGGGTAAAAAATGAGAGAGGTTATTGTGGATAGGTGTGTTATGAATAAAAATGTCTCTCAGTTTATAAAAAAATCATCTTGGTTCGGCAGGAACAATTGATTTAAAATAATGACCAAAACAGCCATTTTCCATAAAAAACAACCATGCTCCGCTGCTTTAATTCTGAATTGAGATGATTTGATCCACAATCAGTACAATTTTTGTGAGCATTGGTTTTCCAACTACATAAATGTCCCTCATTTTTTCACTTTTATGGTCATAATGCTTTAGAACAACCTCCCTTCACATTCACCCAGCGGAATTATTTTGAGTTGTCGATCAATTTTCCAAACAACGGAGATGAAAGCACATGTCTCAAGCTGCTCACCACTTAAAATTTTGCTTATCTCAAAACCCACTTCCTCCTTGCAAGTTGTATTCCCGAAATTAACCTTCTCCATGGATTTGTTTCCATGTCAAATCACCACCATTGAAACATGTTGTATTTAAATGATTTCGCAAATTGGAAAATTCATTTTTTCCTTGCAACTTCTCATCATGAAATTGACCTGAGCCATAGATCTCTTCCACTTGCTGGTTTGACCGTCCATCCCATCCATTGTTTAACATCATTTCGCAATTCTGAAATTTTAATTAACCCGTGCTTGTTCCTGTAGCTGAATAAATGTGACCTGATGGATGATTTCAGGCATTTGTCTGAACCGTTGACCCTAGTTGATTTGCAGAATTTTAAACATACCTTCAGCAGAGAACATAGAGTGCTAGAATTGTCACTCCAGAAAATTATGATGGAGATATTTGTTATATTTCAAAAACATTTTCTCTCTAAATTTCAATTTGAATAAAAACTTGCTACATATTTTGCGTGGAGATGTTATCTTGTGACCGACAAATGTATGCATTAACAAACTTTCTTAACTTCAATTGTAATTGCTAGTCATTGCATGCCAGATAGAGCTGCTTATTTTGTGCACATGCTAAAATATAATCAATCTCAATCAGCATAAAAAAACTCAACCTCCTTCATCTCGTTTATGGGTATGCCAAGCATTAGATTTGTACAAACCACTCAAAATCGAAGTGCATGAACTATTCGGCACATTCAAAGGAATACCAAACTTTGCATCTTCAACTAATGACATTACCAATTTCTCCATCTCCGAAAATGAAAATATTATTTAGTGCTAATTTCTTCAATTTATTTATTGTAGAAATTTTACTTTAATTAATCTCCACATATAACTAATAATATTCTCTCCACCAATATGCATTGATGCAAATAATTCTCACGCTTTATATTTTGCTTCCTTTTGATGAGGGAATTATCCCACATGCAAGGGAACACTTACCTATAAACTGTTTATAAACACCAATCATTTCAAATTATACCAAGGAATAATGTGTGTGTTAACACTCCGTTTTAACAGTTGATTTTAGGTGCTTAACGGGAGTTCAGTAAGGGTCCCAGCCCCTCAAATTTCATGTGACCACCCTTCAATGAAGAAAGCAGCAAGTGTGTTGTAACATTGGGCAGGATTCATAATCAAGGGCCGCAATTGATTGAGGGAAGATCCACGGTTCTGAACTGCTTCGCGTGAGCAAATATGCATGGTCAAAGCTTCCATCCAGGATTGTGAAACATGTTAAAGACCAGAGGCTTTCAACGGTTGAGATGAGTTATGGGGCAGATCTATGGCCTGAAGAGATTTCACGATCCGTACTTCTACGGATAAAACTGCAATCTCAAATCGTGAAAAGGTGTAGGGGTCACAAACATCAATGGCCATGATGAAGAAGGAGATAAATCTATGGCTAGGGTTCATTTCGCAAGGCAAAATAGCATGGATGAACATCTAAGTTTCCCAATGCGAAAGATGGTGGGGCCCACTCCGATCGACGGCTGCATGAAGGGTCGATCTCGATCAATGGTGAAGAATGTGTCGCGGACCAGAATTGCCTGCAGTGTTTAGAAGAGAAAAGTTGGCAGTAGGAGGAATGGAACGTGGAAAATGGATATGATAGACTCCTTTGATTGGATGGCTGAGAAGACTCTCGAGGTGCAGATCTCCCATCTAGTGTGGAGATGACAGCGGAGGAGACGTTCGCGCGTGTAATCTGCGCTCTCGCGGATTGGCCAATTTCTCCGATGTCATTTGTAGCACACGTAGAGGTGGTATCATCCCTTGGCAGATTCATATCATGAAGGGATAGGTGGATTTTGTGTGATTTGGCCTATGAAAATGCGGAAAGCTGCATTTGAACACGGTGGAAGCACACGTTTTAGGCAGAGGGGGAGGCATCATTCTTATCATTCGTCATGACAGTCGAGCACGTCAAGCTGTTATTCAAGATGGATGCAACAGTCAGTGTCATGACATTTGTCGTGCATATTTGTAAAATGTTGCGCTAGTCCACTCTTTGCACTATTAACGTCAGATGGCGACTTGTAACAATTTTTTATTCGGTAGTCTTAGCAATAGGATTGTATAAAAATGCTCCTGATAGAGGGATAAAGGAGTTAGTGAATTGGATTGGGAAACAATCCTGGGCTAAGGCTCCCATTTGTAAATCTTGATACTTGTGTATGAATAAATTACAGTGAAATACTGTTACTTACAGCATAGATTCCTGTGTTGTTGTTTTTCCCAATACGTGCTCTCTTTTATGTGTAAATGTGTTTCCTGTTTCCACTCCATTTTGTAAATTGCTTTCCTTGCCTACAACTTAGGGTATAGTGGTTCGAAATTCATACTAGATATGCTTCGGCCGCTGTTCCAGGCATTTACAAATGGTTGTTCTAAAGTTGCATGGAATTCATCTTACTGGTGCTCCATGTGATGGATTGTCCCTCCTTTTCCTCTAAATCGCCCGCTAAAACCTCTTGATTGGAAAATGAACAACTATCTTGCCTCCATTTGCAATATTTCGTCATTCTTTCCATTTGTAATCTTTTCTTCCGCATGTTTCGACTCCATTTTCCCATGGTCCCTTGCCCCCGATAATCCCACCATGCACCTTCCTCAAAACACTTTTCCCCATTCAGGATCCTAGCCCCCTAGTTATGCTGATTGAAAATCCTATGCAGAGTAGACTCTGGTGACACACAATATTGACAACCTTATGTGGAGATACTCCAGCGACAAACGATAGATCCCTCTCTAATTGTGTAGGGCCAGAGGCGTAGTCTAAAGCGGTTCTGTTGTTTCTCAGGAGCGGCCTCCCCTTGCTTGACCTTGGGGGCTCAAAATCCTGGTGCTAACAAACTGGCTCTGTTGCCGGGGAACAAACTTGGAGATCCTCCCTCGAAAGAATGACAAAGATTTAGATCTAGCCGTTGATGGTGAACAATCAGTCATACACCAAGAAGGTTGAGCAATTTTCACCTGGCGACTCCACTCTTGAAGGATTCAGACTTCATCAAATTCACTGGTGATGTGAGCCAGAAAATATAATGACCAAGGAAGGATGGCCTATCCCACTTGGAAAATGGACCCCTCATAAAGCTTAGAAATGCACGGCAAAAGGGCCAAGAACTCGAGTCCGCGTTTCTTCCAGGATGCCTTATCCTATCTTGTAAGTTTTCTCTTCTCTTTTCTTAGATTTATCAAAACAAACTTCTATGACCTAGCTCATCCTGAGCACAACCATGAATATGTTCCTATTTATCCTTCTTTACGAACCAAAAGCATTGCATCATCTGGTACATCTGATTTCAACCTAGATCTTTATCTGGGGGTGCTCGATGTCAAAGGACACCCCTGTGAATTTCATGGAACCTTGGACGATAGTTTAGCTATTGTGCCTAACCTTGTCTCCCCCATTTCTCCAAGCCGGTATAAACCGTTGCAATTACCTCCTATTCTCCATGATTTTCCCATGAAATATTACAAGTACCTCCCCAAGTTCGACGGAGAGTCCGAAAACTTGAATGCTGAGAAGCATGTACAAGCCTTTGAGCATTTCTTTGACCTTTTTGAGATAGAACATGACAATTTCTACATGCAGGCATTCACTATGTCATTGCAAGGAGATGCCAAAGGCTGGTTTAAACACTTGCAGCCTAAGTCCATCGGCACTCCGGAAGAGCTTTCTTGCATATTCTTGAGGTTTTGTGGTAGGAACCGGCCACTAGAGAAAATACGTTTAGAGTTTTATTCTTTAACGAGACATGAAGGTGAGGCCATATCCAGTTTTAATAGAATATTCACAAGATTTTATTATAACATGCCCAAGGAATTCCAACCTCTTGAGAACGCTGCTAAGATGTATTATGCAGTTGTCTTTCCTCCTAACCTGTCCTTACTTCTTTTGGAGAGAAAATCAACCACCCTACATCAGATGGTCACTGATTGTTTGGAGGTTGAGGAAAACCTTGATATGTTCAGGAGATTGTCAGATCAGGATGGTGGTGGTGAAATAAAAGATACATACAAATTGGTTGGGCCCTACAAGCAGAAGAAGGAATCCCATGACCCGTCTAAGATTTCCCATGATATGCAGAAAAATGACCGGCCCGAGGCTGAAATAAACGGTCCTGTAGGGTCATTCTCTGAAGATGGCGGCCTGCCTCACTCCTGGTCAACTAAAAATGATTTTAAGAAGGAGTTTGGTGCACCTGTGTACGATGAATATGAAGAAGAGTACCTACAAATTATACCTGACAAACCAGCTGTTGAAGTGACACCTTCTGATGAAAGAAATCAAAGTGCAATGCAAAGTCAGGAGGTCGACGCTGGGAAAGATGATGAGGGCACTGGAGGTGATAACTTACCCTTATGTTATTCCTCTTTTGGTTTAATATGGAATATGATTAAGGCCTCCAAGCAAAAGCATAAATAAACAGAGGTGGTGCAGGCGAGAGACTTGTACAAAAATGAAGACAGATGCAACATCTTACAGATAAACACTTTTTTCTGATACTCCACTTTTAGGAGCGACACCTCACCCAGAAGGAGTATGCCTACTCATTTCCACTAGAGAAGCTGAAAACCTCCCTCTTGAATGTTATGGAGATAAATTCCTATGGCTTGGGGTACCACAACAGACAGCTTAACTCCAAAAATCAATCCTTTCCAATATGCAATAGAAATCAAATATCTAACACTAAAGGATCAGACCTCGTATCTTATTCCAGACGGTTGAAGTAGATCCCCGTTGAGCTTTCCAACTTGAGCTTGAATTGATGAATCACTTCCTCAACAACAAGTAAACAAGACAGGCATACTATATATATTGGTGTTAGATCTATTCTAGCATATATAATCAACAATGTAAAAGCATTTGAAATCACCCATGGATGAAATATTCATTCAAACATACATTATTGGACAGGAAAAGATATTTCTATTAATATAAAATCAAAGATTACAATGGATACAACCTTTGTCGGCACGTCTGTGAATCAGAGAAACTGAATCCCCCACTTGGGCCTCCACCACCTCAATCCTCCATCTCCCTATAGCAAGCTCACAAGCAAAAGGCAAGCTTGGGAAGAACACAAAAGTGCTCTAAGGGACAAAAGGATGCAGACTCAAGCACAAGTTCTGGAAAGGATGGACTATAGTTCCTTTGCTCTCGATTCTCTTATATGTCTTCAATGTATCGAAGAGTTCCTTATATAGCTTTTCAAAGGGGTAATGAAAGGTAGAATCCGAGCGATCTCAAGGCATATGGAAGGCCAGGAGTCAAGTGAGTCGGATCCATGTCAAGGAAAACTCCAAAAGGATTTGGATTTTGCACACATTCCGATGTACATGATTTTAGGGGTCAAACCCACGTATATACGCGATTATGGGTTTAAAAGTTGCGTATATGAATTTTCACATGTTTTTAAGGATGGTCTAGGAAACATCAAAGGACAAAAAATGTTCCAAGGAAGGAGTCTGCAGAGGGACAAGGAAAGTCCATACAAGTGTGATTCACCTGGTGTGGTAAAATCAGCTATAACAGATGCCCCCTAATGTATGAGGTCAGAAGGATCATACGATGGCTAAAATACATTATAAGTCCATCCTAGAAGTCGAGTGATGAAGGATCCCAAATGGAAGACCAGCCACCCAATCAGCGTAGTACAATAATACAACTCTGTATATAACTGTAAATACATATAGCAGTCCCAAATACATAAGAGTACAATGGCCATGAATAGGCATGATACAAAATATCACATAAGTGGTCATTGCCAAGTACAATATACATATATTAGAATCTCCATGATGAAGATATACAAAGGATCATGATCTCCATAATGGCTGAATATATACAATGGATCAAGATCTACATGATAGCTGGAAATGTCTGACATATACTGGAATCAAGTCACGAGAGCTGAAATCTCATGAAGACTGGCACAATCAAGGAGGTAGAATATAAGGGATGCCACCAATCTGGAATGTCTTCTACACAAACCGCTACGAGTACATGTCCTACTATGTGAATAGAGGTGTTGAGGTCAAACGTAGTAGTCCATCATCTGATTATCGGTCATTGATGTATATCGTCAACAAACGCGAGATCAACCACTGATAATGAAAATGGGAATCAAGGTACTAGAGTGAAAACTAACAAGTGTGAATAAATGTGTTGAGGTCAAATACTTGAGAGGATCCATCAATCAGGGGACATTGATGTATTCCCAAAAAACCATCAATGGCGAGAGAACCTGCCACTCATGACTACAAGTCTCAAGGCACTAAAAAATGACTCTAGATTCCAATCCCAAAATAAATGATATGGAGTCAATGGGATGAAATCCGCTAGAATGAGGGCATTAAGGCATCCCCCATCATCCAACATGAGGTACTCAGCAAAGCTGTATAATGTGGAAGGACTCGATCATAAGGTGCATGAACTAGTAAATGTACCGGGAATGGCCGACATGCAAAGTCAAGATAACTGAGGAATGACCGACTTAGGTTTCGACTTCCTTCGAACAAGAGCATAACGATGAATGGTGACTAAATAAAGGCAGCATAGACTCGATATATAAAACTGGGACATCTCTGCGACACAGGAGGTATTGACAGAGGCTCCATGGAGACTGGAAGCTTAACCAGTCGGGGGAGATAAACTTAGATAAACGAGTACAACTCCTAAATTCAAACTATAAACCCAACCAACGGATGTGATATACAGTGCTCTGTTCGAAGGAGACATGACTCAATAGCTGCCAAAAGATAACATCTTTCCTTGTCCGGATTTTTGGTTTTTTTATTTTTTTGGACTTTTTCAAATATTTAAAAAGCTTGAAAAATATTAAAACTACTTTATAGTTACATACTAGGAGGAGACGAGTGTCATATGGGAAAAAAAACTAGTTCCAAGTAGTGGAACATACCAATGCTCAATGCAAGGATACATGTGTAGGATAGCAACACTCGGGGGAAAGTCCCCTCCCAGTAAAAATAGGGAATCAAGCTACAAAGGATATATAAAATGGCTCTGGATGGCTAGACATGAGACAAGCTCGGGCTATATGGCTAAAACTCAATGTCAAGGAAGCCGGCATAAGGCTCAATAAGGCAAGCAAAGCTCATGATAATGCAATTACAACTTGACATAAGAGAGTCCTGAGGGAAATAGGCTAGGAAAAGATCAAGAGGAGTATGAGGCTCTTGTGAAATGTCATGGCAATAATATACAACGGACTTCCACACCCTAAGGGACAAAATGTCAGCATGGTAACCAAATGCAAATAAGGTGCTAACTAGTGTACCCATGTAAAGTCAATCTCTACCACTCATATCATGCCACTTCTAAAACAACAAGAAGGTTTTGTGACATAATAGAGTGGGTTCATACCTAAGGTTATAATGAAATAGTCATAAGGTCATGTAAATTGCAAACAATGATGAAACCTAACCTATATGATAGTTTAGACATGATACCTAAAATTGGCATGAACGAGTCAATCCAATGGCTGAAACGACACTAAAAAAGGTGTCCTACATCATAAATTAGTCCAAAAACGGTCCAAAAGGATTAGAAACGAACCAAACTATAGGAAAGGGGGTAAAAATTTTCAAAAATTTGAAAATTTTCTATAAATAGTAAATAATTCAAAACATTATAAAACATTTGAAACTTTTACCCATTTGAGCTTAGAACTTCAACAGCGAATTCCAGGAGATCCAACCGGTGGAATCCACTACCGTTTTTTCTAGGTACTTACCTATGCTCTTCTCTTTCATTTTGATGCAAATTTTGTCAAATTCCATAGTGTATTTGATTTTCTAGGCCATTCTAAGATAGGAGCCATGGCCCATGTAGAAATCGAGGGGTTTTCACATATAAGGCTAGATATACACGGAAAATGCCCCCCAAAGCCGCGTACATATGCGATTGTTTGGAAAATAGTCATGTATGAGGCCACACTTAAGGTTTTTCAAGTGTTCTAATGGGAAAAATTCAATTTTTTTGTGCAGGATGGTCCTATAATGGAGAGAATGTGAACATGGTGATGTAGAAGAGGCAATAAGAGCAGGTCTAATGGCTCAACAAGCGTTACATGCATGTGGGCTATACAAATTTTGGTGTCTTGGTGGCTTAAGGGCCAAACTAGGACTATTGTAGATGTTAGTGGACTATTGAGATCAAGAATCAGAGTCGTTCCAGATAGAAGGGATGTCCCTCACCATAGAAGTGGACAACATATACTTCATTACTAGACTTTCCTGATGGGGGGAAGTAGTGAACCTACATTCTTGCGGGCCTGGAGGTGGCCTGACTATAAATGAGTGCATTGCGGTGTACTACTATCCGAACATGGAGAAGGTGGGGAGTCAGAACCCAACTAACTCCATATAGGTGCTAGGCCTAAAGGCCATCCTATTGACACTGGGCAGGATATCAGGCTTGGCTTCACTCCACTAGGCCTCGCGGCCTCTGATGTTCTATGCAGTGGAGTGCATGAGACCCATGGTATACGATTAGAGCACTATGCTACTGGGAAACATGAAACACCATCTCAGTGAGTGCAAGATGGGCAGAGTGAGAAAATTCGGTTTTAGTAGCATACTGAGCACATTTTTCTTTGAGAGTGTTCCAGGATTGAGCCCTAGAGTTGACGTTCCTCTACATGAGGTTCAAGGTCCGACCCAATGGAATTGGGAGGATGCGATGCGCAGACTGGGTGGAGGTAGGGTGTACAACCCCTATCCAGCTAATTTATTTTTGTGGTGGCGATGATAGATAGTTGCCATCGATGACTACCCCTATGTGGGGATAGATTTTCGAGGAGGCCCAGACATGCCGCTACTACCAGGATCGGAATACAGAGACATAGGTAACGAATCTCGACCCTCTCTTTTAAAATTTTTGAGTTATTTAATTTTTTTGTGTTTTCTGATTATATGGAATCAAAATACATGTTTTTGGGTGAAAATACATAGTGACATCTACCATATGAATGCAGATGTGGGACCACGATGGCCTGAAGGCTTCCCTTGTCATAGACAGAGGGGAAGAGGAGATGATATCACGGGTGTGGATGCGGAGCAAACGCTCCAAAGCATTCATACCAACTTCGTGAGGCTGACACACAGAGTACCCATGGCGCAAGTCGAGGACTTTCCTGAGGCCATGCAGCACTAGGTGGTGGGTGTACCATGAGCATGGGTGCAGTTATTTCGACGGCTAGCTAGAGTCATAGTGACATTCCATGATCACAACCCCCCTCCTCCTCCACAAGCTTAGATACCTGGGAGTGATACATTTTGTACTATTGTGTATTATATTTTGGTGGCTCGAGAGCCCCATTTTTGTATTATGACACTATGTATTACCACATTTTGGATGTTTATAATTTTTTTTATGATGATCGGTTTATTTATTTACATGTGTCAAATTTTTATGTTTGTGATGAGCTTATTGTGTATGAAACAAATGCCAATCTAACACGTAGTTAGCATATGAGTCAGCAAATGGATTATTAATTCTTGGAACATGTATGTATGTTATATTATCAAATTGTCGTTCTAATAATCTCACACGTAAGAATCTTCTTAATAATGTCGGATCTCAAACATGGTAAAAACCATTGAGTTGTGACACTACTAACTCCAAATCAAGTCGTACCTCAAGAGAGAGAATGCCATGTGAAATGGCATTCCGTAAAAGCTCAATAATGACACTATATTCAGCAACATTGTTGGAAGATGGCCATAGACATACACCTCATGAAGAAAATACCTGACCCATAGGAGTATAAATCACCCAAGCAGTAGAGGCTGAGTGTTGAGTGTGATGGCTTGCACCATACGCGAATGGTATGAAGGTGGAAGATTCCATTGACATCTTCCAAAAGAAACGGAAACTAATCACAAACCCGATCACGATAAGAAAAAGACCTATCTATGAAAAACTGTACAATAATATACAATGACCAGCCTTGGCTGAAAATCATGCATAGTACTTCTTGAGATAGAGCCCATTTCTAAGCTCCGCCAAGGCCATTCCCTCATAATCCAGTAACTCATAAGCACTCTTCTCTAACACATGTTTAATGAAGTAAGGACCATGCCACATGGGGTTAAACTTTCCTACCCCCAAGGGTTCTTTCGGTTGATCCCACAAAAGGACCAAGTCTCCCTCACTAAACCTCCTTGGACGGACAGACTTATCACACTGGACCTTTATGTGACGCTTATTTACTTCTAGAGCCACCAAGGCATCTCGATGCTGCTCATCAAGTTGCTCAAGGTGGACCAAACACTCCTCCAATGGTGAAGTGTTTGGTAAGAGCTCTATGGATAGCTTCAAAGAAGGAATCTCGCACTCAATCGGCAATACCGACTTCACTCCATGTACAAGTTGATATGGAGAAAAACCCATGGCTATCTTAACTGTGGTTCTATAATCCCACAAAGCAGGATATAACATAATGTGTCAATTATTCTTGCTTTGTGCGATGGTTTGTTGGAGAATGGATTTGAGTGATTTATTCACTACTTCTACCTGTCCATTTGCTTGAGGGTAGTAAGAGGAGGAATGCTCTTGTTTGCACCCTAACTTTGATGCCAAATCTTCCATCATATGATTCTGAAAGTGCGAGACATGGTCAGTGACACGCTCTTTTGGAATTCTAAACCGAGTAATAATCTAGTTGAATATGAAGTGCACGGATGTCTCACCGTCGGATTTAATTGTAGTGTTTTAAAGGAAAGTATCCTATGGCTAGGGTTTAAGAGGCCATCAACATACTGGGGTTGAAAGAGAGATGCACAATGTTCAACAAGCATACATAATCAAGTTTCAGAGATGAGAAAGTTCCACACCTGACTAACTGAAGGCTGGTCCAAGCTTTCTCTTCAATCCTCTTCTTGCTCCTCTCTCTCCAAGAGACCTGCAAAATGAATTATACCTTCCTCAAACCATTATGAACACATATAAAACAATGGTAATCAAATAAACATGAACTAATGATCTGAATAACATCATCATATGATCATAAACAGAGATTCAATCACGCATTGAACAATGATTTGGGAAGAAGAAGGACATCACATCTTTATTAATCTTGAAAAAAAGTACAAGTATACCTTCTCTTCAAGTTTGGCACCTCACGAAACCTTGATCTGGTTCTGCTGCTTCTCTTCTCCAAGGAACTCAGCCTCCAAGCTCTGCAACATAAGGAGAATGCTTCTAGGGAAAAGGTATGGGAAAAGATAGTCCCAATTCCTCCAGCATAACGATGTAGAAATTCAAGTCCCCTCTCATGGACCTCCCTACCTCTATTTATATGGTTAAGGAAGAGTTAGGGGCGAAGACAAAGTGGTTACAACTGAATAAGTCAGTTGCATAACTACCCAAACTAACCAAAATTCAAAAGGCGTGTTTTTTTATATTTTTAAAAGGAATCCGCGGGTTGAAAAAATGGACAGTCGCGGATACGAAAAGTATACGCGGGTTGCTAGTACAGAAAGTAGTGAATATGAGCAAATTTTTGTATTCGCGGGTATGCCTTAAGGAAAGTCATAAATGGACAAAAAAACGCATTTTTAGGATATTTCTGCGCATTTTCAGACTTTGGTGTCTTTTGGAAAGTTTTATCTAACTGAAATACCTTTCCAACGGTGTAGAGATGAGTTCAAACAGATTTACAGAACTCAATATATGGGTCCTCCAAGATAGGTGTTTTTCAGTGACTTTCAATGACTTTCATGAAGTGTCGTCATGGAAGTGTCAACATGCGACGAAATCATGGGAAAGTGGTCACAGGTAGAGATGTATCATTTTGGGCTATAACAGATGCCCCCTAATGTGTGAGGTTAGAGGGGAAGATGATAGCTGAAATACATCATAAAGGAAAGAGCTGAGTATGGAGAGAGCAAAGAATCCAAGATCAAAAGGCTCAAATGAAGGTACCTGTAAGAGAGATAAATGTCATAAAAACGGATCTCTGGGACATACAAGTCCATATACAAAACATCGCCATAAAGATACAGGTGAATCCAACATATGTATAACAAATGAAACTATCATGGTCGCTCAATATGCAAAAAGGCACCATATCAAATCTAAAGGAGTCATGGCCACAAATGAACAAGGTGGATCCATACTCGACAATCGATCATAGCCACAAAAATAAAAGGTGGATCTATGTCTCAGCAAAAATTCATATAAAGTATAACAAGGTCTTACGCAACTCGGGCAATAGCAAAAAATGACAATGCTACTGTCAGCCCAAGGTCTTCAATCCAAACTGCCCAAAAAATGTACGAATCCTAACCATTCGAATAAAGGGAGATGAAGTCGAACATGGAGGAAACCATTTGATTACCGGTCAATGATGAAAACCGTTAACAAACGCGAGGGAAACCACCATTAATGAAAATGGTCCCGAAGGTACCTAGTACATTCTAACAAGTGTGATTACAAGGACTTGAAGTCAAACACTTGAAGAATCCATCGAGTAGGAGACATTAAGGTATTCCCACTACCCAATAGCGAGGGAAATTGCCACTGATGACAACAATCCCCAAGGTATTGTCATAAAACTCTAAATCTCATCCCTAGAGCAAGATGTGTTGCAGTCGATAGGAAGAGATCCGTTGGAAGGAAGGCATTAAGGCATCCTTCATCATCCAACACGAGGTAAATCAAAGACTAATTGGATCTGGAATTGGTACTGAATTTCACAACAAGGAATGCTGAAGACATGCTGTAATGAAATGATACCAGGGAATGGCCGACACAAAAGGTCAAGGCAACTGCAGAATGGCCGACAAAGGTTTAATCCTTGAAAAGTGAGCATGACACAAAAGTGACTTAGGCAGCTTTTGACACAAAAAGGACCAACGAAACAAATCTACAATGTAGGAGACATTGACAGATTCCCCATATAATTGGAAAAGAGACCAACTGGAGGAGTAAGAAAATCTGAATCAGGATAAGGTCAAAATACTAGGACCCAACTGTTGATAGACTCAAAACTGGTGCTTTGGTCAAGGAAACAAGACTTGCTGCCATGATGTAAAAAACATGTGAATGAAATTCCCTTCCCCTCTTTCTTGTAAAGGTTTAACGAGTCCAAGAAAGAAAACTCGGGAGCATCTTCATTTTTGGCAAGCTCGAAGAAAAGAAAGAATAATGCTTGATAAAGCACTGATTCATGGATTTTACGAGCCCGAACTAGTACATGCTCGATGGTGTTTTAATAGTTTAGAGAGTCTGAAAACTACAAAGAAGACTCCAGGGGGGTCCTTTTTCGTACAATTTAGTCTCCTGAGGCCAAAAAAGTATAAAACAAACCAAAGAAGAACTCTCTTAACTTCCGAAGAAGAAAGGGTGCACCTTTTTCGTACTTCCGAAAAAGGTTAAATTACCACCTACCCAACACTCCTTCACAAGTAGCATATAGCCTGAGTTTTACGAGTGTGAAGGAAGGCAATATCACTCGGAAAGATCCATTTGATTACGAGAAATGGGGCTTACAACAATAAACTCGATGCTTTTTTCTTTAGAGTTTAACGAGCATGACAAAGACATAAAGTACACTCGGAATATTTTTCATGTTTTGGTCCAGAGCACGAAAAAGAGAAAACTAAGCTCATACCGGGGGTTCCTTTTCTGTAAGTTTAGTCCCTCATGTCCGGAAAAGAGATAAACCTATGCCTGAGAATACTCTTCTCAATTCAAAAGAAAAGAGAGGGATCCTTTCTCGTATTATTCCACATGGTCCGAGAAAGAGATAACCTACCACCAATATGGTTTCCCATTCACATATTCTTAACGAGCCTGAACGGACAAGTTTACTCGGCAGTCAAGTATATTTTGAGGAGTTAGACCTGGGCCTAAAGAAACTCAATATCTTTTCCATGAATTTTTAACGAGTCCAGAAAAGTCAACTCGCGGTCTCCTTACTATTTTTAACGAGCTCGAAGGAGAGCAGAAAGAATGCTCTAAAGGCAAGGAGATGAGCATCATAGACAGGAGAAACTAGTTCCAAGCGCAAGGAACAAACCTATCATAATGCAAGGAAAGTGAGCAAGATAAGGACACTCGGGGAACGTTTCCTCAAGGTAAAGGGTGTCAAGTTGCAAAGGCAAAATGATACAAGGCTGAGCGGTGATGAGAACAAAGATGAGGGCTTATACAATGAGCTAAAAGCTTGGAAGCCGGAATCAGGATCAAAAGTGCAAGCAGGGCACATGCAAATGAAATTATGACTTGAACAACAAGGTGAGGCCAGTAAACAGTTGTGAATTCAACTAAAAATCCCGTCTCCAAGAAACAACAACATCAGGATCATATTCAGAAGAAAAGATCCAATGTGAGTCACTTTGGCAGAAACACATGTGGCTTTGCTAACTTCTACAAAAGGTAAAGTCAAGGAAGAATCAACCGAAGAGGATTCTATAGAACCAAGGCTCGAGGGTTTATAATCTTCAAGATCAACCTCAGAAGGAGAGAAAAAATCAACAAGGAATATAGAGTCTACAGGAACAAACTCAGTATCACAGGAGTTGAAAAATTCATAAGAAAATCAAACTCATCAAGATCACTGATTTGCGGTTCAAAGGAAGAGTCAAGAGACTCAACAAGACCAACATAAGAAGAAAGTTCAGGCTTACTTGGAAAATTAGGGTTAGACCTAGCCACAACTGAACCAACATCCAAAAGAAGATCAGACTGTATCAAAGACTCAAGGAAGACTTCATCCAAAAGAAGGAGATCATTCGAGATAGGACACATGTCTAAACTTTCAAATGGATCGACAGAGTGGAGAGAAGGCTCTACAGTCTGTATAGGATGACTCACCCATTCAACTACTGGGGCCAAGTCCTGAGAAGGTAAGCATGAAAACAGAGGCTACTTCTCAGTAGCAATTGAACACAAAGGACAAGAGGCCACATAGTTCACCTGTGGCGGAGTAGTGTCTATAGAAACACTGGGAACCAAAAAAGGAAAGACTTGGTCTCTAGTTGGGTCAGGAGACGGATCAAGAAAATCCAACTGATCGATAGTGACAATTTCTTCGCCATGATTAAAGTACATCACATGAAATAATGTTGACACCACATCTTGCATGGCATAGACATAATCACGTCCAAGGAGCATATTGAAGTCCAAGGGGTCTTCTATCACCATGAAGTCAACTAAGACGGTCTTCCCACCCAAAGTAACAGGTGTTTGAGCAAGAATTCCCAAGGCTATACAAGTTCTTCTATCAAACGCTAGTAACTGACTAACAGTCGACACAAGGTTAGGAGATCCCATGCCTCACCAAGCACGAGCAGAAAAAATACTAACTGAGGCTCCTTCATCAACAATACAATGAGCAATTGTATATGGTTCAACTTTGACCTTTATCTGGAAAGGTGCATTAGAAGGAAGGCGTGGCTCAACTAGGCTATCCCAATAAAAGGAAGCAATCCGAGAGCTTGGTGGGGGTTGATCAGAAACAAGTTCAGTGCCCCCTTGTTCAGTAAGTTCTAAATTGGAAGTGAAGAAAATGTGACTAGTAGACACTTCACTCTCCAAAGGAAGAGTGGGATTGATCGACAATGGAATCGATTCAACCGCTTCATGAAAGTCACTCTCTGAAGGGAGAGTGGGATTGACCAAAGATGACATTGGTTCCATCACATCAAGATCACTCTTCGAAAGAAGAGTGGGATCGACCAAATCTGAGATTGGTTCGACCACTTGATCAACCAAAGGCTGAGTAGGGTGTTGAGAAACTATAGGTTGTTCTTGAGAAGGAAATCCTTGAGTCTTGGACCACACTCTTCGTACCTCTGTGATAGCAAGGCACTTGTGAGTAAGATGATCTCCCTCACATAGCATACAAGGGAACTTAAGTTTGCACTTCAAATGACCAGTTTTCTCAACGGTGTCAACATGACTAGCAGTGGCTGACTGTTTGCTCTCAACATGACTTACAGAGGATGAGAGTTTTTCCCCAGCATGAACTACATAGGCTAGGTGACTAGGTCCAACCCGACTAAGAGAGGTTGGTTGTTGAAAATATTCAGGATGTTCAAAAACAGGATGACCATGAACCCAAACTTTTCGCACCTTCGCAATAGAAGGGCATTTATAAGTAAGGTGGTCTCCCTCAAAAAGCGTACAAGGAAACTTGGGCTTATGTTTTGAATGGGTAGTCTTTTCAACAATGTCAACATGACTCATAGTGGCTGACGGATTGTCTCCAGCATGAACCACAGAGGCTGAGAGACTGCCCCTAACATGACTTACAGAGGCTGAGAGACTGCCCCCAACATGACTTACAGAGGCTGAGAGACTGGATCAAACATGGCCTACAGAGGTTGGATGGGCACCACCAATATGAACAACAGAGGTTGAATGGTTAGGATCAACATGCTTTGCAGTATTTGAGTGTGTGCCCCCAGAATGAACAACAGAGGCTGGGTGGATGGATCCAACATGAACAACAGAGGTTGGATGTGGATATTCAACTTGAATAACAGAGGTTGAATGGGTGCCCTTAGCATGACCTGCAGAGGCTGAGGGACTGGATTTGACATGACCTAGAAAGGCTAGAAGGATCCTACCATCATGAACCATAGAGGCTGGATGGTGAAGATCAACTTCACTTGTATAGGTTGAGTGCTTAGATCCAACATGAACTATAGAGGTTGGATAGGTGCCCCCAGCATGAACTACAGAGGCTGGGTGGTGAGGTTCAACTTGACTTGTAGAGGTTGAATGGGTGCCCCCTTGCTTATGTGCCTTCTTATTTTTCCTCCTTCTTTTACTCCTTTTAGACTGTCGGTTACTAGTATCTGTACTTTCACCGCATGAGGTAGAAGGAGGAGGAGAATCAACTACAGGTGAAGGGGAAGCAGTGTTTTGATGCCCTTGATATAAGGAGCTTACTTGAGAA
>LPNX010713290.1:642895-652940 GCA_001517045.1 Pseudotsuga menziesii
CCGGGGTTACCTTCCAAGCCTAGCCAAGGTCAACCAGAAATAACCTTCCGGTGTACCTGTGTATGAACCCTAGATGTCAAGAGACTAAAGGCTACCTTGGCTATACCAAAAATTTGGGGGGACAGTTGCAAGCCGGACTCGTACGCATGGGCAGGGTAGCTGAGCCCGAAACTCTATCTAGGACAGAATCCCCAGATGCGTAAAAGTCCTGAGTTACATTTTGACAAGGATTTGGAGGGTTATCTCCTCTGTCCAAGCCTCCACGTGGCCTCATGCTTAACTCCCATTTGAGAGGAGCTTCCCAGATACAGTCGATAAAGTCAAGGATTTACCTAGTGATTGGGCAACTACGTCTGAGATTTAACACTTGTGGGGAGTTTAAACTCCCTATCCCACAAGTCTAGCCTAAGCTAGTTGGTGTATGACCCTATAAAATAAAACTTACTAATAATTTTTAAATTATATCGTTTATTTTAAGGGTTGTTTTTAGTTAGAGAGTAAATGGCATGAAACTTATGTGGTGTTTTGACTCAAAGCTGAAACAAAATGACTAAGCAAAAAGAAATGAAATGCAAAAAGCAAAAACTATTCTCTTTATTTTTTTTTCAAATAGAAACTTGAAAACCACAAAAGAACAAATTCTTTTTATATTTTTTCAAAAACAATGATATGCTATCGAATCTAGACTAAAAACCTAATCTACATGCATATAAAGCAAACATGTTTTTTTTGTCTTTTTCTTTTATAAATGCAAAAGAAAAATAGCCTATCAACTAATTCAAGCAAGTATTGTAAGCGAAGCAAATAGACAACTACTCTACACCCCTCAAACAAACCCTAGGTTTGCCTAAAGTTTGATATCAACCTCACTTAAAAAGAAGGCTTACAAAGGTAAACAATCCAACAACTTTGGAATGAAGAGACTGAGCAAAAAGACTGACATAAACAAAGGTCAAGAAGTCCTAAGTATCAATCTAAACCTACAAACAGAGGCTTCTCGATACCTTGTCCAACAAGGTCAAGCCAAAGAAGGAGGTGGGTGGGGGAAAGCAGCAAAAACAAGTATAGGTTCTTTTTAATTTTCTTTTATAAATGCAAAATAAAAACTACCTACAAAGAAAAGTATGTAGATAATAAGAACAAAGCAAAAGGAACTTCGCTATACAACCACCAAACAAACTCTAGAAATTCCCTAAAGTCAGTATAAACCCTACTTGGAAGGAAGGCTTGCATAAGAGACAAGTCAACTACTTTGGCATGGTGAAGTTAACCAACAAAAGAAGAAGGAAACCAACACCAACAATATTCTGAAATCAAACAAAGATCACTAACAAAGGCTGACCAAAAACATAAGCCAAAAATCATACCAAGCAAAGGAGGTGGGGGAAAGAGCAAAGAGCAAACCCTAATGCTATAAAATGGCTTACCACATAGATAAAGAACAACCAAAATGGATGACTAAGTGGAAATAAGGACCTAAAACAATGCAAAAGACTGAAAGAAATCAAGAGAAACCCCAAAAAGACAAGGCTCTCCCCAGCGGAGTCGCCAGTTCTGTTGTAAAGGAAAGTATCCTATGGCTAGGGTTTAAGAGGCCATCAACATACTTGGGTTGAAAGAGAGATGCACAATGTTCAGCAAGAATATATAAGCAAGTTTCAGAGATGAGAAAGTTCCACACCTGACTAACTGAAGGCTGGTCCAATCTTTCTCTTCAATCCTCTTCTTGCTCCTCTCGCTCCAAGAGACCTGCAAAACGAATTATACCTTCCTCAAACCATTATGACCACATATAAAACAATGGTAATCAAATAAACATGAACTAATGATCTGAATAACATCATCATATGATCATAAACAGAGATTCAATCACGCATTGAACAATGATTTGGGAAGAATAAGGACATCACATCTTTATTAATCTTGAAAACAAGTACAAGTATACCTTCTCTTCAAGTTTGGCACCTCACGAAACCTTGATATGGTTATGTTTCTTCTCTTTTCCAAGGAACTCATCCTCCAAGCTCTGCAACACAAGGAGAATGATTCTAGGGAAAAGGTGTGGGAAAAGAGAGTCTCGATTCCTCCAACATAACGATGCAGAAATTCAAGTCCCCTCTCATGGACCTCCCTACCTCTATTTATATGGTTAAGGAAGAGTTAGGGGCGAAGACAAAGTGGTTACAACTGAAGAAGTCAGTTGCATAACTACCCAAACTAACCAAAATTCAAAAGCCCTATTTTTTGATATTTTTAAAAGGCATCCACAGGTTGCAAAACTAGACAGTCGCGGATACAAAAAGTATATGCGGGTTTCTAGTATAGAAAGTCGCAAATATGAGCAAATTTTTGTATTCGCGGGTATGGTATAGAGAAACTCACGTATCATTTACGGGTATGCCTTAAGGAAAGTCATGAATGGACAAAAAATGCATTTTTAGGGTATTTCTGGGCATTTTCAGACTTTGGTGTCTTCTGGAAAGTTTTAGATAACTGAAATAAATTTCCAACGGTGTAGAGATGAGGTCAAACGGAGTTACATAAATCAAGATATGGGTCCTCCAATATAGGTGTTTTTCAGTGACTTTCAATGACTTTCATGAAGTGTCGTCATGGAAGTGTCGACATGCGACGGAATCATGGGAAAGTGGTCACAGGAAGAGATGTGTCATTTTGGGCTATAACATGTAGGCATAGCCTCAGCCCATTTCATGAAGTAGTTGACAGACACTATGATATGATGATGCCCCCCAGTTGAAGCTGGGTTGCAATCCATAAACTCAAGCCCACACTTAGTGAAGGGACTGACGGTGATGATGGGATGTAATGGGGTAGGTTTCGAGCACATATTACATGGAAACACCTGGCAAGGGTGGCACCTCTTGACCGCATCTACACAATCTTTAAAGATCGATGGCCAGAAATAACCCGCTCTTAAGAGTTTTTGGGCTATAGAAATCCTAGATAAATGACCACCACATGCCCCTCCGTGGAAATCATTCAGCACTACCTCAACTTCTTCATGAGTTAAACAACGACATAAAATGGAATCTACCCCATGGCGGTACAAAGTGTTATCCACTATGAGGTAATTCTTAGACACGTGACGTAATCGTCATCGTTCATCCTGTGAGAGGTGAGTAGGGACCTTCAACATTTGTAGATATATAATGATATCCCCATGCCATGGGTCTAAAGTTGAGATTAAGAAGATGTGCTCATCGATAAACATATCTTAACAAACCAACTCCTCAGCCTCACTTGCGAAATCCAATATAAGCTCCACAAAAATTAATGATTTCTTCGATTTTGCCGAAACAAAATCGAGGTTGAATTATTGCAAGATGACAATCCATTTATTGTATTTTCTACCAATCATCCTTCGAGTGAGGATGAATTGAAACGGATTTACATGGGCTACAACCAAGGTCTGGCGAAGGAGAATATAATGTCTCAACCGTTGAACCGCATGTACGGTAGCTAAGGAAATCTTCTCAACATGGGAATAACGAATCTCTGCATCAATAAGATTCTAACTCAGATAGTATATGACATGCTCTTGGAGCTCCTCATCCTCTTGAACCAAAACCATACTAATCGTCTCCATGGACACGGCTACATAAAGTAGAAAATCATGGCTATATTCTAGGGGACTAATCACTGAGGCCAATGCTAGGGCTCACTTAAGCGCATCAAAGGACTCCTGAGCTCACTCATCCCAACAAAATGTGGTGTCCTTCTTCGAAAGATGCATGAAGCCTCTAGTCAAATTGGAAAAATTGACAACGAATCTCCATAAGAAGTTTTCCATGCCTTGCAAACATTGAAGATGACGAATATTCTCCGGGGGAGACAACTGAAATATTGCCTCAACCTTCAAAGGGTCGAATCTTATACCCTCTTTAGAAATAATGAATCCTAATAAGCAACCTGAATTCACACAAAATATGCACTTGTGAGGATTTAACCTGACTGAATAATGGCGGCACCTTTTGAATACCAATCTCAAATGATAGGAATGACGCATTCTCATATGAGAATGAGCAGCAAGGGCATCCAAAAACACTTTGATAATCAATTTGAGATCGTGGAAAATCAAGGTCATTGCCTGCTGAAAAATAGCTTCGATGTTCTTAAGGCCAAAAGGCATTTTTCGATATGCAAAAGTTCCCCAAATACAAATAAATGCGGTCTTATGTTGGTCCTCAGGTTTAATTTGTATCTGATTATATCCGAAAAAGTCGTCCATAAAGGAAAAAACCTTGCTACCTACACACTCATCCAAAATCTGATCAATAAATGGTGTGGGGAAATTGTCCTTAGGACAAGCACGATTCAAATCCTGGAAATCAGTACATATACGGATCGCTCCCTGCTTCTTATCAACCGGAATGGGGTTTGAAATCCACTCCATTAAGGGAATGGGATAGATAAAACCAGCTTTCAACAGTTTTTCTATCTCTGTCTTAATCATGGGTGCTTTCCTAGGATTCCTGCACACATGCATTGTTAAACAAGATTAGCATTGGGATAAGTCTTAATCTTGTGTTCAACAATGCGAAGGTCAATACCTGGCATTTCATCGTAAGACCAAGAGAAGATATCACAAAATTATTTAAATAGCTCGATGTATTCTAAAATCTTAGCATGGGAACATTCTGCCCCAATATAGACATTTACTATCCTGCCAGGATCGCAAGAGATATTGATAGGAATCATTGGAGATATATTTTCTATGTTCCCATCAGCCATTGGACCAGGAGAGCTTAATGAAACCATGGGACTACCAATTATCTCACTAAGAACCTCCCTAAAGTTTGCACGCTCCAAGCAGTCAAGCTCAGGAAGAAAGTAAGATCTATGATGGAGCTCTTCCCATGGTGGCTCAACTCCTGACATGGACTCAATAAGCACTTCGTCTGAAGGAAAAACACTATCAAGGCAGTCGTGTGCATGAGAAGACTGTACTGCCCATGCAGGCAGCACATAAGGGTCCTCCTCCTCCGTCTGTGAAGAGGAAGGACTAGGCTATGCAACACACTCAAGATTAGCTTGATAAGCTACCATAGTTGTAGGCAATGACACGTTCGTCACGATGGGCTCACTCGAAGTGCTCGGTGTAGGAAGAATCCACGGATATTCCATATGACTCATGTGAAAAGACACCGATCTCACAGATGTCGAAGCCTCGCTGAAACTAGACCCTATCATAAGGATAGGTGCAGGAAAACTAAAAATTCCCATGAGGGATGGATACATGCCCACATCCACACTCCCAGTTGTAGGCTGAGAGTGTTCTACAATCAAGATCGAAGTTCCCAAAGATTGGGTAACTGACAGATTCTTGAATGACGTTTGATCAATCGTAACTATATTCCTGTTAAATGGAAAGCATACAACGCAAAATAGGGAAGAAGCTATGGCTTGCATACTGTACATCCAATTCCTACCCAGCAAGAGATTGTAGTTGAAGGGCACATCAACCACCTTGACCTCTATCACAATGGTCTTCCCTCCCAAACAGACCTTAAGGGAAGGAAGGATCCTGTGCAGCCTAAACGATCTCCCATCAAATGCAGTTAACATGGTCGCAGAATTAGAAAACTCAGGGGAACCTAAACCCTTCCAACATTATAAAGACATCACATAAGCAACAGCACTTTTGTCAATCACAGTGCACTTGACGGTCATGTTAAGACATTCTACGTGAATCAAAAGAGACACATAGTAAGGAAAGCGAGGCTTAAGTCCTATGGTTTCAAATTTAATCATGGAGGAAGAATTATCATCATTCACACCAAGGGCAGAAAGCAAAGCCTTCCTTTGTGAAGGACAATTCTAAATTACTTCTAGTGCAGACATCACACAAGGAGTGTGGCCCAAATCCTAGACAACAAAATAGTTCTGGGCGGCTAGGGCATTAGGATTGTGCCCCGAACGCTTAAGGACTCCCTTAGGAATGCGAGGTGCAACTTTAGGTTTATCCATAGGTTTTTTAATATGCAAAGGATTTCCTGGTGGATCAAGTTCCTTACCTAGGTTGGGTTGTGACAAACCATAGTCCTTTGCACGGGTCACAACTTTCACAGCACGTACCATGTTAATGCAACCACGAACACTACCCTCCGGCAGATCTTGATCACCACCAGACTGATCATGGGTCCTTGAGTTCATATTTTGATTGTGAGGTAAAGGGTTAGTTAGCACAGCTGGGCCCTGTGCCAAGAATCTCAAGGCTTCATCGATACGAGGGCATAAGTAAGTGAGGTGATCTTCCTTACACAACTTGTAAGGAAATTTAACCTTACGTTTAGCTTGCTTGTACCCCCCAGCATTACGGGTGTTCCTACCATTATTATGAGCATTTTCTTTCCTATTCCCACCCTTACGATTGTTCTTACCCTTATTTTTATTTCGTTCGGGCTACTGGTTACCCTTCTGGTCTGACGATTGCACCGAAAGCACACTCCCTGTTTGGGTGGCTTGGGATGAAGCCATGGCTTGTACTAAAGTAGATTGGTTGATTGACAATTGACAAACTTGTTTTTCAACCAAATCCATAGGTTTAGCACTCGTACAAATAACAATGTCGTCGGCATTTTGTCCAAGTTTAACTTTGGGGTTGAAACTAGAATGCAGAGCATTGGGAATGATCTCATATAACAAACCGGATTGAGCATAAATCAAATCCAGTTCTTGCGCCCTAAAAATGGCTTGTTCCTCATTTTGCACTCTGGATTTAGAAACATCCTTCACTATATACAACATTAACGACTTAAGAAACCATTCAAGGAGGAATTCCGATGGTATAAAGGCTTTAATCAACCTCTTCCCTCTACGCCACTCTTGGATATGATCCGAGATATGTGTGGCTTTATCCTGCCGAAATGTCGACAAGAGTTCTATACCAATGTCATAATGCACTGGTAGCTGTAAGTGGTTAAGAAAAGTCATCTCTAGGTCATCGAACAAAGCGAATGCCCCCCTATGTAGCTCTATATACCATTTTGCGGCAGGCCTTCTAAGGGTTTGTTTAAATAGCCTTAAACGGATTGAATCCTGGTGTAAGGAATTTGAAGAGCACCATAGGTGAAAGGTAGTAACATGTTTGCTCGAATCCTCTCTTGGTTTGCACTCAAATTTGGGTATGTCCGAGGGAAGCTTAGTAGGGATAGCCGGCCAAGACGGGTCATGAGCTACATGATCGTTTGTCAAGCTCGGCAAGTCAGGAAGATTCAGCGTTGCGAGGAAAGGGAGCCTAGGATGAGTAGGTCAATGGACCACTCCCTGATAGTTCTGATTCACATAGTTCTAATTACCATAACCACCATGGCCTTGGCCATAGTGCCCTCCTCCCGTTTGACCCATATAGGGTGGCATGGAAGCACCATAGTGTGGTGTACCTTGACTATTCAGATCTACAAAGCCATAATTTGGAGAGTAAGCGGGTTGTTGATACCTGGACCCATAAGGTGAAGAACCCTGTCTATACTATGTCCCATAATAAGGTCCACAAGTCATCACATGCGATGTCCCATGAGACACTTCGTAAGTAGGAATATACGCTCCAGAAGTAGGAATATACATTCTGAAAGTAGGAATATACACTCTGGAAGTAGTAACATGACCTCTAGAAGTATGAACATAACCTCCCGAAACGATGGGCGGTACATGAACCTGAGACAAAAATGGTCGAGTAACCGCAGTACGGACATGACTCATAGCAACGTTTCGGCCCAAAGGACCACGTGAATGAGGTGGAGGGTGAACATTCAAAGAACTAGGGACAGAGGATGAAGGGACCTGTGTAATTATGTATGTGTTATTCCCTATAGTCACTCGTCTCGGATCTGGTATCCTAATAGGATCTCTATCCCTAGGCCTAGGAGGAATATGTGATGTAGCTTCCACCGCCAGGATGGAAGGTGCAATGTGACTTGTGCTCCAAAACCTCTTCGCATGGTAAGGAATGAGAGTGCCCCCAGGCATAGTGTTAGGCTCAAACTCTGACTCAACATGAAATGCCAAATCATGTGTAGGAAAACTAGACATACCATAACTACCATAACTAGTGCTCATGGGTTCAAAATGAGTCTCATCATCTTCCAGCATTCCATAATGGCGATGCGTCAATGGGGGATCAACACTAGAGTAAGTAGGTCAATCATGAAAATTACCTATCTCAGATATCACAGGACCTAACTCAGTCAAATTAGGTGAAGGATCATAGTTAGGAGTAAACTCCCCATATTCCACTTGAATGGGAGAAGGTGGTTCAGGAATACCTTCAACATGGTCTCCCATCGTGTGTGAATCAATATGCGAAGTAGTCTACTTGGACTATCTATTTCTCTCTCCCAAAGGAGGAGGAGACGTAGAAGGAAAAAGTCCTGCTAAACGACAAGAACGGAGAGGTGCCGCACCCGAATCCATACTGACTCAAAAAATATAAAAGACTCTCTATCTATGCAAACCCTAGGAAATCTAACATAGACAAAGAAATCACCAATAAAATCTAAAGCCAAACACAAGCAATCAAGGGTAGGATAAGTGAGCTCCCAAATGAAGCAGGTATGTCTCTCCTAGGAGACGCTTGAGACTCCCATACACAACAAGCGGAGGTATGTAACCAATTATTGTGGCCCTTAGCTTCAACACGTAAAGCGACTGTTCTGTCCGACCCCAACCTGTCCAAGACACTCACAGAATAACCCCTACAGAGTACCCCCTCGATATCCTTGGTAAGGACACTAAGGTAAGCTCAATATAATCAATGCTCAAGTGGACGGTCACAGGCGGGATTGACTGTATGGGCAGGGTAGCAAAGCCCAAAACTCTCAAAAGAGCCCCCAGATACGAATACAATCCTGGAAATATCTCCGGTGCTACTCAGTTATGACTAGGGGTCATCCCAATCAATAACCGCTCACATTGCCTCGTGCTTAACTCCCCTTTGAGAGGAGGATCTTGAGAAACATTGGTTATACCAAGGAATTTCACACACTCACCTACACAGACACATACATGTTGTTGGTTAGTGGTCTTGGAGAATTTACACACAATGAACTATCCCAAGACCCTAAAACCTAATCTTGTTTGGGTCTTGGAGAATTTCATTTTAATTGAGCATTGATTTTAATTGGCTTTATTACTCAAAAAAGGTATATGGCCGTGCAACTAATGGCGTTATGACACAACATGAAGTAAAATGCACACCTAACAATCAATGCAAATGCATTGTGTCCATGAAAAACAGGGTATGCTACTTCGTGAAATACACGTTTTTTCTTCGAATGATAAATGCAAGCTTTCCTATATGAAATCCTGACTAATACTCCAAAGCAAATCTAGTGCAAGTACTATGCAAAATGCAAGATGCAATGCATAATGATAAGCAAATATTTTTTGATTTTTTGAAATAAAAATGAGATACTAAAGCAAAATAATGGTTCTACAACCCCCAGATTCTGCAAGAACACTTAAGCAGCACTCAAGCAAAGTACTAAGGTAAAAGAAATCTAATTCACTAATCCTAAAACAAAAAATCGAAAATGCCATGACAAGAACATTCTTTAAAAAAAGAAATTTTACCCTAAAAAAAATGTCTCTGGTAAGAAATAGAGGTGTATATAGACTCTAGTAGTATCAAAGGAGACTCAGGAATCATCAAAATTCACCCAGCAATAATCAATCTTCCTCTAGAAGGAAAAACTAAGGGCATATGCAACTGTTCAGTGTAAACCCACGTGTGTACGTGGAAATAGCAGTGAAACCTGCATATATATGCAACTGTGAGTTAAAAACTCACGTATAGGAAGAAAGGTGCATAAAAATAAAGGAAAACATACAAGCTGAGACAAAATTCATACCAATCAGACACTACTAGGAAAACATGCCCCCAGACCCGACATAGAAACAAGAGAAAAAAGAGCAATTCAAAGTCATTGATGTTGATGTATATGTAACTTCGGAATGTATTCTTCTATGTATTTTATATTATTGTAACCCGATGTTTATTCCGGGATGTTTCTATTATGTATTTGAG
>LPNX010713312.1:4267-26093 GCA_001517045.1 Pseudotsuga menziesii
GTTGGACTGGGGGGCCAGGAGCTACTTCTTCTGTTGGTGGCTACAATCACCAAATGTTGAAGTAGTTAGACATGCATGAGTAAACAATAAAATACAATAATAAACTATGTCTAGCTAAACAACAATAATAAACTATATGTCTATATCAACTTAACGAGTTCAAATATCATCGAAGGATATGCATTACCATGGTCTCAACCGTGGTAGAACCAAGGGGGGCAGGAACTACTCCTGCTGCTGGTGCCTCGACTGTGGTCGAAACAGGGGGGGTAGGAACTACTCCTGCTACTAGGGCCTACAATCACCAAATGTTGAAATAGTTAGACATGAATGAATAAACAATAGACAACAATAATAAACTATGTCAAGATCACGTTGAAATAGTTAGGTATACCTCGGTGTGACTAGCTGCCATTGATGAAGCAGCATCAACTGCTGCATCAACCATCGATGCTATACTTTCTTCCGTTAACTCTGGCTCCTGATGCAGTAAACATGCAAATCAAACATTAACAAAAACAACTTATGCACCGGATTTCAAGTTAAGCAACAAATATCATCGAAGGATATACATTACCATGGTCTCAACCGTGGGTGTGCCAAGGGGGGCAGGAACTACTCCTGCTGCTGGTGCCTCGACTGTGGTCGAAACAGGGGGGGCAGGAACTACTCCTGCTGCTGGGGCCTACAATCACCAAATGTTGAAATAGTTAGACATGNGCATTACCATGGTCTCAACCGTGGTAGAACCAAGGGGGGCAGGAACTACTCCTGCTGCTGGTGCCTCGACTGTGGTCGAAACAGGGGGTGCAGGAACTACTCCTGCTGCTGGGGCCTACAATCACCAAATGTTGAAATAGTTAGACATGAATGAATAAACAATATACAACAATAATAAACTATGTCAAGATCACGTTGAAATAGTTAGGTATACCTCAGTGTGACTAGCTGCCATTGATGAAGCAGCATCAACTGCTGCATCAACCATCGATGCTAGATTTTCCTCCGTTAACTCCGGCTCTTGATGCAGTAAACATGCAAATCAAACATTAACAAAAACAACTTATGCACCGGATTTCAAGTTAAGCAACAAATATCATCAATATACATTACCATGGTCTCAACCATGGTAGAACCAAGGGGGGCAGGAACTGCTCCTGCTGCTGGTGCCTCGACTGTGGTCGAAATAGGGGGGGCAGGAACTACTCCTACTACTGGGGCCTACAATCACCAAATGTTGAAATAGTTAGAAATGAATGAATAAACAATAGACAACAATAATAAACTATGTCAATATCACGTTGAAATAGTTAGGTATACCTCGGTGTGACTAGCTGCCATTGATGAAGCAGCATCAACTGCTGCATCAACCATCGATGCTATACTTTCTTCCGTTAACTCCGGCTCCTGATGCAGTAAACATGCAAATCAAACATTAACAAAAATAGCTTATGCACCGTATTTCAAGTTAAGAAACAAATATCATCGAAGGATATACATTACCATGGGCTCAGAAACTCCATGGCCGTCGACAGCTCGAGTCTTTTTTGTAGTGGGCCGCCTCATGTACACACGACCCTTGTCCACGGAAGTCCTGGGAGGAGATTCATTTGGAGGCAATGGCCCAGATGTTTGGGTCGGTGCCTACAATCAGCAAGTGAACTCATGTAGTTAGATGTATGCATAATTCAACAAAAATGTACATGTATTTAAAAAATGACAACTGTAATTGTTTACCATATTAAAATGTTTACCTGGGTACCATGATGTGTCTCGTGGATCTCTCCACCCAGTGACAGATTTGGGATCTACAAGTTTAATAATTGTAAATATTAGACCATAGATAGAATTAGTGAACTAACATGTAAAGTATGTGGAAATTAACAAATTATTGACAAGCATAATTGAAAAATTGAAATTTTAGAATGTTTACCTCAGTAGAACCAGGTGGGCCTGTACCATCATGGATCCCTCCACCAACAAAGGGATCAGTCGCTGCAATGCCATGCCCCAATCCAAAGTCTGGGGGGTCTCTGGCGTCAAAACGCAACAACTGAAAGTTCATGAAATTAATATATTAGCTCAAACTATATATATGTGTACAAAGAGGAAACTAAATGATGAATTTATTAAAATTAACCAGATCTACATACCTCACTCAAAAAACCATTGAACGCAACATCTGTGGAAATACCATAGCAGGGACGACCACACGATGTGCACTGGTGAGGATCAGAACTCTGCTAGGGATGTGCCAATGGTGGTGCACTGGGGGATGGTCCTCATGGCCCAGTAGGTGGTGGTGGACCACTGGATGGTCCTGCACTAGGTCCTGCATCCCCACCCATCTGCTGAAGAGTAGTGCTATGGCGAAGGACCACTCGTGCAAGTGTCAAAAAAGCATCCCGTGTCTCAGCAACTACATGAGTTGCATGTGGGACATCTGGCCCATGTAATGGCATGCAAGGTGTAGGGATAGGGCGGTTAGGGTCTTGCACCCTCGCATTGGGTCAGTTTTGGGGCATCCCCCCACCGATCCCCTGAAAGTCCAAGTAAGAAAAATAGTTCACATGTTTATGCAACACGAACTCCGCATACAACTTTCGAAGGAAATACAGGGGCATTTCCCTGTTGTTATGCGGTGGCGAATCAAAGACCATATACCATCTATCCATCCAGTTATCAATAAATGGTTGGTATATGCACCACTCAATGGATATATGTGGCCGGTTTGCATTTGGGATTTCTCTAGTCCGAGGATCCCTGAATAATGCAAAAAATTCATGCTTTGTTATTTTTAACTTTTTTATTGCCACATAATCCAAGCCATCCTCTTGTTCTCTTCTTTTCCTCTCCCTATATGATGTGATATCATATAATATATTAGTTGACTGCGCAATAGTATCAACAATAGCATCCATTGTGGATGAAAGTGAGCGGCGAATCTCATCGCCACCCCGAAAAGAATCACTTATGCCCCTTAAGCAGGCAAGCTCAATGAGAATTGCGGCATTGGGATCCATTGCAGCACCTGCAAAAAAAACATCAATAAGCAAATCATTAGAAACATTTACATGGAATATAATGACGTCTCTTCAAAATTGAAATTGAATTAAATCAAACTCAAGTTAGCAATTTAATGACAAATTCACTTACATATATTTATTTAAACTTATGGTATTGTCCATACAACATCAAAAATCGGTATGTACAACAGCATTTAAGAGAGGTTTCAGGGGCCATATAGCCTATACATTATTTCCAAGTTGGGCCATACATGTCTATTTCTATTTGGGACTAATTTGGCATGGATTTTGAGGTTAGTTCAACGTGTACATAAGTTGTACAGTGTACAACAGGATTTGGCACGATTTCTCCAGTTGGCACAAGTTTTTAGGTGTGTAATAAATGTTTTAAAATTCCATATTTCTTCTATATGGGCAGAATAATAGGGAATGCCATTATGAAATTGTCCATGGTTCTATAGCGAGTACGAGTTCTTTCATCACTTTTTGAAGAGATGCTTGTTTATGCTTCCAGTCATATTGAAAAGATGTTTGTTTATGCTTCCTAGATTCTAGTGAAAGTGGTTTTTTTTCTAATGGTTATGGTTTTCACAATCTCTAGGAATTTTGGCTTGCTTGTAATTTTAAAGGCCTTAATTCAAATGTATGGCATATGATGTAGATTTTTAGGCAATATTTGGTTTGTTGGTGAATTTCTCTTGAAGGGTAGGCTCTTTTGGTCATGTAATTGTTTGGGTTATTGACTATTCTATTTTTTTTAATGTACTAGATAATTTCATTTGATTAGATATAGAATAGCATCTAAATTGGGCAAGGCATTGGCATATCATCATCTTTGGTTGGTTGGTGTTTTGGCTATGAGATGGTTGTTTTTTTTTTATGGTTTTTATTACATTTACAAATAAAAAATGGTAATTTAAGTATCTAATTGAAAAGAAAAAGCTATGGGTGAATGAATTACCTGGTAATATGACGATTCACCGGAGGATTTGTCTTCAAATGGAGGAATGGGCACTCTTCCATGCTCCTTCGGCACTCTTCCACGTTCCTTTTCGCGATACTGTTCGGTGAAAATGACTCTCGGGTGGGGGACTGTGTGTTTTTAATTTTTTTTTAAATTTACAAAACGTGCACGCGTTATTGAAATACAAAACACGTACGCGTTTTGCAGTTCTATAACGCGTGCGTGTTATTGTTACCTAGCCTACATGTCTGCTGACATGTCAGGCTCGAATTTACTATTCCAAGCGCTATGGAAGAGGAGCGCGTTATTTTTCTATGTAACGTGAGCGTGTTCCTAAAAAGTGAGATTGCATCTAAAAGGTCCCTCAACTTCTTGCACACACCCCTAAGATAATTACAAAGTGGGTGGATGAGTAAAAAAAGAATCTAAATTTATTAAAAGTGTTGCATGTGGAGGCATGGAAAATAAAGGTGAATAAAAGTGAAAAAGTAGCAAGAGCTCTGAATCTTTTTTGGGTGTGACCTGCCATAATTTGGAGCACAATTATGGTTGTGGCTCTGTGAGGTGACTATGGTTGAGGATATGGTTTAGTACAACATGAGAAAGGTTGGGATCCTCCCAGCAGCAATCCAACATTGTACTTACCTTGCTAGAAAGTATTGTTAGACTCGTTGAGCTCGAGGGTCCCAAGGGAAGTAGAGTACCTATCAGGGTATGGTAGGGAGGAAAACTGGATTACGGTGGATTTTAGAAGCAAGATCAACCTTCGGCTTCATCCTCAACCTCCTGCAACTTGTGATGGATAGGTATTTTACAGTTATTTAACTTGTGATTAATTACGCATGAAAATGGAAATAATTGAATTTAAAGGATTTAATTATATCTATTTAATATTTGCTAAGGTACATATATCTATGACCTCCTTTGTATTTGCTTTAAAAAAATGGTGTTCTTAACTTAAATTTTGAGATCTATTTGTTATCATATGTATGTGCATTGAGGTTATTAGTCGGGTCCCTCAGAGGGATGCTACATGTCACATATATATTTGAAGAATAACTAAATTCATATCTTTTGTAATAATAAAAGATTGAATGTTATACGCCTTATACATATAAAGAATTGCTACTTTGTATTGAAATATTGAGAATATTTATAAGTAGTATGAATATATGTTTTCATATATATAAAGGAAATAAAGCATTTTATATATTGACATCTTGGAACAATTATACATATATATTTTAGACATATTTGAGGAAGTATTAATTTTATTAAATCTAAATTTTAAATTGGGTACATAATAAATTACCATTTTCAAAATTGTATCTTATTTATTATTTTTTTAAAGAATATATGTGTGTGCGTGAGAGAGAGAGAGAGAGAGAAAATACTTCATATATTTATATTAAATATTTATAAAAGGTAAAATATAATACAACCTACAACCTATTTCTCAAAGAGACTAAAAAAATAATAAAATCAGAGTGTACATGTGGCTCCACTCATTTATCCTCCTTGATTAGAAGAAATCCTTTTTCTAACAGCTACATCTAAACCTCATATTTCCAAAGCTGACAAAACATAGCCAAAGAACTATTCTCCCTTTCAAAAACATATTTGCACCACGGTTTCCATATAACAAACAATGTCGAAATCCTCAGGTGGGGACAAATGCCACAACTAAAGATTGTACTAGTGTTCCAACATCACCCAGTAGAATTGTTCACCAATGTAGCTTTGCTTGAAACAAATTTAATCTGTCAAAATATTATTTATGTAGTAATGGAATCCTACTCTATTGAATTTTACCATATACTCTCTTGAGCCATTAAAATCAAAAGGAAATTTAAATGAAAAGGGATGGGTGTTGGGGGTAGGTTAATTATCTCAATGTCTCCCTTATTATGAATTTCACTAAAGTGATAACATTTCTCCCTTAACATGTTTGGGGTGTAATCAATTAAAATACTCTACATTAGACCTCCTTACCTCACCCCAAAAAAGATTTAATCATCCTATGACAATGTGAACAAAAGTATGGGGGAGGTAAATGTTCTCATCAATGGGATGTTAGGAAAGCATGTCAAGAGAAATATTCCAAGAGTAGAGGCCAAAAAAGCACTCAATATACATGGAATGATTATGGGGCTCCATCTAAGTCTAGGTATTCTTGATTGGATTTTTCCGTCATAGTGAGTGTGTGTATCAATTGTGCACTATGATTTTCAGTATTGATGTTGTTCAATTTGTATTTGATTTGAAGAATCTCTAGCAGGGCATGGAGAACCATAAAGGAATTTAAGGAGACCAATCGAATTGTGGCATCCTCAACCAAACAATTAAGTTGACAGAATAAGGAAAAGAGAGGGTTAGTCAAAGAAAGAGCATGACATGAAACAATTGTGACATTGAAGTAGGTGTGTACATTACTAGTTTACAAAAATGGAAATAAGAGTGAGACATAAGCCTTCATAACTTTCCATCCATGAAAGAACGCCAAAATGGACTCAACCATAGTGGTTTTAAAATTTTTGGTTGGAACTTTGTTGGAACATCTCCATCTTCCTCTAGTGATTTTAGAATCTCCCATTTCTAGCACAGCCTCAAACAACCTGTTTAAAACAATTTATGTAAACTGAACAAAATGCGGTTGATGCATGAGTGAACTTGAGGATTACTATCAACTAAAGGTTTAGTTAATTTTCTATTTTTATTTTCCATTTATAGTAAGTATTGTTCGTTTGTTTGTTTTTCTTGGAACCCAATTTGTGAGTAAACTAGTAAACATTTTTGGAACCCCCCCCCACTCTCTCTCTCTCTCTCTTTGTGTGTGTGTGTCCCCGCCCCTTCTCTCTTTATATATGTGTGTGTGTGTGTGTGTGTGTGTGTGTGTGTCTTCCTATCCCTCACCCCCCTCTCTCATAGTCTCTCTCCACCTTCTATATACCTCCCTCACTACCCCTCCCTCCATATCACTCTCTATATCATTCTGCACCCCCCTCCCTCTTTGTCGTTCACCCCTCCCTCCCTCTCTCCCACGCAATCTATGTGTGTGTGTGTGTGTGTGTGTCCCTTCCTCACTTCCGATATCTCATAATCTCTCTACACCTTCTCTATACCTCCCTCATTATCCTTCCCTCCATAACTCTCTCTCTATTTCTCACCCCTCCCCCTCTCCCTCTATCGCTCACCCCTCCCCTTCTATCCCACATAAAATTTGTGTGTGTGTGTGTGTGTCCCCTTTTCTCACAAAATCCCTGTGTCGCTCACCCCTCCCCCTCTCTCCCACATAAAATTTGTGTGTGTGTGTGTGTGTGTGTCCCCTTCTCTCACAAACTCCCTCTGTCACTCCCTCTCTCTCCACCTTCTATTTACTTCCCTCTATCAATATCTCCCTCCTTTCTCCCTTAATTACCAACCCTCTATGCCATTATCCCTCTCTCTCTCTCTTTATCAACTTATATCCCTCCCTCCTTATCTCTTTTCACCCTCCCTCTCTATGTTTCTCTCTTTCACAACCTACCCCTCTCTCCATCTCTCTCAACCCTCCACCCTCTATCTTTGACACGATCTCTCTCTCTCTCTCTCTCTCTCTCTCTCTCTCTCTCTCTCTCGCCATGAGTGAACCTATCCATTTCTATCCTTTTGTTTATCCCCTATCACCCCTCACACACACACACCTTCTATCACTCCCTCAATATCTCTTTCCTTCACTCTATCTCTATCCCTCCCTCACCCCCCTCCTCCCTCTCTATATTATTCTCTCTCTCTCTCTCTCTCTCTCTCTCTCTCTCTCTGTTTTCAACTTATCCCTTCTCCTCAACCCCCTATGTCATTATGACCCTTATTCTCTATTTTATCACATCACATTCCCATCTCTTCAAGTTCCCCCTCCTTCACCTCTCTCCTCCAACACATCATATTCCTCCTCTAATACTCCATATCCACCTTTTCATTCACCAATCCTCTCTCTCATAAAACCATCACCCACTTCCTCCCTTCCAATGTATACCCCTTCCTCACTCAAGTCTCGTGTACTGCTTCTAACCCTATAGGTCTTCAACACCTCTTCTCCTCCTAATAATCCTCTCAATCCTCACTCACCTTCACCCTTGTAAACCATAATGTTCCCATTCCATTCATCTTTCTCCACCTGAATTCACAACATCCTCCTAGGACCTTGACCCTTCCCCACCCCCTCTCAACTATTAACCATCCCCACTTGAACTTCCAACATCTTCCTAGGCCCTTGACCCTTCCCCACCCCCTCTCAACTATTAACCATCCCCACCTAAACTTCCAACATCCTCCTAGGCCCTTGACCCTTCCACACCCTAAACTATTATCCATACATTTGATATATTACATATAGTGTTATATTTTTAGCTCTACAAAACGTGTGCACATTATAGAACTAGATAATGCGCAAGCATTTTTGGTTCTATAACGCGCACACATTTTGTAGTTCTATAACATGCGCATGTTTTGTAGTTCTATAAGGGTGGGAGATACAATTTGAATTTAAACATACCAATTCAGTTGCTCGCATGTCACCAATAGTCCTATGTGTATGGTTTCGGTTTTGCTTCAGTGATACCAAACATGTGCTATGGTATATGATAAACCATAGCTAATTGGGAATTTCTTCCATTTTCTAAAGAAGTTGTTGTTTACGCACCTGTTACAGTATGGTACACACAATCATTTTTTACAAAATCTTAAACATAAATAGCATCTTTTCTACAGATTCTAAATATGTAATTTTTATTAAAAATTATTAGATATTCCTATTTTTTTTTCAATTTCTATTGTGTCCTAACTCCTTAGCTCAAAGAACATGTTGTTAGTGTTTTTTCCAGAACGTTTTCAATTCTTGATCATTTTAAAAATAAATTATATGGTGCACTAGAAGACACCAACCTCTACATTCTATAAAAAACTCATTTCATGATTATTTCATTGAGACCTTCGAAATCTGCACCCACAAAAGACGTACCATTTTCGAGGGATGATCACTTAGATAATTATAAAAAAATAAATTACTAATTTTATTTTAAAAAAATAGTGCTGCACTAGTGCTCTATGTTCTCTATATTCCTGCAAATTTTTGTATCCTAAAAGCATCATTTAGGCCCTCAAAGGTTGCACCCACAAAAACATATACCTTATCATTTTCCTAAAAAATAAAAAAGTGAGTGTTAGAAGAAATGAAAATTGACATAGTTATAAAATATTTCAATATATAAACCTTATATATTTGGAAACGTGATTCAGTTTCCTACATTTAATCTTATTTACTCAAAGCAAGATATTTTGTGCAAGTATCTCAAAATATACAATTAAGTTGAGGGATGCATGATTTTTCAATTTTCTATTGCATTTAACATGCCAATAGTGACACTCATTAGCTTGCACTCACCCTTATGTTGGTTAAACTAGGGGTTCACTCATTACTATGTCCAAAAATAGGGTTTTGTTTAGACTAGATTCAAAATTAACAATGATTTTTTTGTATGACTATCAAAACTTGTTTCATGTCTTAAAAAAAACCAAACAACTTAGAATGATGAATATTGCTATAAATGTATTCATTATATGGACTCTTTAATTTTTTAAATAACCAAAGGGGACATTGAGTGAAGCCCTTGTATGGCCACATGAGGATTTGACCCTAAGACCTTTTGTTTATTAATACAACTCTCAACCACTCTAGCTAACCTATCGACATTTATTTTTAGTATCATTATGTCACATTAAATTTGGTAGAACACCTAACTCTTCTGAGTGCAATTAATAATATTAAATTATTATCTTTTTATGACTAGTTTCTCAACCTCTATTTAATTTAATTGGTTATCCATCTAGTCTTTAATTTTCATAATTTTTTTTTGAATGGTTAATAATAAATGGATTTCCCACTCCAATATATCATTTATATCATAAATAAAAAGCTATAAAGCTATAAATTAGTAAACCCATAAGGGAGAGATACCCTAGACAAAGATAAGGGCTTTTCGTAGGGAGAGACCTTATTGCCTTCTTGGACAGACATGGAGACACTAGACAGACCAGATGATGCCATTAGCAAAGGCCCATGGGGGGGTTGGGACTTGCTTGGTCTCAATGATAGGAACGAACTTTGCCTGCGTAGGTGCGTGTGCTTGGCTCATCCTGCTCTCTAGCTACCTGGGTGCACAACCTAATTATGTATCTAATTAACTAAAGGCTAGAAATGAGTAGCATAACCCCTCTTGTGTAAAGAAAGGCCTCAGTGGACTCCTAAGAAAAAGGCCAATCTCTTTAGCCCGAACCCGAGAAGAGAGATAAGATAGTGCTTGTTGTATCTACTAAGATTAAGAAAGAAGGAATTAACTTATTATGTACAACTCCTCGTATTGGGAGTTAATGGTGTATGAGGGTACGCAATTATTTGAAGATTAAATATTTCTTACAATTATTTAAAAAAAAACATTAAAAATAATGAAACGTATAAAAAGGGTTGTACCCAAACCTAACGCCAAAAAATGATTCAAGGCCTTCATGAAATTCTATTTGATGGTGTTAAACCCATAGTAGCATAATTCTACTACTAATAAGGATTCGATTGGATACATAAAAAATAACAAATCTAGTACTGAAAAAATATGGGAGTAGCTTTCCTACAAATTTAAAAAAAAACTTATTTTTAAAAGTTAATTTTTTTTTAAATATACATAAAAAAATTCAATATTTACATGTAAGACACATCATGGGCCATTTTTTTCTACTTAATGTCACAAAAAAATCAAAGAAAACATTAAAACTTCTATATGTAATGTCCAAGAGAGAGAAGAATTTATTCAAGAATATATCTATAAATTTAATTATAAAAATTTTAAATAATTAAAATGCAAAATATAAATTATATAACAATAAAACAAATTTCTAATAATATATTCCAAAAATATTAACCTAGCTAAAATCTAATATTATAACAAGTTCCTAAAATTTATATTAAAAAATAAACCTTATTTAAATCTAATCTAATATTTAATATTTATAATTTAAAAATTAAAATAAAATATATATCTTAAATTTTAAAACTTTAAATTTTTAAAATCTAAAACTATGAAAAAGCTATGAACAAAATAAAAAATAAAAAATAAAATTTAAATAGTTTTTATTTTATAATATATGCCCAAAATGCACACAAATGTATCCTTATTATACTTCTATGGTTAGACCTAAGATTATTAAAATAGTGTAAACAATTTTAAGGGATATTGAACACAATTTTAATTGGCAACTTGACCGAATAGACCAGGTGAGTTAAAAAACTTAGTTTCCTAAATGGACATAGCCGCAATGATAGGTTTTCACGTAGCTTTTGTTAAAGTGCCCGCTAGTTCGAGAGCGTTTTCATAAATGGAAGGATGTTTAAGACACGAAGAGGAAAAGTACAATCGGTCTATCCAGCAATTAGGTTGGCTTTTATCGAGAATATCAAGCATTGGAATTGTCAATAAAGGTAAGGTAAGGTATGACCTAATTCTAAACTATCACAATAATTTATAAATTTTATTTAAAAAATAAAATTAAGAGTTAAATGAAGAAAAATTTGTTAAATTATTGGGAGTTTGATAAAACTCTAGCATTGCAAAATATTAATAACATTATAATATTTTTACTTCTAAGTTTAAAAAGAAAATGTGGTGTCAGAAAGATTTAAATAACATAATTAACACATAAGAAGTAAATCCCTTATCCCTTATCCATTAATGAATTGTACTGTCGATGAATTAAGTTTAAATACAATTCATTGTTCTACTCCTGAACATGTGTACTTTGTTTATTTAATTAAAACTAACTTAACTTTGTTGATGGGTACAAAGTGGTGGAGTGGAGGGACTTGTTCTCCCATGACGATTTGAGAGGTAAGGTATTGCTTGGTTACGCAGGCTTAGTTCAATTGAACTAAGGCACCTCTTTTATTACTTACGCAATTCATTACTTTGCGACGGGATCTGGTGTAAATTGTGTTGACCGTCTTGATCCTAGAGGACCTACTGCTAGTTGTTATGCTACTTATTGACTTGGTTTTATAACTTGGTAAGTGTCGTTATAGTCAATGTAGCTACTACGCTAAATTTCTTGTACACTAATTATTCTTCATTATGTTTTGAATTCATTAGTCTATATGTCATTAATAAATTTTATGTTCTATGTATGTTCTCACTATACCTATTAACATCTCTTATGTTCTTTTATTGACATGTTGTTATCATGGTTTAAGAGCAGACCTAAGTTGGATTTTTATAGTCAGAGATGTTATCATGGCATACTTTGTATGCCATGGTTCTTAAGCATAAATACCTTGTTACTAAGGGATTAAAACCCTAAGCTCTAAACCTATGGTCTAAACATTATGTAAATACTTAAGCATGGGTTCTTGGACTTTGGGCTAATGCATCCTAGGACTATGTATTATTGTAATTCTATCCTAATGCAAAATTTGTAATATGTTAACATATGATAGAGTTTGGGTGGTGACATAACATATGGTATAAACCATACCATCGCAGGGTTTAAGCTTTAGCATGGTGAATGAAACCCACGATAATGCAACGACGTTGAACTATGGAAAAGTGGCTTTGGAAAATCAATAGTGGTTACCAGCTGGTGCATTTATCATTCTTGGAAATCGTGGCAGCCTCAATCTTAGGTCTTGGCTCACAATTCAGTCTGGTCATTTCGTTAGGGTCTGTGGAGAAAATGGGGTCTCGACTCTGTGCTGCGAAGGAGAATACGCCTTGGAAATGAAAGTAAGCTTCTTCTGGTTTCATGGTTGCATTTTATGCTTGGTTTCATGGCTCCTTTGTAGTTATACTTCTCAACCTTGTCGTGTTTGGTTGTGGTTGCAGGTAGCAGGGTAACGATGGTGGGGTAGCTCCATACTTCGTTGTAGCTCCAATGTATTGCAAATGAGTCCATGATAAGCCTGCTATTCAAGCTTATGTTTTCCACCTTTTAGCCCTATGGGTAGAGCTAAGTTTCAACTCGTTGTTGGTTGGGGTTTTATGCTATAGCGATTTTGATTTTGCCTTCGGGCTTATGATTACATACTTGGGTTTTAAATGTTAAAGCATTATGCTGTGAATCGATTCTTATGCCATTCGGCTCTGTGTAATTTCATTTTCGTTATGTGAATCGATATTTTTGGTTTTGGTCTTTATAGCCATGGGCTGCACCATTACTTGTAATGGTGCCATAGCCCATTGGTACACCTATGCAAACCTCATTCTCGACCTTTAATGGTGACTGTGTACAAGAATTGGGATCTCTGTGTAAACAAATATATGTATTATTTTTATATAATGGTAATGTTTAACTTGGTATATTGTGTATATGATTTCCTTCTCCTTTTTTTATTGAGCACTATATTTAAATGGAGTTGGGGTTTTTAAAAGTTAGAGGTATTTGCCTAATCGGATGCTCTGTGTGTAATGCCATTGATTAACTTGGATATTGTAATATTTTGACAACGTGGGTAAAGGTCATGTCATACATGGCATGAGCCTTTCCCACAGTGTTGCGATAGCTTATATATTATTGTTTATGGTATTCAGTTCTTATGTAAAATGGTATGTGGAAATCCATGGGTTAGAAACCACGGTGGCCAACGCTTACAGTAGGTTTATAATTTAATGGATTGTGTATTAAAAATGTTATTGGCTGAGGTCGTGCTATAGCTCGGGTCTTACGACCTCACTGCTAGCGTATGCGTCGTTATTTATATGTCATTTGATGTGTTTGTAAAATACATCCTGCATGCTTAGTGTATATCGTGGCCTATTTAGAGATATAAACAATGGATTTATATAAAGGATTGATTCATGTTCAGTTTGTTATGATCTGGATTTTATTTGTTTTGCGAACTAGCCGTAAGGTTATATGATTTGGATTTCTATTTACTATATTATACTATGGTTGTTATTAGAGTGTTTTCCTTGGGTTTGAACATCCATGAGATTTGATGTCGCGACCTCTGTTGGCATAAAAAGGGTTTTTAATGTAACGAGTTGTACTGAAATGTATTTTGATAAATAAAACAAACTGGGCTTGCATCCCTACAAGATTCAGTTCTTGTTACTGTTTGTAATATATGGATTTATGATATGATTTTGATGTTGTTTTACTATGATATGTTTTACTGTATAAGATATATTATTTTAATTTGGCTAAGGTAAAGTTTGTTGAGTTATGTGATTTTGTTTATGGTTATGTATAGATGGATAAGTTAGAACCGTGTATTCTGTTATATGAATTATGATCTGAGAATTGTAAAGGACCTAATGGATGGTCATGATGCCTCCTCTCATAATTTATAATGTTGTTTCATCTATGTGGAGTATTTTTAAAGTAAATTTGTAATATGGATACAAACCTTGAAAGGTCTTAGATGAGTTATTTAATTTTGGAATTAAATGTATAGATAGTTTTCATATATGTTTATACTTGATGGCCTTCTTTGTGTGTGTGTGTGTGTGTGTGTGTGTGTGTGTGTGTGTGTGTGTGTGTATGAAGTCGTTATGTTGGTAAATAATACCCTAAGGTATCTATTTAGTATATTTATTTCCTTAAACTCACTCCTATGATTAAATCCACTATAATCTGAAACATGTCTCTACTAACAAATGTAATATGTCAATAGAGATACAAATAATAGGTGAACAATAAATAGTAGGTGTCGATTTATCTAGTTTACAGTATTAACTTGTGAATATTGAATGAATATAGAAAACAAACTTTAGAGATGGAAACCTAACCATATACAACCTATGATAATATTCACCATCCTAGGAAGTATTGAAGCGAATAAAAACCCTAGCAGAAACTACGTAGAACATCAATTACATAGGGTTAGTAAAATCATTGGAAACATTCATCTAACATATTCATTATATAATCTAGAAGATAGCATAAACTGTCTAGGGTTAGATTTTAAGAAATGTAACCGTAGGAGATATGGCAGAATCAATCAATTCCAGGGTTAATAATATATATAAAATCTTTTACATAAAGCAGCTAGCATTTACCTTAGAAATGAACTTTGACCTACTAAGAACTCATACCTATAATTTATCTTCCTGAAGCTCCTTTAATGGTTGAACCTAAACACTTTTTAAATAACCAACATTATCAATTTAAGACAGATCTGACCTCTGATTTTGATGACCAAATCACTTGGGAACTACCACGTTCCTCCCAACCATGACCCGTAACCGTTCTTGGTTCTAATCCGGATCCCCCTGAGCCGGAATCCAACATGCAAGTAGCTTAGAGCTCCTAAGGTAGGGTTTCCTAACTAATAATTAGTTCTGAATCAATCCTCTTTTCCTTACAGGAAAGTTCTCCAAGAAAACACTTGAGAGAAAAACAAGTAGAATAGTAATTCTCATAGATGAAAATAAGAACCCCAAGCCTTTACTTGGCTTAAGTATTTATAGACAGAATTTTCATTCAAAGGGGCAGTTAAATCAAGAAATCCTTGATTTCTTGATTTAACCCTTTTTAATTTACTGGGGTAATTTTCAATCCTTAACCTAGGAACTTTTAACTAGCTCCTAGTTAGTATTTCATAGATATTTAACTATTTATTAATCTTTTTATAATAAATAATAATTGGTGGAGCTTATCTTCTTTCTTTATTCAATTATATAATTAATCATAATTAATTATGTATACATACTATGTATAAAATACATAGTATTAAAATACTTGTTAACATTTGTCTTTAGGCATCATGTATTATGATCCCTAGACTTAACGACACTTCTTCATGAAGGTCAAGTAGATAGATGGTTTAGTTCTACTAGGATAGGAAACTCTAAACATCCTTGCATGTTGGATTTCCTTTGTATAACGTAGTAGCTCTTCAGTACTTGATGAGAATATAGAAATTCGAAATTTGATTTAATCACTTGTAAATAAGTATGATGAGATCAATATTTTTCTCGAGTCATTTTCACTTGGAAGTTATTAAATTCTTTTCAGTAACCCCTAGCACTTACCAGAGCCCATACTCAATGCTTATAACAGGGAGTTACAAACACAGTGCAATTCCAAAGCTCTTGCTCAACACTAAATGCTAGGATGTACTTGTACGATACACCTAGGAATACAATGGCCAAGGATCCGATGCTCTAGAGCTTATGCTCAACATCAACATGGAATGCTCCAGAGCTTATGCCCAAAATTTCCAATTATATTTTTATGTCTTCCATACTTTATGCTCAACAAAAATGTAAGTACTCATGTGCTCCAGAGCCTCTCGCTCAACACAAAACATCTCATCGATCATGTGCTTCAGGGTCCATGCCCAACACAAAACATTTCATCAATCATGTGCTTCAAGGTCCATGCCCAACAAAACCAACATATATATCATTGACAATTTGCTTATACCCAATATACAAATCAAATCATCATGTTCATATGTAGTGGGGTCTTTGACCCAATATACAAATAAAACATCAACATAATCATCATGATCAATAGGCTCATGCCTATAAATGGTAGGTCCAAAATTCAGGATATTACAATAGCGTTGCCACAAATAATGAAACAAAAATATTTGAGAATTTGAAGAAACTCACAATTCCCAAAAACATTGAAATTATTAAAGTCCAAGTAATTGGAGACTCATGGTTAAAGTATTTATACTATAAGATGCTCCCTTCTAGGCTTCATGTTAATGTGTCACATATTAATTATGTAGTAATGGAATCCTACTCTATTGAATTTTACCACATACCCTCCACCCATTAAACTCTAAAGGAAATTTAAATGAAAAGGGAAGGGTGTTGGTGGTAGATTAATTAACTTAATGTCTTACATATTATGAATTTCACTAAAGGTCATAGCATTTATCCGTTAACACGTTTGAGATGTAATCAATTAAAAGACTTTACATTAAACCTCCTTACCTCACCCCAAAAAATATTTAATCCTCCTATAACAATGTGAATAAACGTATGGGGGGAGTTAAATGTTCTCATCAATAAATATGCCAAGAGTAGAGGCCAAACAAGCACTCAATATACATAGAATAGTTATGGGCCTCCATCTAAGTCTAGGTATTCTTGATTGGATTTTTCCTTCACAATGAGTGTGTACATTGATTGTGCACTATGATTTTTAGGATTGGTGTTATTCAATTTGTATTTTTTTTTAAGAATCTCTAGGAGGGTATGGAGCATTGTAAAGGAAATCAAGGAGACCAATCTAATTATGACATCCTCAACCAAACAATTAAGTTGACACGATGAGGAAAGAGAGAGTTAGTCAAAGAAATAGCACAACATGAAACAATTGTGACATTCAAGTAAACAAGTACATTACCAGTTTACAAAAATTGAAAGAAGAGTGAGACATAAGCCTTCATAACTATCCATCCATGAAAGAATGCCAAAATGGACTCTACCATAGTGGTGTTCAATTCTTTGGTTGGAAGTATGTTGGAACATATCCATCTCCCTCTAATGATTCTAGGATCTCCCATTTCTAGGGGGGAAACACTTTTATTCATTCAAGCCTCAAAAAACCTTTTTGAAACTTTTATGTAAATTGAACAAGATGTGGTAGAAAAATGAGTGGACTTGAGCATGACTATCAGCTCAAGGTTTAGTTAATTTTCTCCTTTTATTTTCCATTTCTAATAAGTATTGTTTGTTTGTTTTTCTTTGAACCCAATTTGTGAAGAAACTAGTAGACATTTTGGAAGAAAGAGAGAATGCCTATTTATAAGAAGCTTTGAAATGAAACCTATTCATAAAAAAAAAAAACTAGAGGTTATGGAAATTAAAATATAATTTTCACTTAATGCTCCATAAAAATTTATGGTTATATTTTTTAATATAGTATATTATAAACATTATTTATTACAAGATTAAAATAATATTATCACTTTATTTCATATAAACTATACATATATAAAACTTAATAAATTTAAATTTAAATTATTTATATATTTCTTCTCAAAACAATAAAATATAATTTCAAAAAACTATTTATATCATAAATTTTTATATAATATTCTCTATATATTATATATAAAGAATGTTTTGAAATATACTCTTCAGTATCCATTAGAATATTACTAATGAAATATACATGTGTCTTTAGTAATATTCAATCATAACCAATATAAATAATATACTTTTTCTTAAAAATTCAAGATTAAAAATGTAAACATCACAACCAAATCATACTCTTTTCTAAATCCTACTCTTTCCCAACCAAACAAAAATGTCAACCTCTTACCTTAATTTCAAGAAACATAAAAAAAATGTATTCAATCATTACTCTTGTTTCTAATTGCCATTCCTACTTTCAAGAAAATAAAAAAACCCTTACCCATCACTCATGAAGTATAAGCAGTCCTCTTTCGTATGTCCAAAATATTTGCCATAATGATGTTGCGTGGACCTTATTTATTTTCACATGAGATAGATTGATAGACCACCACTACCTTGACAAGACCTTACATTAAACAGTGGTAGTGCCTTTCCATTTGTATTCACAAAGAGGATTGCTCAAAGACAAAATCCATGAACATGTATGGTGAGAAACAGGTGGCTTTTTATTATTAACTGAATATATTTTACAACCGTTGAAGCCAATGATGTGAAAGCGCGGGAATCTATCAGGAAAACTGAAATCCAGTGGATGAGAAGATAGTACAGGGAATCTAAACTTATTCGATGGATTCTAATAAAGGACAGCGTGATCCTTGCGCGCGTGCATGTACGCAATAGCGGGAAACCCTAATGGCCACTCTTTTTTAAATCCCCGGTCTTTCAGACGACGGCTGTTCCAGTTTTATCGTCGATCTTCTCTCATTGGGTTTCTATAATGCCCTCGCTTCAGCTTTAAGGCCTACTTTTTCTGATTTGATTAAGAGTGAATTGTTACAGTGATTCGTTCAGGAAAGCCTATAATCATGTTGATAGACTGATTTATTCGAAATTGGAGTGGATTATAGTATATGCTTTTTTGAGATTGATTTTATGACAGTAGTTTAAAATTTGAAATAAACAATTATTAAAAAAAATCAGGTAGCTAGTTGATGAATGCATAATTGGTAACAATGCCTGAGTAAGTTATATTTGACGAACAGATAACCAACAGTTCAGGGCAGATAACTAAAAGAATATGAGATAAAAAAGAGGAAGAATATAAAAAATAAGTAATAATTTATAAATTGATAACAATAAGAATGAAGGTGATAACATGTAGCATGTCATGGATAAGTTACAGTTGAACCAGTTTAATTATAAGAAGAATATTTCCAAACTGTCTTCCATTCCATAACTACCTCATATTTGATCCCTATCTACTTAATCTAGCCACAAACTATATAGATTTGCTCACCTCTCTCCCTAATCCCCTAATTTAGAAACATATTTCAGATTCTTTTGCACAGCTAAATCTCACTTTCACCACGATCTCACTTTCACCATGTGGATCGCTAATTACAATGCCAAAAAGAGTCGCTGATCGATTAAAATCGCTTTGTTATAATGATCGTTTAAGAAAACCGAACAATGGCCACCAAATCCACGAACAAATCTAAAGATTACTTTCGTTACTGTTCAGGTACCTCGGTTGTCTCTTCGATTTGATGACACCTCGGTTGTCTCTTCGATTTGATGACAGGTATTATCATCAATTTGAATTTCTGATTCAGTGCGTTTTCAATCATGCCGTGCACGTTTTGGATCGGCCGTTCAGTTGTCTCTTTCGATTTGAATATCGTAGGAACAAACCTACCAGATTCACTTCGATTTCAACTTGTCCAAGTTTTCTACCGACCATTCGCCATCCATCATAAGGAGTTGAGAGAAATATGAGACTTGACTACACTTGTCTTTTGGCATGTCATGCTTTGTAGCGTTTTTTATGGTAAAACCTAAAGGATGTGACCCATGTTCATAGATGCAAACTTTGGTAATTGTGTTAACATAAACTAGTGTACTATTCCAAGATTTTAAAGATTATTTATTTTGTTTCTTATTAATGTCTTAATATTGTTTTAATTTGTGATGTAATACATAAGTTTTGAGCTAGAAAGCTTTAGGACAATTAAGATATTGTGAAATGATTTTAAAGATTATTTATTGTATTTCTCATTCATGTCTTAATATTGTTTTATTTTGTGATGTACTAAATAAGTTTTGAGCTATAAAACTTTAGGACACTTAAGATATTGTGAAATAGTTTTAAGGTGTTGAGTTACAAATTCTCTAGATGGGAGTACGAAAGATCATTACTTAAAAAGGTGTTGTGTTAGTGATGTAAGAACTCAGGAGTATCATAAAGAAATTAATATCATTATTTTAAAAGACACCTATCTCTTCTACTCTTTCTAAAGACTCCTCCGGAATTCCACTAAACAAGGAATCTAGCATGATCCAATGGATAAGTAGTTGATAACTAAAATTAACTAGATAATAAGATTAAATATTAATACTATTTAATTAAATTAGAGAGTTTAGTTGATAACTAAAATCAACTAGATGATAGGATTAAATATTAATATTATTTAATCAAATTAGAGAGTTTATTATCTATAATTAGAATGTGATGATTTAAAATTTAATAATTAAATAAAAGATAAATACAAAAACTGTTAGTTTGACTAGCAACTGAATAGAGAGATCAAACATGAATAGAAAGATCAAACCTAAATAGTAGAAGCCTTTCTTCCCAATTAAATTTATAAATAGCAGAGAGAGGATGTTGCAAGGGAAACGATCCTAATTCACTCGAGGGTTCAACGATAGGTCTCTTGTGTGCCTAAATTACCAAAGAGAGATTTTGTTGTGTGGAATAAAGTTGGGAAAAGGTTATTGAAAGACTCTACAAAGGGATAGTAAACAAACCTTGTAACTACTATACTGGTAGTTAAGGAAGATAGAAAATTTCCCCTAAAGCATTATAGTATCGTTGGCATGCTCAGTTGAGCTCACGGGTGACCTATGAATGGACCAAGAATGGTTTGAAGTCTACAGTTGGGTGGAATGTGGCAGTTCCTAGATGAGTCGAAAAGCAAAGAAGGATTGATAAGTACCACTAAAGTGTTTTCCAGAAGTTCATATGAGGTGATTTACATGGATTATTCATCTCTTATAAATGTGTTATAAATGAAATTATATTTTAATTATTGTAAGTTCTCGAATATGAATGGCAGGTTCAACTTAATTAGAAAGACCCAAGCCTAGAATAATTAATTTGATTTAGTATAAATCATTCATGTGAGGACTCTATGTCTGTAATTTTGTACGATCCCAAATTTTGACCTTAACTATATTGGGCATGAGCCCCATGGATTATGAGTTATGTTGATTAGTTAGATATATCGGGCATAAGCTAAGGCACATGTTTTATTGTGTTGTATATGATTATTTATGTTGGGCGTGGACCTTAATGGACAAATACCCTTAATGGACAAATACTCTTGTCGTTGTACTATGTACTGGATTTATTATTAAATGGACGCTCGCACGAAGTTGGTTCCACTTTTTGGTGCCACTTAGGAAATCAGAAACGCACTTCCGAAGTGTAAATCAAGAACGCATATGCGTTCTTGATGGCACGTTCGGAATAACCCGAGCCCAAACACAAGGCTAAGGTTCGTAAAAATCTATATCGCATATCCGATATATCACATTCACGATTTATAATTTTGCATATCGCATATGCGATATGTAAATTTACAAAACGCATATGCGATATGTAAATTTACATAACGCATATGCGATATATCGCAAGTGCGATATGCAACTCATTAGAA
>LPNX010713339.1:4223-31017 GCA_001517045.1 Pseudotsuga menziesii
CCCTAAACAAGCTGTCCTAAACCACATGGTTTCCAAAAACCATGGGCAAGCACTTCACCACTAAAAAACTATAAATAAGTGGTGAAACCCCCCTCATTTCACATCCACAGTCATAAGCACCCTTACTCTGCCAGAACATCTCGTGAAACCCTAGCTTACCATCAAGCTATTTTCACCGTTGAGACCCCTTTTGGCCTATTTTCCACCATGGGAGAAGGAGAAGGAGCAGCTCGGAGCTCGGAGCCACCGACATCGGACCAGCGCAACGGACTCCACCAACCTCCACATTGGAGGTAATAATAATAAAAACACCATTACACATTTCATTATTGTCTTTTACTTCCTGTCATTTACTTTTCTGCTTTAGCTTAGTTTTTACTTTTCAGTTTATTTTTGTTTCATTGAACTGCTACTAAGGATTCTAGATTCCTTAGTAGGTGCTCATCAGCACAAGCTAGGGTGAAAACCCTAGCTACACTTGGTGGTAGCTCATGTCAATCCATTTCAGTTCATCCTCACTAGAAGGATGATTGGGGGAAAATACAATAAATGGATTTTTATTTTACAAGAGTTTGATCTCGAATTCGTTTCAGTGAAATCGAAGAAATTGTTGATCTTTCCGGAGCTCATATTTGATTTTCCAAGTGTGGAGGAGGAGGAGGTTTATGAGGATACGTTTGTTGATGAGCATATTTTCGTTATCTCAACTTTGGACCCATGGTATGGGGATATCATTGTATATTTGCAAAGGTTGAAGGTCCCTACTCACCTTTCACGAGATGAGCAATGATGATTACGTCATGTAGCTAAGAACTACCTTATAGTGGATAACACTTTGTACCGCTGTGGGGTAGATTCCATTTTATGTCGTTGTTTAACCCATGATGAGGCTGAAGTTGTGTTGAATGATTGCCATGGAGGGGCATGTGGTGGTCATTTATATGGAATTTCTACAACCGAAAAAATCTTGAGAGAAAGATATTTTTGGCCGTTGATCTTCAAATATTGTGTCAATGTGGTCAAGAAGTGTCACCCTTGCCAGGTGTTTGCATGCAATATACGCTTGCATATTGCCTCGTTACATCCTATTATCACCACCGGTCCCTTCACCAACTGGGGGCTTGACTTCATGTAGTACAACCTAGCTTCGAATGGGGGGCATCATCACATTATAGTGGCTGTCGATTATTTCACGAAATGGGTAGAGGTTATACCCACGATTAAATCTGATAGTGAGACAGCTGCGCGTTTTGTTTTCAACCAAATTATTACTCGGTTCGGCATTCTGAAAGATCTTGTCACTGACCATGGTAGGCACTTCTAGAATAAAATGATGGAAGAGTTGGCTTCAAATTTAGGGTATAAGTAGGAGCAATCCTCTTCTTGTTACCCTTAAGCAAATTAACAGGTTGAAGCAGTGAATAAATCACTTAAGTCTATTCTCCAACGAACCATCACACAAAGAAAGATGAATTGGAATATCATGTTATATCCTACTTTGTGGGCCTATAGAACTATAGTTAAGACTGCCACCGGTTTCTCTCCATATCAGCTCGCACATGGGGTGGAGTTTGTCTTGCCGATTGAATGCAAAATCCCTTCGTTGAAGCTAGCTATAGAGATTTTAGCAGACAATTCTGCATTGAAGGAACGTTTGGTCCACTTAGAGAAGCTTGTTGAGCAGCGTCAAGATGCCTCAGTGGCTCTAGAAGTAAATAAGTTTTGTAAAGGTCCAATATGATAAGTCTGTCCATCCGAGGAAGTTTAGTGAAAGTGATTTGGTCCTATTCTGGGATCAAGCTAAAGAAACCTTGGGGGCAGGGAAGTTTAATCCCAGGTGGCATGGTCCTTACGTGTCAAACATGTGTTAGAGAAGGGCTCCTATGAGCTGGTGGATTAGGAAGGGACAGCCTTGGCGGAGCCTAGAAATGGGCTCTATCTTAAAAAATACTATGCATGATCTTCAGCCAAGGCTGATTGTTGTATATTATTGTACAATTTTTGAATTGAATAGTTAGGTTTTATTATGGTGATCGGGTTTGTTGATTAGCTTTAGTTTCTTATGGCAGATGTCGATGGAGTATTCCGCTTACATAGGATTTTCTGATGGTGCTAGCCATCACACTAAAAACTCAGCTTCGGCTGCTTGGGAGGTTTATACTCCTATGGGTCAATTATTGTCTTCAGGAGGTGTATGTTTACGGCCTTCTTCAAACAATGTTGCTGAATATAGTTCCGTTATTGAGTTATTGTGCGATGCCATTTCACATGGTGTTCTCTCTCTTGAGGTACATCTTGATTCACAATTAGTGGTTTCACAGCTTAATGGCTTGTATCGTATTAGGGATTCGACATAATTATGAAGATTATTACATGTGAGATTGCTGGAATGACAATTTGAGAATATAACATACATACATGTTTCAAGAATTTTTAATCAAGTTGCTGACTGATATGCTAACTATGTGTTAGGTTGGAATTTGTTTCATAGACCATAATCATATCACAAACATACATTTTTACACACATGTAAATAAATAAAATCGATCATCATAATTTTTTTTCATTAAACATCCAAAATGTGACGTCATAATACCTAAGTGTCATAATACAAAATTGGGGCTTTTGAGCCACCAAAATATAATACACGGTAGTACAAAAAACAATACTCTTAGGTCTCTAAGCCTAAGAAGGAGGAGGGGGGTTCTAATCATGGTAGCACACCATGGCTCTAGCTAGCCATCAAAATAATCAAACCCATGCCTGTGGTACACTAACCACCTGGCGCTGCATGGCCTAAGGAAAGTCCTCGACTTGTGCCATGGGTACCATGTGTGTCAAGCGTACAAAGTTTATGTGGATGCTTTGGAGCATCTGCTCTGCGTCCGCACCCATCATGTCATCTCCTATTCCCCTCCATCTCTAAAAAGGGAAACCATCTGGTCACCATGGTCCAACATATGCATACACATGACAAATTGTCACTATGTGTCGTCACACCAAAACATGTCTTTTGACTCAATATATAAAAAATAAATAAAATTAATAATTCAAAAAACTTAAAAAGAGGGTTTGGGATTCATTACCTATGTTGCCATATGCCACTCCTAGTGGTAGGGGAATATTCAGATCTCCCCAGAAATCTATTCCTCGATAGGGGTAGTCATCGATGGCAATGATCTACCTCCGCCACCATGGAAATAAGTTCGCTGGGTAGGGTTTAGCCACCGTACCTCCGCCCAGTCTGTGCATAACATTTTCTTAATGTCGTTGGGCCAGATCTCGAACTCCATGTGGAGGAATGTCCACTCTAGGGCTTAGCCCTGGTACACGTTCAAAGAAGAACATGCTCAGTATGCTGCCAAAATCGAAGTTTCTCACCCTTCCCATCTTGCAGTCACTGAGCTGATGTTTCATGTTACTCAATAGCGCAGTGCTCCAGTCATACACTGTGGGTCTCATACACTCCACCGCATAGAAAATCAATGGTCATGAGGCCTAGTGAACTAAAGCTAGTCTGGCTATCTTGTCGAGTGCCAATAGTATGGCCTTCAGTCCCAACACCTAGATCGAGTTTGTCAGGATTTGACTCCCAACCTTTTCAGTGTCCGGAAAGCAGTACACCGCAATGTACTCATCAATAGTCAAGCCACCTCCTGGCCCACGATATCGGAGATTTACCACCTCTCCTCATCAGGATAATCTAGTGATAAAGTATATGTCCTCAATCTCTATACTGAGTGACATCCTGTCAATGCGAAAAGACTCATAGTATGGATCCCAGTAATCCACTAGCATCTACAGGAGTCTTGGTTAGGCCCTCAGGCTATCAAGACACCAAAACTTATACAAACCGCATGCACGTAGAGCTTGTTGAGCCATTAAGTCACCTTGTATAGTCTGTTCTACATCACCATGGTCCCTCTCCCTCCATTCTAGAACCATCCTACACAAAAACATGATTTTTGTTTATTATTTTCCTTAGAAATCCTTATTCACAGCCACATATGCGATTGTTTGCAAAACAACCATGTATGTACGCAGTTTTGGGTGGTTTTTCCATGTATGGCCAGCCCTATGTGTGGAAAAAAACCTGATATCTGCATGGGCCAAAACGCATACTTTAGATTGGCCTAGAAAATGAAATTGACCATGGAAACTTAAAAAAATTGCATGAAATGGGAAGAGGAGGACATGAGGAGTTACCTGGAACAAACGGTGTCGAATTTCGCTAGACGATGCTCCTGGAATTCGCATTGGAAGTTTTGAGCTCAAATGGGTAAAAATTTCAAATGATATGGAATTTTTGAATTTTTTACTATTTATAGAATTTTTTTGAAATTTTTTACCCACTTTCTATAGTTTTGGACCGTTTCTGACCATTTTGGACTAATTTGATGATGTAGGAGTTCATTTTGAGCACAATTTGACCGTGGTTTTGACCTGTTCATGCTGATTTCAGGTATTATGTCTAAACTGGCATATAGGTTAGGTTTCACATCTGTTTTCACTTTGCATGACCTTATGATCGTTTCATTATAACCTTAGGTATGAACCCATTTTATCTTGTCACAAAACCTTCTTATTGCTTTTAGAGGTGACATGATGTGAATGGTAGAGCTTGACCATACATGGGTGCCCTAGTTAGCTCATATTTTGCATTTGATTCCCATGCCGACATTTTTACTTTAGGGTGTGGGAGTCCTTTGTATAGTATCGTCATGACTTTGCACAAGATCCTCATACTCCTCTTGATCTTTTTGTTGGCCTTTTCCCCAGGACTCCCTTATGTCAAGTTTTAATTGCATTATCATGAGTTTTGCTTGCCTTATTGAGCCTTATGCCGGCTTCTGTGACTTTGATTATCAGCCATATAGACCAAGCTTGTCTCATGTCTAGCTAAGCAGTGCCATTTTACATATCCTTTGTAGCTTGATTCCCCATTTTTACCAAGAGGGGACTTTCCTGCGAGTGTCATTATCCTACACATGTGTCCTTGCATTGAGCATAGGTATGTTCCACTGCTTGGAACTAGTTTGTTTGCCCCTTGACACTCGTCTCCTCCTAGTCTGTAACTATACAACACTTTTATTCTTTTTCAAGATTTTGAAATATTTGAAAAAGTCCAAAAAAATTAAAAAACCAAAAACCCGGACATGAAAAGATGTTATCTTTGGCTGCAGTCGAGTTGTGTCACCTTCGAACAAAACACTATATATCACATTTGTTGGTTGGGTTAAAAGTTTGAATTTAGGAGTTGTACTCATTTTCTGAGTTTATCTCCACCGACTGGTTAAGTTTCTAGTCCGTATGGAGCCTTTGTTGATGCATCCTATGTCGCAGAGATGTCCCAGTTTTCTATATCGAGTCTACGCTACCTACAATCAATCACCATTTGCCTTTATGTTCTTGTTCGAAGGAAGTTAAAACTTGAGTCGGCCATTCTCGGTACTGGTACAGGTTCGTGCACATTATGATCGAGTCCTTACACATTATATAGCTTTGCTGAGTACCTCATGTTGGATGATGGGGGATGCCTTAATGCCCTCCTCCCAGTGGATTTCATCCCATCGATTTCAGGTCATTTATTATGGGATAGCAGTATAGAGTCATTTTGAGTAACACATATTTCATTAAATTTGGAAATATTCTATTACAAGGACTTCATCCACATTGATTTTTTTTGGAAATCTCTAAATACACATTCTATTAAATCTAGAAAAATCAACTCAAAGAACTATTCCATTAAATTTGGAATAATTAATCCAATGTACTTTCTTAATTAATATTTTTTATTTATTTCAAGTAAAACTTTAGTATTCAACTATTCAAAAGGAAATATTACATCTCAATTAGAACTAGAGGAAATATTACATCTCAATTACAACTAGATGGGTTAGATCTAAAATTTAGAACTTTTGCTAGATTGAGTTCCTTCAAAATGAGGAAAGTCATAGCCTTTGAATCCTACATAATTAATATTAATATTATTTATAGGTTGTATTAGATGTTAAGTTGATTAAATTATTTTATGACATAATATCAACATTGTATTTGTTACTACAACAATTATAAACATTGGCATAGTAATTATTTTTGTCTTTGTTATGTATGTTGTTTTATTTTTGGAAATTGGCACCACTTATAATCAAAATGAAAAAATATGTTATGACTTTAAAGTCTAAGTTTTATTTTTGTCTTTTTAACGGCCTTCTTGAAATCTTCTGTGGTGTTTATAGCAAATTCCACTAAGTCATAATCCCGCTTGAGGGCCTGTTGATCCTCTGATGGCAGTTCTGCTGGAGTTTCTTCATTGTTTTCCAGCCTCGCCATTCTTGCAGTTAGGACTTCAAGGACATCCTGTGATCTGTCAACGAAATAAGAGGAGGTTTCTAGGATTTCTTCTAATCGGCCATCTACCTGCAGCACCTTACATCTCTCCTCTTCTATGGCAATCTGTATCTGCAGCATCTTGGCCTTTTGGGCCAGGACATGCTCTTTGAACGGTTGGAGGTTGACCTGCTGCTCCCTAGCTTTCTCCAGACCAATTGTTAGAGCAGAAATCTGCTCTTGATGTTTCTTTTCCTGTTCTTGGGTGTGCATCTCACTAGCCTCCAAGATGATCTTTTGCTTCTCTTCTAGCTCTTCTACCTTCCCCAGCAGCCGTTCCTTCTCCATATTTAGCTCTTGATATTCTTTCTTTACTTTCTCCAGGCACTCCTGCGTAGTTTCCATAACTTGTCTCTATACTTGGAGGAGCTATAGTTCATCCCTTGAGGCTCTCATCTCTTCTTTCATGTCTTCATACTTTCTCTTCATCCTATTTTTTTCCTCCCTCTCTTTCCTCAAGGTGTCTTTCAATTGAGCAGAGGATTTCTTGGATAGCTCCAAGTCTGTCATGATCCTATCCACATTATCTTCCGAAGCTTGAATCAGTGCTGCTCCGGCTTTGATGGTGAATCTTGGATCCCGGTTTGTTCCCAACACAATAGGTGTATCTGTTATCATTTTTCTGGGTAGACCTCATGTCTCAACTTTCCTCTCTGTTCTCTTTACTATCCTCTTTGTCACCCTATCATAGAAAACAGTGTTGAAATCAGGGATTTCTTCACCCACCTTCTGTATAAAAGGGACCAGCTTGAGTGTGGGGACCATTGGTGTGCTGGCAGCAGGTACTTGTGGGTCCTTGACCTCGGGATTCTCCACATCCTGATTCTGCCCTCCAGCTGTGTCAGAAGCCGACTGTTCTGTCTCTGTCTGTGTCAGCTTTAGCCTTTCTGCTTCTTGCTTTTGCAGCTCCTGAACGAGCTTCCTTTGATTTTCTTCTTCTTCTTTCCTTGCATATTCTTCCGCTTTTCTAGCTGCCTCTTGTGCAGCTTTTCTTTTTTCTTATTCTTCTATGTGCAACCACCCTGCAGCTTCTTGTGCCAACCTCTGAGCTTCCTCATTTCTTCTTTTGGCTTCTTCCTCAGCTTTCTCTTGTTCATCTCCCTTCCCACCTTTGGTGGTAATCTTCTTCTTGAATCTTCTCCTCAATGCTATTGGGTTCAAGGCACTTTGGAAGACCGATTCTTCCCTATCCCAATGGTGGGTGTACTCAAAATGTACGTTGTTTTCTTTACAATGTTCAACTACTTTACCGCGGGAATCACTTCTATGAAAAGGCATCTCGCCAAAATGAAACCTTTCCAGTTCTTGTAAAAATTCATCCGCTTTCTTCACCCTATTGAACCTGTAACTTCCTAACTTGAAGGGCAATGGAGGATAGGAAGCCTTCTTATGCTCAAACAAGAAGCTCCCTATGCCATCCAATAAGACCTGCCTCACTGCCTCCTTGTGAATGATGTAATCAGTGGCGTATTTGGGTAGCAGGGAGGGTGCCTTTGAACCTCCAAGCATCCTGAAATAAAGGCCATCCTCAGTCAGATAGTAATCTGCGTATTCTTCAATTACTAGCAGCGCCTCATCTGACATACAATCACACTCCTTCAGGAAAATGAGTGTGTATAAGGGCATGATGAAGTGTTCATAGATTTATCGGTAATGGCTGTGATACTTGTGTGCCCATAGTGGTTTATAGGTAGAATAGATAGGCATTATTTCCCTGTCCCAGATGCACCTGAGGCCGGGGAAAGGCTGATTGCACAATATACAGTATACTAGTATGGAACTCATATAGAATTCAAACCTTTTCTAGGACTCTCCTCCCAAAGTTGAGGCCAAGCAAGCAGAAAGAATATTTGAGACAAGGCTGGCCCAGTTGAAAATTGTTCCCTGGGTTGCAACATAAAAAATGATGGGTATCCATTCCAGTTTGAAGAACTTGCCATGAGCTCTTCCAAAAATCCGGTTAAGCTTTAAAGCTATGAACTTGTATGGGCCCCTTAAGCTTGTTGTATCATACTCTCCGGTAGCTTTGGTTCTGAAATTCTTTCCAGTCAATAGCATTCTTTTCAGGGTCTCTACAATGTCCATTCTGATGTTGTTCAACTAGTCATCAGACAAAAATACTTGGGCTTCTAGTAGGTGGTAGGCCAGAGCTACATATCCGGGGCTATATGCAGCATAGCCTTGTTTGTTAACATCTTCCACGATCATTGTTGTTACATCTGCCTGGGGCAGAATCCAACCAATTACTTTAGAGCATGGGAACAGCTCTAGTTTGGTGGTAATCTTCATGAGTGAATATCTCTCGATATTAGCATATATGCTTTTTTCTTCCAGGCCCATATCAGGAACTTCTCTGCGCGTGATCAGCCTGTAAATTTCTCCCCACTGGTATTCAGGTTCTACACTAGATATGCACTTAGTGTCCTCATATATGTACTTAGTTTTGGTGATCACTTCCACTTCAGGCTCTTCCTCGACCATAGGGGCCTTCTTCTTTTGCCTCTTTGACATTGTGAACTCTTCCTGCCATAAAATTGTAACATCAAGCCATTTTTGGCTGAGTGACAAACTTGGAGACATCAATGTGCAGTGTGTCATTTCTTCTATGTTTAACATGATAGCAATCAGTTAATGAAGCAAATATATGCATGTATATAAGCTGAAAAGGCCTAACTAACAGAACCATTGAAACACAATGTGCAGTGTTCAGTGACTTTGTCTATGTCTATCATGATGGAAAATAGTTATATACAGTAAAATGTGCAAGCTACCACTGCTTTCCAATACTTACAATTCTAACAATATAATCGGGCGGGAAAAACATCTACATTAACATGACTAAAACCTCTGCTCTCTACGGGTGCCATTATAATTCCGCCGCACAGGACAGATAGGGGAAAATACACAAGACTTCAATGGTGCTCTAACAAAACCATGCCCACGCACTTATGGTCAACAAACTAAAAGTAGGGATATACCCCCTTCCTTCGGCTAGGGTCCAAAATCGACTACGCGTGAAACGACGTGGCGAAATGCTATTGCGGTTTGAGATCGCGGGTATCACAAAACAAAAGGGGAAGAGGGAAACCATTTCAAGCACCATAGGAAGGCCATGAAAGCCTCCCCCTACAAGAACATCATCATGCTGGACAATTTTGTGCAGACGGCGTAATGGCCGTCTGCACTAAACCCTCATTCCCTAAGCGCAGGGTCATAGACAAAAAGCCGCGGGAAAAATACTACTCTCCGGGTCAAAACACCCCCCCGGATAGTTAAGATAAAAAAATCCAGAACTATATAGGCGCAAAATTAACTGGCCAAGGGAAAACAGCCACAACAAATCCTAACCAAGCGAAAACCTCGTCAAATGCTCAACAGAACGGGGTAATGCAATAGAATCCTACCTGACACTGATGCGTAACCGGCTTGGAGAGGCTTCTCAAACCTCAGGGTTGAGACACCTGGACACAAGTACTGAAAACGGGGGACCGGGCGAGCGCTAGCGGAGGACAGCACGAGAGCGACAGTTCATGATAATCCCAACAGCAACAATCCAAAAAGAATAATAGAATAATAAAACCCAACCCCAAATATATAGTCAATCACAACGGGGTGAGCAAAAATATCGGACAGCGGACAACTTTGGATTAGAAGTCGAAAGTATATTTCCTTCCACAACGGCGGATGGCCAAATCGCTAAGCCATCCATGGAGACATACATAGTGGAACTTCAGAAGACTAATCGTCGGGACAAAAATGAAACGAGAGCCACAACGGCGGAGCCACAAAGGATAAATCCATCTGCAATGCAAGGTCTGAATCAGAAGACAAACGACTAAACATCGGAAGGTTAATGACTTCTGCAGCCGCAACGGCGGAATAACAAAGAGTCCAGTCTTCCACAACGGCGGGTTTAAATGACTTAGATGACCGGGAAATATAAATTTTTCCGTAGCCGCAACGGCAGAATCCCATGACTTACGGGATCGGCGAAACTAATAAATTGGGATCTGCAAAATCAAAGCGAGAATTGGCAGACTTAGCGATTCGTTGTCTGCAACTGCGGAGGAAAAAGTGATAAAAAGTTTCGATGCCAAAACAAAAACCCAGCCGACTAAGCCACTGCGTCGGAGAAAATTAACGAATCCAAAACCGATTATCCATCTGCAACGATGGGGAAAAAGGCAAATACACTTCCGATTCAGTCATTTAAAAATGCACTTAAAGGCAAAGATGAAGTTTGATCAAACATGGGATTGTTTCAAGCGTTAGAGGAAGAATCATAAGCATTAGAAAACCATTCTGAAAAATCATAAGATCAAACCAAAGAAGAAAATCAAACTAATCTAAGCAAAAGGAGGGTCCCGAAATTTTTTGGAATTTTGGGAAATTGTTGCAGCTGCAACAGTAGCATTCTTTTGAAGAGAATTCATCTCTTCGTCCATGGCAGCTTGCCATCTCAGATCTTTCCGATCATGGTAGTAAGACTTAGGCTCTGAAAATATTGTTAAATAACAAGTTCCAGATAGCAAGGATTCATGAAAAGAGAGCGCAATACCTGTTCTTTGAAAATCGGACCGTGTTCTTCTTGGATCATCAGGATTTCCAATGTTGTCACCGGCAGAAGAAAGTGTCTGTCTGGCCCAAGTTGGGAGATGTGTTTGCACTTCAGGTTCTGAAATTTAACTTGATGCTTGCTGGTCACTGATATCAGATATCAAAGGTTCCAAATCAGAGTCAACACCCCCAATTTCATCATCCAAATATTCAGTAGAGTAGGAAGGAAATTCAACAGTTTTCTCCTTCACTAGTTCTACCTCTTGAAGAGGTGCATCGAACCGGACACTTCTTTCAATGATGATTTTTTTTTTTCTAATATCCAACAGCTTGAAACCTTTAGATTCATCATGATATACAATAAACAAACATTCAATGCTTTGTGGTTGCAAATCTTTCCTCTTATCATGTAGAATTTGGGCCCATGCAGTGGGCCCAAACACTCTGATATTTGACACAACCGGCTTGTGTCCGAAGTAGGCTTTGAAAGGGGTCTTCCCTTTCACGGATGAGTGAGGCACTCTGTTTCGAATGTATACAGCAGTATTCATGGCCTTTGTAGTGAGGATTTCTCCTCACTATAGGAGCAGGAATGGCTCCCTTGTGCCTATAGGGCACAAGGGTAGGTTCCTACTCTTTGAAAACAGGAAAAACGGAAGGCAAAATAGCATAAACAGAACTGCAAACTAAGCTAAGCTAGAGTAAGAAAATGGCTACAACTATAAACTATATATAAGAGTTAATAACATAAAAGAAAGAGGGAGATGAAGCCCTTGTGAACCCCTTTGTAGAAAACGGGTTAGGGTTCCACCTCCTTGAAACCTGCAAGCAACCTAAGCTACTACAATGGCAAACCTACAAACAACATCAACAAATAGAACCTGGAAGTAAAATTATCAGTTAGAAAGAAAAACAAGTAAACAAACATGAAAAGAATTTATACCTCACTTAGGTGGAAATGGGCCACCATTCCCTAGCTCATGGGAGCACCTCTCTCTCTTGGTTGGGAAGCAATGGCTTGATGAGATGGAGATGGGGGAGAGGGAGAGTGGGTGGTTTGAGAGGAAAAGGTCTCAAAGCATCCACGAGCAGCATAACAATACGCAAGTGAGGAGTGTCTTGAGAGTGACCCCCCACCCTCCTTTTATAGTTTTTCCAAGGGATTTTAGGGTTTTAAGCCCTTGGTCAAGGCTTTATTCCCTTTCGCCCTAATTTTAACCCATTTTAGAATTTTAGCCCCTTTTTGAGGGCTTTAGCTGCTAGGGGGCTATTTTGGGCTCTTTTTGGGGTTTTTATCCCTTTTCTTCATCCTTGGGCTCTTTTGGAGGTGTGGGAGTCAAATGGAAGGTCTTATGGAGTGAAATGAGTGTTATGAGATGGTGTCCTTGGGTGGTGTAGGCCATTGAGAGCTATGTGGGGGATTTTTGGGTTAACAGATTGCCCCCTGATGCGTGAGGGTAGGAGCTCAACATATTGCCTATGGACATCATAGGATTTGATGTGTAGAGGTGGTGCTTCTGGGGCTAGGGCATGTTGGCTTTTGGTTTTTGTATTAATTTGGTTCCCATCAATGGGTGAGATACAATAAATGTGTGACATGTATATGGACGAGGTAGGCATCCCCATGCTCATGATAATGTCAAAAGAATCATTTGATCTATGCTCTAAAATACAAGAGCTGATCATATACAACTGATGTTACAATGCTGGTGGCCTCTATGTGAGGCTAAATACAACACTGATCTAGCACATTGGACCCATGGCATTTTCATGGAATGCTATATCTTCATGACTGATGGTCTGCTAGATTTGGAACGATACATAGTTGTATGGACTCATTGGTTGAGAGTTAAAGTCTTTGTGGTACAAGTATGTTGTATCAATCATAAAGGTATATCGAATCACTACTGGGGCTTCTGATCATTGTCTCCAACGCAGCCCAGAAATCACAAGGGACATAACCTGCTTAGGTCCCTCGAGTGGACTCACCAATTTGCTAGAGTCAGGTGACATCCGAGGTCTTCAACCAAGTATTGTGCAAAACAAACCCTGTACGAATCTCAACGGTGCGATGATGGAGTTGAAGTCAAGCACATGAGAAACAACCACCCAAGATGCACTAAGGCAAGAAACAACCACTCGAGATGCATTAAGGACTCCTCTCAAGCGGTCCAAGGAACTCATCAATGATGTAAATGAAACCAAGGTACAGGGACCTTTGGGTCTATCCTATGGAATATGTGTGTTGGTGTCGATAGAGGGAGACCTTCCCCTAGTCAAGGCAATGATGTTTCCTTGACCCAGAGCGCGAGGGATAACCGAAAGGTGTGAAGCAATCTGCAGACTGACTCACTGAATTGGGGGAGAGGGGAGGGAAAAAACTGAACAAGGGCAGGGGGGAGTGGGAGAATCAAACTTCCTTTGTTCAGAGTATGACGGCAGGGTAGACCAGGCAACAAATGAAACTTAACTCATGGGAATGGGATCATAGCTGTAATACCAGGAATATCGCTGCAGATGGGAAATTCTTGGAGGGGATGGAAACTTTTTGATACTGATGGGATCCAAGGAAGACACATTGCAGAGTACTCTGAATAAGGAAACCCAATGTGGGAATGATGCCAAACTATTTTCTGTGGGGTGGTGTCTAGGGACACCATTGTGGTACGATCTCGTGGATTTTTGGCGATCTTGAGAAGGTAAATGCTCGATGGTGCTTTCAATTTTAGAGAGTCTGAAAGCATGAACAAGACTCCAGTGGGGACTCTTTTTCATTGGTAGTATCCTGTGCCCAAAAAAGGATAAAAGTATACATAAGAAAGATCTCCCATCCTAGAGGGGATGAGAAAAATCTTTACCATTGGCAGTCCAATCAGGCCGGGTGTTAGGGTTAACCTTGACTCGGGATTGAGTCAAAGGTGGTTTAGGTCTGGCACATGGTTTGGGCACATGGTTTGTTGTAACCCATGGTATTGTCCCATGGTATTGCATGTGGTTAAGCCTTTATAATGCTTGAGGAGGCTCCATTGTAAAGGGGCCTGGAAGTGAGCGGTGACTAGCTTGCTTGGCCCAGATGGCCGGTTTTGGTCATGTAATGAAGATCTTCATTGGTGCTGGTTTTCCTCGCATGGGGTTTCTAGGGTATATTGTGTGTCTATATGTGGTTGCTTGTTTTAATGTTTATTTTTCGCTCATTATTATATTGTATTTCTCATTTTAACCTAACAACTGGTATCAGAGCCATGGTTTGGCTTGGTTATGCTTGTTGGTGTTTCTATGTTGAATCAAATTGTGGGGTGCATGTTCGGTGGTACCCAACACCCTAGCAGTAATTTTTTGGTCCATGTGAAACTTAGCTGTAGGCAAGTTTGGATTTCTTTGGATGCTAAAAGCACAAGCTATCCCTCTTATGCACAAAGAAGGGATGTTGCATCAAGTGTGGAATGAAACACTAGGTAGGTATGAGGGTGGCAGGTGTACTCGTAGCCTAGCTTGATGTGGATCGGAGAGGTTGAGTCTTCGATTGTGGGAGAAATGTGAGATGGCTTAATCTCGGTTTTGGGACCAAGATTGATGAGCCATGTTTGTAAAGAGAATTCCTAGAGAATTGACAGTTACAGCGGCCGATGACCCATGTAATCCGGTAAATGGATATTTCTTTATATGGACATCAATGACAGAGTTTGGATGTAGGTACAAAGGGAGCATGGAAAAAGACGAGCAAGGAAGCGAGCATGGAAAGCGAGAGGATGAAGCAACGGATGGTGATGGTGTAGTCACCATGAAGGCACATGAAAAAAAAATGTAATGGAGCAGTTTGCATGTAAATGGGTATATGGCTGTAATACCTAGTAAGGCATGTATACCCCTGGTAACTCATCGGTAAAGTTGGGAGATAGACCTAGGTGATAGGAGGGTGTATGTAAGATTCCTCAGTAAATATTTGAGGGGAGTTGGTGATTACTCCAAGTCAAGTTTAAAGGGGGGATTGTTAGGGTTAACTTTGACTCGGGATTGAGTCAAAGGTGGTTTAGGTCTGGCACATGGTTTGGGCACATGGTTTGTTGTAGCCCATGGTATTGTCCCATGGTATTGCATGTGATTAAGCCTTTATAAGGCTTGAGGAGGCTCCATTGTAAATGGGCCTAGAGGTGAGCGGTGAATAGCTCACTTGGCCCGGATGGCCGGTTTTGGTCATGTAATGAAGATCTTCATTGGTGTTGGTTTTCCCTGCATGGGGTTTCCACGTTATATTGTGTGTCTATATGTGGTTTCTTGTTTTAATGTTTATTTCTCGCTCATTATTATATTGTATTTATCGTTTTAACCTAACACCGGGAAAGGTTAAGCCTACACTGACTGAACGTTCATTCAAATACGTTGACGAGCATGAATGAAACCAAGTTTGCTCGGTGATCTTTTCTTGTTGAGATGGCTGGAAAAGAGCTTAATGACAATCGGTGGTGAGCTTTTTCATAAAGTGCGGCCCCTCTTCCCAAGAAAGCACAAACGTATGCAGAGGGGAACGGTCTTGGCTTGAGTGTGCCAAGGAGGTCCTTTTCATGAGATGGTCTACATGGTCTGCAAAACGAGGTAAACGAGATGATGTAGACACCCTTTCCTATACTTTAGCGAGTGGGAAAGGAAGCAGCTGTGCTCAGCGATCTTTTCATTGTTTTAAGGAGTCATAAAAGAGCTTAAACGAAACTCCAATGTGGTCAACCGACTATGGTGGCACGATCGGTGCCCCCATGTCGGGACGGTGGACAGAGGTCCACAAGTCATCTGCGAAGTATGGACAGAGCAGAAGGCTCTCAAACATACCAATACAAGCATGGGATATATCGCGGCATAGGCCTGCGAGTCGGTGCAACAGAGGCATGCAAACCGAGGTGACTCTCGGACAGAGGTTAGGAGAGCATGTGTGTGTGTTGTGGTGGATGAACTTGACTACATGCGATGTGAGTGCAAGTATGAGGCCACTTATATGCCAAATATGTGCAAGAAAAGAAATTGTTTTGTGGATAGTGGTCCAGTGGTCCGCGTAAGGTGCGGTAAAAGGAAAAGACAATCTATCTGTTAAAAATAAAAAATAAAAGATAAAATTACATTCCGTAACAGGCGGCGACCCGAGGACACTTCTATGTCAAATACATGGAGGAAAAACAAAGGGTTTCGTGGATGATGGTCCAGATGTCCACGTAAGGTGTGGTGAAAAAAGACAATTGTAAATACAAAAAGTAAAATTATAGTTCAATCCTTAACGGGCGGTAGCCTGAGAACTCGCATGAGTAGCGATTGAGAAGTGTGATGCAAGTACCGGTCCGTAGACACTCGCATCGTCATGTCATGGCTCGTAAATCGAGGTGACTTGTGGAGAATGGTCCTGAAAATGATTAATTAAACATGAGACGATGGTCTTAGAAATGGAAATTTAAGCCCGGAGGTGTGAGAGGTGTCTTGAACCGGTTCCGGGTGACTTTGGATTAGTAGCTGATGGTGTTGTCCCTGATTTGTGCTGAAAAACATTGGAAAACAAGAAAAATAAAATAAAGTGACTCATTGATGATGTTAAGCATAAAATATCTTGAGGTAGATCCCATTGTGGGGGTTCTCCAAGAGTTGTCCATCAGATTCAATGAAGAGGTGTGCCCCCTTGCCAAGACGAAGGTCATTGGTAAGGTAGGGTGATGGAATCTGGTCTTTTATGGGAAGAACCAATTCCATACTATGGTTTAAATGGAATGGGGTAAAACCGAAGGCGGTCTTACAGATCTCTGCGTCATCGCATAAGTGGTGCTGGGATAGATCAGATGGATCTTCCACAACCGACGAGACCGAAGGGAAATTGGTGCTATAAATCATGTAAATGGTATTGGTTGTGGTTTTGGTGGCCTTGTCCCCAGTCTTTGTTGGAGGAAGAGGGGCAGGCCTGGAGATGGGAGGAGTCTTTGATGGACCTGGAGGTAGGTGTAACATCATCTCAATTGGATGGACATGAGTCAACACATCTTGGGGCCTCAGAGGTATGGTAGGTGGTTCAAGGTACCACATAGGATCTCCCAGTGTGAAATCTTGTAGATTGCAGGTTGCCAAAACAAACTTACTCACGATCCCAGATGGTAGGAAAAGGAAAGGGAAAAGGAAAAGGAAAAGGAAAATGAAAAGGATCAACTGAGGTTGAGGTTGCGACTGAGGTTGCAGTTGCGGATGGAGCTGGGGCAGTGGAAATAATAGAAGAGATAGGTTTGATGGACCATCGGTGATGGTGGAGACAAGAGGGTCTATAGAACTGGAGATCATGTAAATGGACATGGTGTCTGAAGAAGGTGGTGGTGGGTGAACATCTTCGATCAAGGTGATCTCAGAATCAAGGGAATGGTGATGGAGGTCAGGAAGAGCCATTCAAAATTTGGGCAGGTCTTGGCAATGGTGGGAATAATGTTGATACAAGCCACAAAGGGTGCAAGCATGGTTCTCCCTCAATGCCTTGTTCTTTCCTAGTGGCACAGTCGGGAGTTCAATCATAAGGATGTTTTCGTTCGTATCCATGGCATCCAGGTGTGCATGGATCACTGGGATTTCAAGGCAATTCTCAGTTGGATGGTCCTGTTGTTCACAGACAACACAAGGTGGGACTTGTCTTGGTTCTGCGGTGGCTTTGGTGTTCTTTCCCCTAGCCCTTTTGGGTTGGGTTGGTGCAGGTGCGAGTGCAGCGGTTGGCTTATGCAGACCAGGTGGGGGATGAGACTCAATCGCAATAGGTTGCACTAGAGTTAACACAACCTAGGGAATTACTGGTTGAGATAGTGGATCTAGATACCACACTGGGATCGCCAATGTAAAGTTGGGTAGGCTTACGGTGGCCATGACCGGCTTGCTCATGACACCAGGTGGGGGAAAGAGGAAGGGAATTGTATGGACCAGAGATGAGCCCACATAACTCCCAACTAGTTGCATGTGGGGGTGAGGTTGTGGTTGTAGCTATGCCTAATGCTGTTGTTGCAGGTGATGTTGTGGCTGTTGTTGGCATTGTGGTTGCAGAAGATGCTGTGGTTGTGGTTGGGGCTGCAGCTACAGTTGCTGTTTGGGTGTAGCGGTGCTTGATGAGACCATGCACAAGTCCGCATTTTGCTTTTGTGTCGGTGGTGGTGACACCAACGGTAAAGGAGGCGTCATGGTGGGATCGGTAAATAACCCAGGGCCCACATTCAACGATGGGGAAGAGGGTGTGTTCTCAACCACAGTGTTGGTTACAAGGATAACGTTAGTGTGTGCATTCACCCCTTGTGGCTCAGTGGTGGTGATGGTAGGGATAACATTGGCAAGTGCTATTAACCCTTGCGGATCATGGTAGGTGAGTTGGTCAACCGTCACAATCTTCCCTTCATGGGGGAACATCATGAGGTAGAATATAGTTGACGCGATGGCTTGCATGGCATACATGTAACTCCTCCCAAGGAGGAGGTTGTAATCCAGTTGACCATTGACGACTTCGATGTCGATCAGGATTATCTTCCCAGGTAACGTGATGGGGACATGGGGGAGGATTCCTTGGGCTTTAGTGGGGTGTCCATCATAAGCCCGCAGAGTCATGGAGGATGGTTGCAGAATTGATGATCCAAGCTTCTGCCAAACCAAGGTAGACATGATGCACGTGGATGCCCCCTCATCCACTATGAATCGGTGCACAACCAAGTTCCGGATGGACACCAAGATTTGGAAGGTGATAGTGGAGGGCATGCATGGCTCTTCATTCTCTATGTCAAACGTGATTAAATTGGAGTTAGAGGGGTCTACTACTCCTAGAGCAGCTAGTAAGGATTTCTGCTGCATTGGGCACATTTTAAGTACCTTAAGAGTGGACCTGGTGGTTGGCGTTTGGGCCAAATCATCCATAATTCTATAGCTGACTGCAGCTCTAGCTGTGGCATTATTAGTGATTCTACGTATGGGGGAGCGCGAGAACGGGGGTAATTGGAGAGGTAGGTTGGTTGTCTTAGACATGGATGCTGCTGATGAGTCAACAGGTTTGGTGGTGGTACTGTACTGATTTCATCTAGTCTGTAATTTGACCTCTTCAGTGGTCATGACTAGTAGGTGGTGAGCACCTGTTTCAGCTGTGGGCGGTGCCCCCAGATCGTTGGGATTGGCCTAGGGAGGGGGAGTGGTTGCCACCAATCCTTCGACTGGTAGTGGGTTTTGAAGCACCATGGGAGGAGGTCCTTGTGGTGCCTGGTTGGGTTGGGCTTGATTGGGAGCATTGACGGCCTGCTGGGCCTCATTTTGAATGGCCTAAATGCACAAGGTTGATTTGTGCGCAACGGAGTGTTGCATCTTGGTGCATTCTGCCATGGGGGGTTTTGGGTTGGTCGATTAGCCATGGCATTGTTGGGAGGGTTCAGTTGTTGGCCACCTCCCTGCAGTTGGTTATTGCCTTGGTTACAGAGCCAGTTATTTCTAGCTTTCCCTTGTTGATTGTTGGGGGCAGGCTGGTTGGGACAGTTTTGTTGTGTGAACACTTGTCCCAATGGAGCGGGTGGAGCAAGGGCGGGGGATTGAACTTGTTGCACTGGTGGTGCATAGTATATTTGTGGGGGTGGTGGTGCCACAAATGTGGGAATTTTCCCCACATACTATTGTGTTGGCCAAGCCATGGCTTGAGCCTGCTGTGGTGGTGCAGGCTATGCATAAGAGGTTGTTGCTCCGAACTGGGACATCATTCTAGCATAGTCCAAAGCTTGGTTTTGGTAAGCAACATCAACAATGTCGCTTGGTTGTGGTGCAATGGCCGGTAGTGTCGGTCGAGGCTGTGGTCGTTGGGAGACTGACCCTATGATGTCGTCCATTGTGTGGGATGCCCCCGGTGCATCGCAGTAAGAGGTACTTGGATGGGGAGTGTCTGGAATGATAGTGTACAAGTATCCAGACTGGGCATAAATGAGATCAAATTGTTGGGCCTTCAGTATGGCCTCTTCTTTAGATTGGGGACATTCAAATGCGACGTCCTTTGAGATGGGTGGGAGCAAAGTCTTAAGGAACCAATCCAAGAAGATCCTATCGTCTAGTTGGATCTTACATAAGCTAGGGCATCGCCGCCACTCATGGATATGGTCAGTTATGTGAGTGGCAGTGCTTTGGCGACAGGATAACAGGATCTCCACCCCCTCGTCATATCTTACAAGGAGTTGGAAATACTGTAGGAACATGAAGGATAGGGAGTTGAAGTCGGGGTACTTGGCTTGTGGCAACTCAATGTACCATTTGGCCATGGCACCTGTAAGGGTGTGTTGGAATAGCCTCAACCTGATGGAGTTGTCTACGATGCTATTGGATGAACACCATAGATGGAATGTCATTATATGATTTTTAGGACATTCCTCGACTTTGCCTTCAAACTTTGGGATGTCTGATGGAAGCTTAGTTGGCATGGGTGGCTAGAAAGCTTGGTGGTGGATGGGGTCATTCATTAATCTAGCCAAGTCAGCCAAGTTCAGACGAGCCATGAAGGGAATATTTGACCCCAAGTTGATGTGGGATGGGGCTGCAATGGGGGTGGGGTTTCTAGGTGCATAATGCATCTACATGGCTGGGGGTGCTTGTGGTGGCACCATGGCAGATGGGACAATTCCCCCAAGTGTTGTGGGTGGAATGGTATGGGTAGCGGGGTAATCTCCCCCATGTATTACAATAGGGGCAATGTAGGTGGACAATGCACTGCCCCCCTGTGTGGCAGGAAGGGAAGTGTGTGTGGAGGGTCCATTGCCCCTATGTGTTACCACTAGGCCATCTTGGTTGGTCACTATGGGTGGCGGCAATTGGCTAGTGATATTCTGTATGACTATGCTTGGACCGCTTGCCAAGTTGTGGGTGACTAGTTGTGATGTGGACATGGGTCCAGTTGCTAAGGTTAGGTCGAAAAATGGATCTGGGTTTGCACTAGCCATGGGACTTGATGGTGCGGTGTGGAGGTTTGGTTTAGACTGATATGGGTCTGAATCAGAATTAGAGGTGGTGTGGCCCTTTGATGGTGTGGGAGATCGCTGAGAGAGGCTTCGACGGTGCCGATCAAATGTTCCAAATGGTGGTGGTTCACCTCTTACGCGTGAGGAAGATCGTGGAGGATCAATTATGTTTTCTTTTGTGTATGAAACTGGTGGGTATGAGATTTGGACCCCAGTTTCAATGGCTTCCTATTGGCTGATGATGTTCTCTCGGCCACCAAGACTGCCAGAAGACAGCACTTGGCTTGTTCCTCATGGGTGCTTCTACTCAATCGGAAGGGGTCGTTGGCCGTTTCGCTTAGCAATTCCTCTCAGTGACTAGCTACTTTGGGGTTCCTGTGGTACTCCTCACAATGAGTTTCTGGGAAAATCCCAAGTACTTCCCACAGTTGAAGCAGTTAGGGACTTATGTCCTCAAAGACTGCAGAATTGATTGAACTTAGTGTAAATTTGGTAAATTTTAAGGCTTACTCAGTGTAATGAACTAAGTTGGGTTAATTATTTGCTATGGTGTGTTGGTTTGCTTGTTTGTTCTAATATTTGGTTGTTTGCAATATGGTTTATGAATTCATGGTAGAGTTGATATCATGGTTTTGTATGCAAACATAAACAGAAATTTGTAAGCAAGTATAGTGATTAACCCTAGATTGTTGGCCTAACTAAATGTCTACCTCTCAGTGATATTCTTCTTCAACCAAAAGAAGGTGTTGGGCTCTCAACACAATGGGACTAAGCCCATCCGTAGATCCTCAAGTCACCTCCCAGGTGCTAGGTTGGTGAATAGGGAGGATGCTTAGCACCGTGAGAAGCCCTCCTTCTCTACTCCCTCTACCTTCCAGGTCACCCGATTTTAGTGGTTTGGGAAAAATACAATGGAGTGCCTAGATCTATATGAGCTTACCCTTCGTTGTATCCCAGAATACCCCGGAGGGTGATGACTGGGTAGAGGAGGAAGGGGGCAGCAATATGGTTATTTTTAAGTTAATTTAAGGTAGACTAGTTCATTTTATTAAGCCTTAATGATTGATTTAGCATATACACATTGTGCATGGATTGATTTGCAAAAAATAAAAACTAGAATTGAAAAAGACCTGCAATGGTGGACAGAGGTGGTTGGGCCACACTAACAGTCCTCTGAAACTAAAAATTACTGTCAATTAAACTTAAATACAACTTCTGTGTGACAGGATGCACATTTTTGACCAAATCCAGCGAGGGGGCCATGAGATTTTTCCAGAAATGAGCCAGGGGGTCACACAAAATGAGAAAATAGCTGCAATATAAGCTTCTAGGCTGAAGTCGTGCCTATCTGGGGATTAAGTGTGCCCTGGGTGCACCTATTTTCTCATTAAGAGGGCCCCAATCTCACCTTTTCCCCCCCATGAGAGCGCCCTGCTCCAGAAAGTGGTTTTTTGGTGATACAGGGTCAAATCTGGCCAATAGCAACTGCTATTGGGGTCGGTCTGACTTGGCTTGGCCTAGTAGAGGCTTTGACACTGATTAAAACAGGAAATAAAGCAGATTTAAGATAGATCTAACATAAGATTTCTAAAAACTAGGGTAAAATTGAAAAAAACTTGAAATTTTGGCCCAGGGATCCTGTGGGATCGACCCAGTTGAGTTGCCAAAGCTGTAGTGAGGATTTATCCTCACTGCAGGAGCAGGAATGGCTCCCTTATGCCTATAGGGCACAAGGGTAGGTTCCTACTCTTTGAAAATAGGAAAAACGGAAGGGAAAATAGCATAAACAGAACTGCAAACTAAGCTAAGCTAGAGTAAGCAAATGGCTAGAACTATAAACTAGATCTAAGAGCTAATAACAAAAAAGAAACAGGGAGATGAAGCCCTTGTGAATGCCTCTGTAGAAAACAAGCTAGGGTTCTGCCTCCTTGAAACCTGCAAGCAATTTAAGCTACTACAATGGAAAACCTGCAAACAACGTCAACAAATAGAACCTACAAGTAAAAATATCAGTTAGAAAGCAAAACAAGTAAACAAACATGAAAAGAAATTATACCTCACTTAGGTAGAAATGGGCCACCATGCCCTAGCCCATGGGAGCACCTCTCTCTCTTGGTTTGGAAGGAATGGCTTGATGAGATGGAGATAGGGGAGAGGGAGAGTGGGTGGTTTGAGAGGAAAAGGTCTCAAAGCATCCATGGGCAGCATAACAATAGGCAAGTGAGGAGCGTCTTGAGAGTGACACCCCACCCTCCTTGTATAGTTTTTCCAATGGATTTTAGGGTTTTAAGCCCTTAGTCAAGGATTTAGCCCCTTTTTTGGGCCTTTAGCCCCTTCCACCCTAATTTTAGCCTCTTTTAGGGTTTTAGCCCCTTTTTGAGGGTTTTTAGCCCTTTTCTTCATCCTTGGGCTCTTTTGGAGGTGTGGGGGTCAAATGGAAGGTCTTATGGAGTGAAATGAGTGTTGTGAGATGGTGTCCTTGNGGGTTAACGGCCTCAGCCCACAAATTTGTATCCAACTTCTTGTCTTCCGGCATGCAAGTGGTCATCTCCTTGAGAGACCAATTCTTTCTCTCTGCTACACCATTCTGGTAGGGATTGTAGGGGACTGAATATTGGATCTGAATACCACTTTAGGAACATATATGTAGCAAATAATTACTGATATATTCTCCTCCATTATCATATCTAAAAATTTTGATATTTTTCTCGGATGCATTCTCAATTAGTGCTTGTAATTCAATGAATTTTTCTAAGACATCTAACTTTTTCTTTATGAAGAAGGCCCATGTATATCTAGAAAATTCATCTATAAAAGTAAGAACCTACCGAGATCCATTCAAGAATGTGATGGGCATTGGTATGTTGATATTAGAATGAATAAGCCCCAAAATTTTTAATGCTCAGCTTGCCTTCCCCCGATCAAACTTATGCTCAGGATGCTTTCCCAAAATACAGCCTTTGCAAATTCTGGTGGTAGCTTTGAAGACTAGGAGACCTTCAGCCATGAATTTTTTTTGTAATTGCTGCAAATATTTGAATTTTAGGTGTCCAAACCTCTCATTCTAAATCCTACTAACCTCATTTCCATGAGTCAGCAGAGCTGTGGGATTTGCATCCTCCACAAAATGGGAAAACTCATAGGCTTTTGCATGATGATTTGCAGAGCCTTTTTCCACAAGTTTCCTAAATGCAAGTTCAGTAATTTTTACACCATCAGGGCTAAAGGATACTTTCTTGGGAACTCTAGTGTGGGTCAATTGATGACACTTAGGAGGTTTGATGCAAGAGATGGTACATACAGAACATTGGAAAAATAACAGTGCTCAATATTTACAGCACCTTGTCCTTATCAGATGATGGTAGAGTCATCTCCCATGTGGATGGGAATGATCTTGCTGGTGTCGAGAGAAGAGAAAGAGTATTTGCTTGCCATCATGTGGTTCAAAGATCCAGAATCTATGAGTAGATCCATGGAATTTGAAATGCTTGCCATGAGGGCATGACCTCTTTCATGCTGGTATTCCTGATCTTGATTTTCTTTCCTCCGAAATATTTCTGGAATAATTATGTTATTTCTCTCAAGAAGAGAAATAGCTTCATCAAGCTTCTTTTTCATGCAAGCTTGTTTAGGGTGGAAGCCCTTCCCACAGTATGAACACTTGACTTTTTCCTTCCCATGGTGGCCTTTGTTTTTGTTCTTCTTCGAGCCAGAATGATCTTCTTACTACTAGTTTTGAACTTTAGGCTTAAGAGCTTTGAATTTGTTTTTGGGGTCTTTCTACTGCTTTCCTTTCCATTTCGAATCCTTGGGTCCCGAAGCAAAGAGGGCTTGATCACGAGAGGATCTAGTGATCACCATATGGACAAGCTTATCATGCTCACTTGTTAGGGACTCAATGAAGGCATTGAGTGAAGGCATCTTCCATCCAGGGGTTGTGAGCTTCCCCACAAGGAATGTAGAAACAAACACCGAATAGTCAGCTCCAAGTTTTGAGAGAATGGCGAGGATGAGCTGATCATCCTCCTTCTTCACCTTACACTGCTGCATCAAAAGGACTATATGCTTGAATTTTCTAAAAAAATCATTGAGGGTCTCAAAATTACCAGGTTGAAGATATATCAACTCCTTTTCAAGCTGATAAACCCTCAAGTCATCCTGTTTTCAATACAGGGAGGCAAGTTGGTCCCAAATCTCTTTTGGATTCTTCAATATTGACAGGTGGAATAGAAGATCCTTGGATATAGAGAGACACAAGAAACCGAATACTTCATCTTTCTTATTCAAGAATCTAGCCTTGTTTATAACATGAGTAGGCTCTTCTTATGTGTCCATAGTGACCCGATAGAGTCCTTTGGCACGTAGCTGGATCTCCATGTCTCCTTTCCATTGATGGAAGATTAACGGAGTCAAAAGATCTACAGAAGAAGCCATATCAAATTGTTGTAGTGAATGCAGTGAGCCTGTAAAACCTGCAAATCAAAACAATAAAGTCACCGTAAGTTTGAATAGCCTGCACATTTTAGGCTTTCATCACACCCAACATAATTGATCAAGCAAACTTGATCAATAATTCCTTAACTTTGGGTATTAAGTGGTAAGCCTTTGCTTCTAGAGAAGTGCTGGAATTTTGAGCTTTTGTGCAATTATTCTCGCAAGATCCATCAAAAAACATGTTTTTGAGAGAATGAGCTTCGTCCCGCCATGAGCTCTAATACCATATTAATCTGTCATAAGAGATTTCAGACAATTAAGAATGAATTTGGCATAATGGTGCTGCAATAGGAGTAGAAGCTCTATATAATCAATAAATAATGATTAATACAATACAATGGTCATGCAAGGTGCATGAATTCCAAGACAATTCAAATAATCAAGGAGGTCATTCGAATTGAATGGATGTGTGTAGCTTAACTGAATGTCAGCCACAATCGGCACACATAGTTAACCACCAAGCTAATCAATAACTAACTCTCAACTAAGTCGTAACAGAATCGCAGTTCAATAGATGACTGAGTCTAACTAAAAGTGACTCATCACATGTAACTACATGTCCAACTAAAGGAGGTAGCACATCCATAACTCCAAATAGCTCCGATGGAATTGATTGATGTAAACATGTCATCAGAAGTGGTTGTAGGTGCATGTGTTAGCTCCAGTTCATAAATAATGACAAAAAATAATCAGATAATGAATGGAGGAAGCTTCACAACTCAGCTTAACTGATTGTAACAATCAGTTAGCAATTAGGTGCATTTATGACACTCATATCACCCAAGAAATGCTCCCTGTTTTAATAAGGAAGCCTAGTTATCCTCCCCAAATGAAAGAGAAGACTTAGTTGGCCTCCTTGACTAAAGGAGGGCGTGGGTGAGCTCATGCTGATGTGAGAGTGTGCTCATCGGATGCCAAGTAAGTCAATTAAACTTAGGATAGCGGGTAAATAGGCCAAAATTGACCAAATAAGTTTGCATGTTGGATAAATTACACCAACAAATCAAAATAAACTTTCTAAACTATATACTTCTTTTCTAAAAAATAAAATTCACTTATATAATTAAGATTAAATCAACTATTGCTTAATCTTTATCTTTATTATTTATCATATATATATTAAACTATAATAATAATACATTCATAGTAATATAGTTGGTTTAGTCACAATAGTTGAAGATCCATCACTTATTTGCAAGTTTTTATAAGTCTTTACTTATAACTCCCATTTTCATGATTAAGTATACATGTTTGCAACTTTATTTGTTTCCCAAGCAAAGTGATAAGATATGCAATTTATGTTGAAGTGTTCTTACAAGAGTTTTCTAACGCATTAAAAAAAATGGTTGAGGATAGTTCTTTCTCTGCTAATTGCACGATAAGAAGAC
>LPNX010713339.1:31443-67762 GCA_001517045.1 Pseudotsuga menziesii
GGTGTTTTAAGACATTAATTTAAGACAAAATTTTAATTTTGTCTCTAACTATTTTTTTTTTAATTCATTTATTTAATCTTATTTTAACTTTTTGTCTCTAGAGAGTCAATCAAGTCCGATAAAGAAAAAAAAAAAAGACCATACTCTATAGGGTTTGAACTAGGTTTTGGAGCGGTGGAGGGTTTGAACTAGTTTTAGAGCGGTCGAATTATTAAAGATTGCTATCCATTAATGTGATTCCCCTGTACATGAGGAAATCCTAAAAGATGGTTTCGAGATGTTAGATTTTTAACATTTAAGCTATATGATCTTAAGATCTTATTTGAGAAAATAACAAGCACAACAATTAAACACAAAAGACAATGAACACAAAGATTTTCCTTGGGGAAACCATAAAGGAGAAAACCTCGCAACTTCCTCAGAGATAGAATCAACACCAAAAGTAAAATCCAAAGACAGTAAGATGATCTCCCGTCAACAGTAGTCTCTCTCTCTCTTGTCCCAACTTCTTCTTTCTCTCTTAGTTATGCGCTAAAACTGAGTGTAAGTGAATGTGTGTTAAATAGAGAGGCTCCATCTTTATTTATATTAATTTCTAACTTGACAATAACTCACTAGGGTCGACTTCTCTAGGAGAGTCTAATAACCTTGGGGCCCCACAACTACGGAGACTTTAACCCTTGATCAATAAGGAGGGTTACACTCTATGACTTTACATGACTTGGTTACATTATTGAATGTCTCAATAGGAACATTGAGACATGACATGACTTAATTACATTACAGATACTTCCCGGAATAAACATCAGGGTACAATACATAAGATATACAAGTGAATACATTCCAAAGTTACAAATGTCTCAGCACTCCCTCTTAACTAGGAAGGTATTTGCTCGACACAATTTATCAGCACAAGTTTTCTTCTTTGTATCATCTGGATCATCATCAAGTCATCTGACCATGGGATGAACACATCAACCATGTCGGAATGACACGCCTAGCACTTACACCTAACCATGGGATGAACACATCAACCATGTCAGAAAGGCCCAGCACTCACATCTGACTATGGGATGAACACATCAACCATGTCAGAAAGGCCCAACACTTATATCTTACCACGGGATGAACACATCAACCATGTAAGAAAGGCTTAGCATTTATATTTTACCATGAGATGAACACATCAACCATGTCAAAAGGGCTCAACACTTATATCTGACCATGGGATGAACACATCAACCATGTCAGAAGGGCTCGTCACTTATATCTGATCATGTGAGATGAACACATCCCACAGTCACATCATAATGGATCTTCACTTATATTTGAGCATGGGATGAACACGTCAACCATGTCATAAAGGCTCATGGACTCATCACTTCCCTTTGGAGGAAACCTCGATCTGGAGAACACCAAGCTTCACCCTAAAGTACTCAAACTTCACTCTAGCTAATGGTTTGGTTAACAAATCAGCTATCTGCTCATCCATTACAACATATTGGAGCTTCATTGTTCCTCTCTGCACCATATCCCTGATATAGTGATATTTGATCTCGATATGCTTCAAATTATCATTGAACAATGGGTTCTCTGACAACTTCACACAACTCTGATTGTCGCAATATATGCGAGTAGCATCCAACTAAAGATCAAACAAATCAGATAGTAGCTTCCTAAGCAACACTTCCTCACAACTAGCTGAACAAGCTGCAACATACTCTGCTTCGGCTATACTCACTGCCACACGGGATTACTTTCTGCTAAACCATGAGATCATACCTAATCCCATACTGAAGCAGCACCTTAAAGTGCTCTTTCTATCAATGGCACTGCCTACCCAATCTAAATCCACATAACCTTCCATGTTAATCTTCTGATTCGCCTCATACTTGAGCCCATAATCAACTGTACCCTTCAGGTACCTCAGAATATGATTTGCAGCAATCAAATGAACATGTCTTGGATCTATGAGGAAATGGCTCAATGTGTTCATAGCAAAGCAAATATATGGTCCCGTATTTGTCAGGTATATCAAGGACCCAATCATCTGATGAAGCATCACTCAATAGCTTCAGGTTCGATGCCATAGGTGTGGTCATGGCCTTGCAATCCATCATCCCGAACCTCTTCAGGATCTCTACTACATAATTCCCTTGTCCCAAGGAGATTCCATCTACATCCTGCCACACCTCCATGCCTAGAAAGTAATGAATCATACCCAAGTCCTTCATTTTGCACTCAACAACAAGCTTCCTCTTCATATCAACAATCAACCCATCCTCACCTGTCACAAACAGATCATCTACATATAGTAGGAGTATCACTAGGTTCCCTTCTTCAACCTTGTAGTAAAGGTTGGAATCCTCTTTAGTCTTGTTAAAGCCCAAACTGGATAGGAAGCTGTCAATTCTACCGTAGCATGTCTTGGGTGCCTATTTCAAATTGTACAGGGATTTATTTAACTTACACACATGAGTCTCCATATCATGTGTCTCAAAACCGAGTGGCTTCTCCACATACACTTCCTCTTCTACTACACTATTCAAGAAAGCAATCTTGACATCTATCTGGTGTATCTTCCATTTCATTACTGCAGCCAGAGAAAGTACTGATCTGATGGACATGTATCTAGCTATAGGTGCAAAAGTCTCTTCATAATCTATTCCTTCTTTCTAGGAGAAGCCACAAGCCACAAATATTGCTTTATATTTCTCTAAGCTACCATCTGCAGCATGCTTGATCTTGTAGATCCACTTGGAAGTTACAACAGACTTTCCTTTTGGTCTTGGGTCTTGGAATAACATCCCAAACATCATTCTTCATGATAGATTGGTACTCCTCGATCATAGCATCCTTCCATTCTTTATTTTCAGCCGCTTCTTCGTAGTTGGAAGGTTATTTATCAATGAAGTCACATAATAGGGCTACATAACCGGAGTAGGACCTGGTTCTTTTCCTCTCTGTGTGTATCTCTTCTGGAGCCTCGTATCTTTCTACACCTTGGATAGCTTCTCGTACCCATGCATGTTCCCTCTTGTGAGGATTCTTCTCTTGAGTTGGATCTATCGATTCCTGAGGTTCTTCCATTTCTTGATCTTCTTCTGGAGTTGCTTCATTCATAGTTGTATTATGGATTCTGGGTGCTTCCAATTCTTCAAAGTCTTCAACAGGTCTTTTTCTATATTTGATGTAAGCTGAGTCTTCGTCAAATGTTACATCTCTGTTGATGTCGATCTTCTTGAATCCTGGGAAGTATATTCTGTAAACCTTCGAGCTCTCAAAGTATCCCACAAATATGCCCTTCTTTCCTAAATGATATAACATTGTCCTCTTTTCTTTTGGAATGTGTATGTATACTGGACAACCAAATATTCTGAGATGACTAACTTCTGGTTTCTTGCTAGAAAAGACTTCTTCAAGTGTCTTGTTCTCGAGTACTCTATGTGGAGTACGGTTATGTACATACATAGCTAATCTGGTAGCTTCTGCCCATAGATGCATAGGAAGGTCTTGATCATAAAGCATTGCCCTTGCTACTTCCACAATTTTTCTATCCTTTCTTTTCGCAACCCCATTGTGTTGTGCATTATATGGAGTGGTCAACTTCTTCTTAATCCTTGAATCTCTGCATAATTATTTGAATTCATTTGATGTGAATTCTCCGCTAATATTCGATCGAAAGATCTTGATCTTCTTCTCTGTGTGGTTCTCGATCTAGGCTTTGAATTCTTTGAATTTCCTGAATACTTCATCCTTGTTCTTCATGAAGTAGATCCATGTCATCCTAGAAAAATCATCAATGAAATAAACATAATATACATACTTGCTTAGAGAACTGGATGACATTGGACCGCATACATCAGAGTGGATGATTTCCAAGATTCTGTTTTCCATGCTCTTGCTACTTGGAAATGTCTTCTTTGTGTTCTTTCCTTTCGCACATCCTTTGCATACACCTTCATGTTTTGCCTACATTTCTGGAAGACCTTCAACGTCTTTTCTTGCAAGTGGTAGTGCCATGTAGTGCACATGTGCAAGCCTTCTATGCCACAGTTCATTTGGTTCTACTCAGTCATGAACCAAAGCTTGTTCTGATTGGCCCTTCAATTTGTATAGTCCTCTCTCTTGTTCTCCAATTACTACCGCATCGTCAATAGCCTTTCCTTTTGGCTACATGAGGACTTGGCCATCTATAAATGCAACCCTCATTTATTTTTTATCCAATGCAGAGATGGAGAGAAGGTTCTTCTTTAGTCCTGGTACAAATAGGACATCCTTCATTTTCATAGATTTTCTAGAGTCTAAATTGTAGGAGGATTCTCCACTACCTTTTATTTGATACTGGTAGTCATCCCCAAGTTTCACTTTGTGGGGTGATTCATGTTATGATAGTTTCACAAATGATTCTTTGAATCCTGTCATGTGTTTGGAATCCCCACTGTCTATAAGCCAATCATTGCTTCCATGTGTGATATTTCCCATGAGAGAGAAAATCAAAACATATTCTTCATCACTTGAAGAATCATCACTGTCTTATTTGATTCTCTTCTTGGAAGGCTCATCATCTTCTGCAACATGAGCATGATGTATATTCTTGTTTCCCTTCTTCTTGTGAGAGCCATTTTTGTTCCTAGGACAATCTCTAGCATAGTGTCCTCTTTCATCACAATTAAAGCATCTGAATTTAGGTAGCTTCTTGTTAGATATTTTAGGATGAGAGTGCTTACCTTGGTGATGGTCTATGTTGGTATTCTTGGATTGTACTTTGAGAGCTTGATCTTCATTTCCCATGTTTTCTTCTCGAGTTACTATTCGAGCTTCTTCTTGTGAGAATTCTTCCCATGGTTTGCTAAACTTGACTAGCTTCTTTCTAGCATAGATCCCTTGAATGAAAGAGTCCCATGCCCTAGGGAGACCAGTCAAGGTGGTCATCACAATTTATGCATTCTCTACTTCTTCATCTACTGCTTCAAGTTCTTCCTTGATCTGAGAGACCCTTGTAAAGTAAGATTGGATGGTCTCCACATTCTGGATCTTTACATTCTTCAATTGGTTTCTCAGAGTCATCTTCTAGTTTATGTTCTTCCCTTCAAATAACTTGGTCAGGGAATCAAACATATCTTTAGATGTCTTTATAGAGGACACTTGTGGTATGAGGTGATCCTTGATTGAATCAGCAATAATCCTCTTAGCCATGACCAATTTCTACTTGTGTAAGGCCTTAGCCTCATCTCCCTCTAGAATTGGAACCCTTTCATTGATGTAAGAATCCAACTCATTTTCTTCCAAGACTAGGGAGATCCTATACTTCCAAGCTCTGAAGTTATCAGCTCCCTCAATATTTTCATCAAGCTTGGTATGATGAGACATCTTAACAGATAACCTCAAATGGAAATGCAAAATATTTAGATCTTACTAGGTTAAGATGTTGGAACTGGATCTGGAGCTGAATTTCTAGAGAGCTGGTTTTCTGTTTCAGGAGCATATTAGTGTTGGCATTTCCTAGAGTTCTACCCAACCAAATTTTTTTATCTTCATCTCTAAACTTTGATTTCAGGGAGGAGATCAATCCAGGCCTGAGCTCACTCAAAAATTCCACTTCTATGGAAAGCCCTAATTTTCTGTAGCAATGTTGAGTTGAAAAATGAAAATGCTCAAAATTAGATTCTGATTCGACAAAAAGATGCGCCCTAGGGAGGAGAGTCAACCCAACCTCCTTTTGCTAAAAATCTATGGAGAGAGATCCAAAAATTAGGAATCCCTAGCTTCAACAACTGCACAGTGTCTTCTTCTCAGGTTAGCTCTGATACAATGTTAGATTTTTAACATTTAAGCTATATGATCGTAGGATCTTATCTCAGAGAATAACAAGCACAATAATCAAACACAAGATACAATGAACACAAAGATTTTCCTTGGGGAAACCATAAAGGAGAAAACCCCGCAACTTCCTCAGAGATAGAATCAGCACCAAAAGTAAAACCCAAAGATAGTAAGATGATCTCTCAACAGCAGTAGTCTCTCTCTCTCTCTTGTCCCAGCTTCTTCTTTCTCTTTCAGTTATATGCTACAACTGAGCGTAAGTGAATGTGTGTTAAATAGAGAGGCTCCCTATCTATTTACATTGATTCTCGACTTGACAATAACTCACTAGGGCCGACTTCTCTAGGAAAGTCTAATAACCCTAGGGCCCCACAACTACAGGGACTTTAACCCTTGATCAATAAGGAGGGTTACACTCTATGACTTTACATGACTTGTTTACATTCTTGAATCTCCCCATAGGAACATCGGGGCATGACATGACTTAATTACATTACAGATACTTCTTGGAATAAACATCGAGGTACAATACATAAGATATACAAGTGAATACATTCTGAAGTACAAATACATCTACACGAGGCCTATAATGACAAGGTCTAATTTAATACAGCGAGTAACGACTACCTTACTACTAGACCCAAATATTATTTAGTGGAAAAGAAAAAGGCTCTTCCCCTTATTGGGTTGGTTCACTTGAAGGAAGCAACCATGCATCAAACTACACCTACTTGAATTTACAACATGACCAGAGATGGATGGCCATTAAGCCATTTTCGCTCTTTTCATAGGCATTATTGCGATTGTCAACCCAAATTCACCCAAGTCTTGGATTTGTTTGTAAAATGGGTGAAGTTTTGATTTTGATAGGGGCGATCTCCATACAAAGAAGAAGGAATAAATGGGCAGGTTCACTTGAAGGATGCAACCAAGCATCAATCTATGCCTTCTTCACTTTGAGGTACCCGTTTTCTTATAGGATCCGCTCTAATGTCACTTCCATGGACTCAACCTTGCTCAATAGTAGGCGCATACTGCTAGGAGCGGGAATCAACTTCACAAATTAGGTAGGGTTGTATGGATTTTGACTCAGAAGGGTTTCGAAATATTTTTGTCATTGTAAACCAAAAAATCTAGGATTACAAGTAGTTTAGTAATTTGTCTTTTTGAATGACTTGTTTTAAAGATTGAATGGGAATGCCTTGGGTTTATATATTGTTAATTTGAATTTGAATGAATTGGGTATAGACTGTTTTTTTTAAGATTGAATATGAATGACTTGGGTTTTACATTTTCCAAACAACCAGTGACATGACAGAGGGGCCATTGGTCCATAGTTTCACTTTTAACACATATTATTCTTAATTTCACCCAAAATTATTGGTCTTGGGAATTTACAAAATATGGGTGAAGTTATGATTTTGACTAGGTGCTCTTCTATCTACTCCATACAAAGAAGATGGTGGAAATGGGTTGGCCTCTTGCGTTTACCAGCTTCCTTTCTCTCCTTGTGCTTTCCTCTTTTCTGTTTGTGGTTGCTGTGAGAGAACATTCGGGGGAATATTAGTTTACCCATTGGCCTTTGTTACGTCAATTATAACTTTAGGGTTATAATTAGGAATGATAACTACAATCGATAACCCCTCTTTAATCGATAACTACAATATGTTATTTATGCTACAGTTGTAGTCTTTACCAACAACTGTTTTGCAAATTTCTTCTGATATTCACAGAGAGCTAAAGGAGTAGGAAGGCTTTGAATGAAGTAAAGAATTGTGGGGTTTCTGCAATTTAAACTCATTTTCTCCTCTTGGAGCGATTCTTTATTTCTCAAGACATTTTAACTATGGGGTTGTTGTGGTTCGAAATCATTCCCTCTTCTTGGAGCACGACTCTTTATTCCCCGAGGAAAAAATGTCTCTCGGGCCAAATTATAAATCTGATGCTTAGAAGCAACGTTACAAGGGGGAATCCGATAGGGTAGAAGCCTGTGGCAAGTGAGAGGAAAACATGGTGGAGATTCAGAAGTCTAAAAGGGAGGAAACTCTACTGAAAAAATGCAGAGAAGGTGTTCTGTGAGCCCACAATACTCATCCCTCTGGTGGATATGACCAAACGACTTCCCTTGAAGAAAAGGTGAATTCTCTTACAGTAACTTACTGCTCTTATAGTAAATTACTGCTATGCAACAATATGATGTGTGGTATAGTCAGGTGGTAGATCGCTACGAGTTTACCATCACTAGCATAATTACTAGTCTAGTCACTTACCATACTTACTGCATGCCCTAATACTATAGTCAAGTGTTAGATAATTGCTACGAATTTACCATGCTTATTTCATGCCCTAATAATGTAGTCAAGTGGTATATTGCTACCATTTTACCACCGTTGGTGTACTTACTGTATGCCCTAATGTTGTAGTCAAGTGGTAAATTTCTACGATTTTACCACCATTGCCCAATGATTTGAAGCGTAGTGCATGACATATGTTAAATTTAAAGTGTTTTTTTTTTTTATACAGTTTGGTACAAATCTCACTTGTTCTAGTTACTTTTATTTTGATAAATATAGTTTGTGAAATAGCTTTATGAATATAAAATCTGGTCTCTTTTACTCTATATGAATAATTTCTATGAATTGATGAAATCTTCTCCCTAATTCTTAACTACAATCTGTTATTTGTGCTTCAGTTAGAGTCTTTACTACCAACTATTTTGGCATTTGCTTCTTATGATATTCTAACAAAGGAGGTTGCTGCTATTCAAGTACTAAATATGTTAACTAGAGGTGAGATTCTCTATATTTTTAACCTTTAGAACATATAATGTCTAATTTATGCTACTCTTCACCTATGAAAATTTTATGTTTCATAAAGATTTTATCTAATTTTTAAAACCCTTTAAGAACATGTATAATTTTGGTAGCATGACCTTAGATTTGGATTGTAGAAGAAATTCCTAATGCCAATGCCCTTATTTAAAAGTAAATGGTGGGTTATTATTTATGAAAAAATCATTGCATTAATGTAGTGCAATAAAAACAGTCAATGAAGACGTTATGATAATTAGAAAAAACAATAGCACTCCCTCTTGTGAGGACTCGACAACCTTCTTGTCGAATTTTTATATTCGGTGTGTCTTTACATTCATTTAAACATGATAACTTATCTATTTTTCTTCACCAAATCATTGTCAAATTAGTGAAAGTATGGAAATTTCAAAATATAGGTCGTTATTGAAAATATAAAAACAAGAGCCGCCATGTAGTAATACTCTTGTGATTGTTTTTTTTTATGGTGAGGTTTATATGTAAGAAGGAAGATAGAGTTTATGAGAATTAAAGTTTAAGAAAGAAGGATGTAGCCTTACTAGACTAAATATCATTTAATAAAATACAATGTTTTAAAACTAATTGTCTTACTATATAATATTTTTTCTTAAAAAGAATGTCCATAATTGTTTTCCAGCCAACCAAAAACCTACCATAAATCTAAACAATATCATAAAGAAAAAGAAAAACTAAGTAGAGTACACAAAAAGCAGCCACCTCTGACTCCAACACCTCAAGCCTGATTTTGGGCCAAATATGCACAATGCAAGTCTTGCTGATTCCAACACCTCAAGCCGGGTTTTGGGCCAAATATGCATAGTGCAAGTCTCAACAATCAAAACAATCAATAGTTCATTATGGTAATTCTATTTGGCTTATGATCTCTATATAAAAACAATCTTGATGCTAACCAATATACATTTTTCAAAGATATTAGACCTTTGAAAAATGTGTATGGCCTTAATTGCATTCGGTGTCTTCTTTGCGAAGTGTATGTACATTAAATAACATACATTATCATATTATGCTTAGGAGGATATTTTATATTTATCCTTTTATGATTCAAATGCATGGAGATATTGAACCTGTTCTTATATTATTTATTTGCATGCACAGAAAATAAGAGACATTGTCATCATATTTTTGTTCAAATGAACATATTGTACCTATTCCTTTATTATTCAATTGTCTGCCCAAAGAGTAAGAAAAAATGTATCCTTTTATGATTCAAATGCATGGAGTTTTACGGAAAAGGGAGAATGTAGTAACTATACTTCCATTTTTTTTTAAGGAGGAAAAAAGCTTGTCCTTGATATTCTTATTAAGAATCAAAGGGCATCCATCAAGCCGCCCCAGTAGTGGGTTACATTTCAAATATATACATGTTAAATGATCTGAGAAGCACCACAAGTTGCTGCCAGTGGGAAAGGAGATACTAATAAGAGTGTTCCCATCAGAAATACTGCCTCATCATAATGGAGTCAGTCCCAGTAGCCACATCTACCGAGTACCAAAGGGATATGATCAGCAATCTAAAAGAGGTTGCACCATGTGCAGCTATGCATAAATTGAAACGAGGAGTAAGATTCTCCATCCAAACTCAAAAGAGATGAAAAGAATCCTTTAAGATCAACTGATCATCCAAATATTCAGAGTAACAATCAAAACCCTGAGCAAAGGTGAGAGCAGTTTTAGATAGTCTGTCAGCAATCCTATTATGTTCTCGGTAGATGTGAATGTAAGATAGATCCTAAAAGCTGTTGGAAATATTTTTTGTCTCTCGACACTAGCGAAAGAGATCTGGTGGGGAGACAGCAGTCAAACCCTTAGCCCAGTTGACAATGACTTGAGAGTCACCGAATATACGGGAAAGGGGGAGACCCATCATTTGGGAGGAAAGCAGGAGAGCCCAGAGGCCCATTAATTCTGATTTAGTATTTGTGCCATATCCAACCTCTAGTGCAAACTCATAATGGTGTGTTTCATTCAAGTATATGCTGTAGCCAACACCCGCTGTCTTTTTAACAGAAGCACCATCAAAAAATCCACAAGGAAAATACAAACAGGGAGGAGCCCCTATTTGCCTATGTCTTTCAACTTTGACAGACTGATAGGAGTAAGTCTGGACTTGAAGTGTGATAAGCTGAACTATACAGAGCACACTCCTTTTCTTTCCTTCAAAGATGGCAAAATTACGGGCTTTCCAGATATTCCATAACATGTGAAATGGAACATACCAAAAGGATGGATGTTTCTTATAAAAGCCAACCTAGTTTCTTGTGAAAATGGATGGATGATCCATGTGTGAGGGACAAGAAATCTAGAATTGTTCACAAATGGTTTCCAGAATAGTTTTCCAAATAACACAGTCATTAAATAAATGAGCTACTGTCTCCTCATCGGAGTTGCACAAGACACAGATACCTGGACCTATCCAACCCCTTTTCAGGAGATTATCCCAGGTCAAGAGTTTGTTCCGAAAAACCAGCCAAGTGAAACAGCCGATCTTTCGAGGGAGGGAATTGCACCAAATAAATGAGTCCATGCACTTTACAGCCTGTGGGGAGAAATGTTTTACAATACAGTCATATGCCATCTTTTCTGTTAAGGAGCCATCATTTTTATTAAAGTCCCAAACTAGGGAGTCCACTTGTGTGGTGAGGTGGATTCCACCCTGTGTTAATCCAGTAGTGTAATCATCCCATGCATCTTTCCATTCCCCAGTAATACCTAATAATTCTGTAGTATACCAATAGTGATGGGCATTGGGTAAGATGTTATGTTCCTGAGAGAGTGTTCATATGTCCAAATCCTCAAGGAAGGATCTTAGTTCAGCAGGGAGGGACTAAGGAGAAGAGTTCCCAGCAATCGGGTCGACGCCAATCCGTATGTCGATACCATTACAAAATTGCTAGGATAAGTGGCCTCTCGGCCACATGAAAATCTGAATGAAGCCCCTCCAAATAATACAGACCCTCCTAATATTGAATCTCATTTGCTGGAGCCATGATGCCACTGACTGGTTATGGAAATATTCCATAGTGATGACCCGATTCCAAAGCCTGTCATTCGTCAGTACCAGCTAGAGATTCTTATGTCATGGAGAGATACTAAACCAATGTAAATTTTTTATCCCCCAGCCTTGGTATTATTTTGGCCAAGAAATGCTCTGCTAGCTAGCTAAATGAAATTTTTGATGAGTCTTAGAGGATCCCCAAAGGAAGGCAAACATCATACTCCTGAGCTTATGTAAGATAGAAGCAGGTATAGGTACCAAACCCAGCCAATACTGGTAAGCTAGAGAGTACTGATTGGATGAGAATCAGCCTACCCCCAACGGATAGGAGCTTGTAGGTCCAATTGCTAATTTTCCTTTCAAATTTCTGAACCAGCCAGTGCCAATCACGAACCCTATATCCAAGAGGCTTGAGAAAGTAGCCAAGGTACTTAAGCTTCATATGGATCGACTCCATTGGATAAGGAAGGCTCCTGGAAATATTCATATGACAGGCATCATTAAGGTTATTGTGAAGAAAGAAAGATTTATCCAAGGTGATACGCATACCAGATGCCTTACAGAAAGTTTCCAATAGGACATCAAAAGCTACCCATTCCTGGATCGTGCCAGCACCCAGGAGAATCACATCATCCACATAAAGAAGGTGGGTAAGGACCAGTGAGGAAGTGATCTGAATACCACGAATGAGGCCATTATTCCTGGCATCAGAGATGAGGAGGCTGAGACCCTCAATGACAAGCATGAAGAGAAGGGGAGACAGCGGGCAGCCCTGTCTGATGCCCCATGAGGCTGTAAAAAACTGCGAGGGAGTCCCGTTAACCAAAATAGCAAAATTGGCCAAGGTGAGGAAGCCCTTAATCCAATTGACCGTGAGGAGAGGAACCCCGATTTAAATCAAAATAAGACGGATGTAGGTCCAGTTTACCTGATCAAATGCTTTGATAAGGTCCAGCTTAAGAATAAAAGCACAAAGGTTTTTGGTTTTGACAGTGTGGAGAATGTCCTGCACAATGCCAATTGGCTCAGTGATCTGAGGACCTTTCAGGAAGCCAAATTTTTGTGGATTAATGCCCGTGTCCAGAAAGGGTTTTAACCTAATAGCTATAACTTTGGCAATCAATTTGTACAGGAGATTGCATAAGGAGATGGGTCGAAAACGGCGAAGGTCCGAGGCTTGTCTAGTTTAGGGATAAGTGTAAGAAAGGTTGCGTTTAGTGAGGGAGGGATAAGGCCTAAGACCCTGGTCGAGTCCACAGTGGACAATAGTTCCTGACCCACTAGATCAAAAAAGTGGAGATAGAATTCGACTGGCCATCCGTCAGGGCCAGGACTTCTATCCTTTTTAAAGGAATTCAGGGAAAAGGAAATCTCGCCAATGGATACAGGACAAGTAAGGTTCGTGGAATTTTCATCAGAGATCATCTTGGGAAAAATCATGACAACCCTGAGTTGGTGTTCCAGACAAGTTCCTCCATCATCTTTGAAGATTCCAGCAAAATGAGACTTATCCAGATCTTTGAGTGAGTTCTCATCTTCAATATAGTTACCATCATTATCAGCCAAAGACCAGATCACATTTTGATTTCTCCTCCCTGATGCTACGGTATGGAAGAATTTGGTATTGGAGTCTCCTTGTTGTGCCCATTTTAATCTACTTTTAAGTTTCCAGGTGAGTAGGAAATGATCCAAGACTTTCTGCATCTTGGATCTGAGCTACTCCAAACGAGCCATCTCATCCAAGGACAGGTTGCCATTGGATGGACTCGAGAGAAGGGATTCAATTTCTCTATCAAGTGTTATGGTCACGGAATCCATGCTGTCACTTTTGTTCTTTATCCAGGCCTTAGTTTCGATCTTAATGGAATGTAGCTTAGAAGTGATCATATCAATACCAATAGAGCTTTCACAATGGAAAGGAAGAGACCATTGCCCCTTCAACCAGTCATTGAAATCAGGATCGTTAAGCCATGAGCGGTTGAATTTAAAAGGGTAATTAAACGATCCTTTATTCTTATCCCATTCCAAGCATATGGGGAAGTGATCTGATAAGTCATCATAGTGAGTCCAAACCCTATGGACACCCAATGAGGGGATCAAAGATGAGGAGATTAAAAAATGATCGAGTCTCTTACTTATACCATGCTTCCCTGCTCGGCCATTTCACCATGTGGGCCTAGTTTGTTGGGGGGCCAGGTCCACAAGACCAATAGAGTCAAAAAGGGATAAAAAATAGTGAGATAGGGGATCAGATGATGCCTTTTTCCCCCAAATTTCAAAGGCATACAGGGTAAGATTGAGGTCCCCACCAAGTACAAGATTCGGTGTGCTGAGTAATCCCCCACGAAGGGCCTTATCCTAGAATTGTTCCCGGTCTTTGTAAGGACCATAAACATTGAGGACAGAGATAGGGATGGTCATACCTCAGATGGAAGCTTGAACTAATATGCTGGCACATGAATGAAAGGCCTTACAATTGATCAGAAGCGGGTTCCAGGCAGTGAGAATGCCACCAGAAAGACCAGAGGCACTGATAGCACAGTATTCCCACTTGGGGAGGATCTTAGAGATGGTGAGTAATGCAGGAGAGGAGCTGGACATTGTTTCTTGGATAAGGATCATGTCCAGGCCAAGGGACTTGAGTAGGGAGAAAAGGTTATGGTTTTTGGACTTATCTCCTAAGCCGTGGATATTTAATGAGAGGAGCTTCATCAAAGAGAAATCGAATGGGGAGACGATGCTCTAAGTCCCCAGCTAGATATGCCACGAGCCAATGACAGGTCGACCTGCGAAAAATCCTTTTTCCCTTTTGACTTCTTATGGATAGTAACGTTGGAAAACCTAATAGAATTGAGGTGAAGAGTGTGAGGGGAGGTAGGGGAGGAGGCTGAAAAAATGGAGAGAGATTTCTTCAATGAGGGATCAGAGAAGGAGGGGGAGGATGTAGGGCTTTGGGGAGGGGGAGAAAGGTTTGTTGTGGTTCGAGGGAGGGGGAGAGGTGGAAATTCCTCCAAAGATGTCAAGGCAGGAAAATCCTAAGAAGAAATCCATGAAGAAGGAGGGGAAAGAGGGCGTACACCAGTGCGGGGTGAAGGCAGGGCTACAGAGTCCAAGGTGGAAAGTGTCTTTGTGAGCAGGGGAGGAGACTGTTCCTATGCCAAAACACCCTATGGGGTCAGATAATTAGGAGGGGGAAGAGGAGACAAACCAGGGAGAGAGGTCGAGGGAGTTTTGTGAGACAAAATAGCATCATCAATAGCTTCAAGAAAGGAATCTGAAATAATTTCAGAAGGGGAGGGAGAACCTTCAAATGTACCTAGATACTGATGCACACGCACAACAGAGATAACCAGAGTAGTGTCCTTCATGTCATCACTGGATCCAAAATCAGAACTTTCATGGCATAATACAAAACATACTCGTCTCAGGTGGCCAACCTCATGATAGCAGCTGCAACGAAACAACACATCGAGATAATCGAGACGTTGAACCAAAAGGCCCTCATTACAGAGAATTTCCACTTCAGCCGACAAACCAAGTGAAATGTCCATCTCCACCAGGATTTTGGCAACCCACTTGTCAAATAGCAGATGGAAGTCCTCCTCAACATCAACGAAGCGCCCAATTGTGTTACCATTGCCTTCAAGGACATGTCTGTTCCAGAGGGGAAAAGGCAGGTGAGGCATCAGAACCCAGAGGTGCCTCTTTGAAATTATCTCTTAGAGAGGGTTGAATTGGGGTTGCTAGCACCCGAGAACAAGAGACCCCTTCCCAACACGCCAGATCCTGATCAGAATGTGATTACAGTGCTCCTCTTCCAGGAATACAAATACAATCTAGTCGTTAGCCAATAGGCTGATTGTGGGGAGGTAGTCAATGAAAGGCTTCAAGTGTAAGGATGCCCAGTCAACCCAGGCCACTTTATCCAGCCTACAATATTCCAAGCGCCCTATGAGAGCACGAGAGAAAAGAGAAGAAACAAGGTCCATAAAAATGTCATGTCCGAGCACATAGCGCAGATGTCCTTCCTGGGCTCTAATGCATTTGGTGCGTCTTTTACGGAAAAATCGGGGAGGAGCTGAAGAATATTCCATGGAGAGATGACGGGTGAAGTCAAACCAGAAAGAAATGGAGGAGTGGCCAAACCCTGAGTTCCAAAGGACCGAGTTTAGTTGCCACCCTGGGAAAACCCAGAAAAAGTGGGGCAAACACCACTAGAGAGCAGCAAAAGAACTAGTCCCCCGGGACAAACCACGAGGAGTACGAAGTCAACAATAGCATGATACCTGCCAGAGAAACCCCAATGAGAAACCCCCAACTCTAGTCAGAATCCAAGGAGAGCCGTGGAGAGAGGTTAAAACCCTAGACCAATTAGAGGGGGATAACGTAGACGAGACCGAACCAAGAAAAAGAAAACCCAACCAAATGATGGAGTGAGATGCCTCCACTGCTAGGAAGGTACAGGAGCCATAAGGGCAGCAACATCGATCTTGACTCAGGAAAGGGACAAGAGGGTCACCCCCAGCCCCAACAGTGATAGAATGGAAAGTCAACCGAGTGCGTGCAAGAGGAGGAAGGTCACATAATAAGAAACCCACGATAGAGGAGAGCCATGCAGGGGTGGCGAACCCTAAAATCCACAGGACAGCCGGAAATAAGCGAATTACTTCCCACTTGTTTCTAGACTTGGTTGGTACTAGTCCCCCAATTCAGGGGAGGGACTCCAAGTGTGACTGTTAGGGAGGGGTACCACCCAGCAAATCCGGGCCTAAGACAAGAGCCAGTTCAGAGCATGAGGAAGGAAGGGCCCGTCAACTCCAACATGAAAACCATCCACTTAATACAGACAGTAGAGAATAGAAGTGAGAGCCAACAAGAAAGACATGTTGAAACTCTCCTGTAAGAGCTAGAAACAATCCAAGACCAACCGACAAGGCCAAACCAAACTGAGAAAAAGAGAAACCCTAAGCCGAAAAAAGAATTACAAGGGAGACGCCTTAACAGACGAGCAAGGGGAATTCAGAAGGAGAAAACGTAGAACCCTGCAGATGCGAGATAGGAAGGAATCCATGAAGAGCACTGTGAAACCACAACTACCGGCTCCTACCATCTCCCATCTCCATATTGTGATAAATAAAACCATTGTACTTCCATTATTAGATCGAATGCACCATATAAAGATATGGAATATTTTTAAATAGGTAGAGTTGTAGATATTGAACCTATTCTTCTATTATTTATTTGCATGCATAGAAAATAAGAGACATTATCATCACATTCTTGTTCAAACGAAACTATTATACCTATTCCTTTATTATTCAATTGTATGCGCACAGAGTACGAATAATGTATCTATTTTATTATTGGTTTTATAGAAAAGAGAGAATGTAGTACTTATACTTTCATTATTAGATCGTATGTACCATAGAAAGATATGAAATATGTGGATATGCATAAAATTAAGGGAAAAATATTACCATCAGAGTAACGGAATATGGGTATGCTCATTCGATGNATCGAACTCTTCAAAAATAAATGAGACAGACACTATTAAAGAGAAGCGGAGACTAAGTTTCTAGTTCCCAAACCTATGAAACTTTATGAGACTTTGTAGTCACACCAAGGGCCATGTCCTAAACTTAAGCAGACTTGGGACTTCCTCCTTTCAGTCTTGGCTAATCAACTTAAGCAATACAAAGAGAATGGATGAGTACCTCATAGGCATAACAAAGCATTACCAATTTTCAAGAAGAGAGAAGGGTGTAATTATCGTCTCCCATGAAAGTATTACGAAGGTGAGGGAATTGAAAAAGACAATGGGCATTAAATAAAATTGTGTGGTGAGTATTACCTTTGAACCAATACCAATCATAACATTGAAGGAACTAGAAGGAGATTCCACCTAAAATTTGGGTAAACCTTCAAACTCGAGTCCTATAATCCTATTAAAGAAATTTTATTTGAATACTGCTATGAAAGATGAAAGAAAATATTATAGTAAATCATGAGTGTAATAGTATGAAGAATACCTTACTTACCATGGGAGTGGGCCAAAAGTGCAACATCCCTAATGTCATCTTTGAATCTGGGATAGCAAAATCCTTGTGAGTACAAATTAATGGTTTGCTAGTTGTCATGATTAACCTTATTAAGCATGGACATAATAATTCTAAGCAACGTATGGCATGGAGAAGGGACTCTGCTCATTAGATAGATCTTCTCAGGATGTATGCAGCTGCCATACCCTCCATGACATGTTTCAGTACTGTGTTCAATTTTGTCAATGTTATATTATTACAGGAAGGCATTCTATATCGATACATATGCCTAACTTTTAACATTTTTTTTGGGTGATTGGTTATATGACAGTAGAAAATAATATGGTTTTTGTAATTTTATTAACTAAATTTAATTTTTATCAATGTAAAATTTGTAATGTTTGGGATTTGAATTTATGAATTTTTAAGACAAAAAACATGTTTTTAACGCTTAAACATGCTTTTCTATAAACCTTGTATGAGAAATATCAAATATGCTTTGGACATGTATTATTTGCACATCAAACCCTAAGAGGAGCATGAGATTTGCTATGGATAATGAAAATAATAGGGTTACTATGTCATTGAGCATGAGATTTACTATGGGTAATGAAAATAATAGGGTTATGTGTCATTGAGAATGAGATCTACCATGGATAACGACAATAATAGGGTGACTATGTCATTGAGGTATAGGTTTGGATCCCTAACTTGAAAATATGTGTTGAAATGCTATGGAATCTTTTCAATGATTTGATGAGACTTGCAATTAATTTTGTAGGTGGAATTGTTAGGAGGATACTACAAAGCAGGAGGTTAACTTTGGATTTCCAATGGCATTCACAACAACAATGTTTTCATGGAGTGTTTTGGAATTTGGTGGATTCATGGATAGCGAGCTAGACAATGCTAAAACTACCTATTGGGCCACTGATTACCTGCTAAAAGCAATTGTACACATCCCGGGACCATATATGTCCAGGTAAATATAGTACACTATTATTTAAATCTCTATAAACTAAATTATCTCGTATTTGTAGCCACAGTTTACTTGAGAATTCTACATTTTATGGATAAATTCTATTGGTTATGTACTGAAAATTTATGGCAGGTAGGAGATCCTAACAATGATCATGACTGTTGGGAGAGGCGAGAATACATGGAAACTGTCAGGACTGTGTATAAAATTGACAAGAAACATCATGGATCAGAAGTTGCTACTGAAACTATCGCAGGACTTGCACTTGCATCATCTTTATTTTGCAAATCAAATCCTTTGTATTCAACACAACTTATTCGTATTGTGATGAGGGTAAATACTAAACTGCTTATTCTTTGTATATATTGGAAACAACTTATTCATACCGAGATGATGTTAATACTAAAATGTTTACATATTATAAGATTGAACTCTTGGCATTCTATGTAAATCTTCATATTATATGTCTTGGATTTTTCAGGTATTCAATTTTGGCGACAAGCACAGGGAAGCTTATGCTAGAATCTGTCTGTTCTATTGCTCATACTCGGGTTATCATGTAAGCATAATAAGTTCAAGTCCAAGCTAAGTTTGGGTTTGTTATTGTGATTAAGGAATTTCATGTTACTTGTTTGTGGAATCATTTTAGGATGAACTCATAAGGAAGTTAGTAAGTCTTTGGTCTCTCTATTTTACTTTATTTTACTTTGTGAGGTCATTGTTTGATAGAGTTGGGGGAAATTCCATATGGGTTGTCATGTTTGTCCTCATTGTCTTTGAATTTACTGTAGGTAATTATTCTTGTTGGAAAAAACCCACCAACAAAGCCTTGTCGACAGGGGTTCTCACTCTGTCGACGCCCAAACAGTGCGATCCCCTAAGCACTAGCCCAGACAGGTTTTACCCTACCCAACAACATCCATAGAGCAGACGAAGTCTCACTTGAGGTGTTCAAGGGAGAGATGTCGGAACCAAGTTTCTAGCAGTAAGAAGGGAAGATATGGCATCCATGACTTCAACAACATAACTATCAGATTACCCCAAGTCACTCAGAACTAAGACAGTTATCACAATTCATAACAGATCACATCATTCATTTATCGCAGCAGTGTTATCGTAGCAGTATCATTCATAAAACAACATCAATAAGCTTCATCATCATTCATCAGAATTGTAATAGAATTGGGATAGATGGCATCATCAGTTTATTAGAACAACATCATAAACATATTCAATATAGTTCTCATTGACATTGCAATAGAGAAAACAAGAAAATCGAATACATATTGTAATCTCACAGATCATAGAGGGTTACCAATAATACACAAGGAATCATATAGACATAACAGACACAAGAGACAAGAACAAAGGTAAGGAAATAATAGATTATATTATAACTTGAGGTTCCATACATACACAGAACTGAACCGAGTTCTCATCTGGCTCAACAACCTAATATATATGATTTACAAACAGTTACATATAGCTATCTGTTGGTTCGGTCAACCGACATGACCTTTCACTTACTATCTAATTAGTCGGTTATTTGACTATTCTGATCACCGACTAGCTCCTATGACATCTTCCCCTGGAATAAAATCTTTCTTCGTCCCGAAGAAACAGGGGAGGTACTTCAACATTCTATTGTCTTAGGTATTTGTTTCTGGTATTGTTTGTCTTCATGGACTATGTAGTCGGATGGTTGGTCATTTCTGTATGCATATTTCCACAATTTTTTCTGCTGTAACGACCAGTTGGTGTTGAAATTCTATCCAGCTCTGTAATACTTTCTGGATGTCAATAGTCAATGTTGTGATGCTTGACAGAGTCGACATCTTTTCTTGGATGGAAAGGTCTACAATGATTTCCATGTCAGGTCCCACGAATTGAGCTTTTTATTCTGCTGCATCTAGTAGTCTTTTCATCTGTGGGAAAATTGTATCCAGTTTGTCAAGGCTCGGTAGTGCTTGCTATACCCATTGGTGTGCTTGTCTCATGAGTTTCTACAGTTTGGCTCTTTCCAATACAATTTGTTCTTGTATTTTATTTCTCATTGTTTCTTCCATTCCTCGTCTCTTTTCTAACACTTTAATCTGTTCATGGGTCTTACGGGTCTACTGAAATACTTTTCCATAATAGGTAGGCTAATCATGGAGCACTTCATCTGCGATGATAGATTCCTCTAAATGGTCTTGTAACACTTTGTGAGCCTCCAAGAATGTTGTATACCGCTGCCTAAGTAGTTTGGATGTTTCCTCTATTTGATCTTCCTTTGTATTTTTTAGATGTGATTGTAGAGTCGACACCATGCTTTCGAATAGCTGGTATGCCTTTTCAAGCGGCTTGTCAGTGTTGGCCTCTAGAGGTCCCGATATCACTGTTTGGATCAAATTCCTAGATTTTTTCAGAAACTCGATATCTTCTTTCTTAGTGTTGTTGATCTACTCTCGTTTAGTCTTGTTTCTTACTGTTTCTTATGTGGTGAGATTTTCTAGGAGTTGACCCAACTCTCCATCTTTGAGTTTCTTTATGTCAACTATAGTAGTCGATTCGAGCTGGCTGATGTGGATCACTGTCGAATTTGATTCTTTGTGGTGTTCTTTCTTCTTTTTGTCTTTTCTTTTTCTTTTGTGTATATGTTGGTCTATATGTTATTATGTCTATGATTTTGCAAGTGGTAGATTTCCCTGTGGTTGGTTTTCTGGCTGCTAATATTCATTGGTCGGTGGAATTTCTGGTTGAGTTTCTTGGGTGTAAATTGCGGCTCGGTGTGTATCTGGGGGATTTGAAATAGATGGTCAAGGGTTTGGTAAAGGTTCTGGATTGGGAAGTGGTGGTGTAGATGGTGAATGGTCTGGTGTAATTGGTGTAGTGTGGATATTGTCAGTCGTCAATGGGTCTTTGACTTCTAGTGGTGAATTGTCTGGCTCATCAAAGAATAGGTTGTCGATCACCTAGTTAATATCTTCCAGATTATCTTCTTTTGTTGATGTATATGTAACTTCGGAATGTATTTCAATTGTATTTCTTATATATTGTAACCTGATGTTTATTCTGGGATGTACTTGAGTCATGTCATGCCTCGATGTTCCTATCGGGAAGATCTATAATGTAAACAAGTCATGTCAAGTCATTGTAGGTAACCCTCCTATTGGCTAAGCGTTAAAGTCCCCGCAGTTCTAGGGCACTAGGGTCATTAGACTCTCCTAGTGAGTTCAGCCCTAGTAGGGTTTAGTCAAGTCGACAATTAGTATAAATAGAGAGTTGGCCTCTCTATTTATCACACATCTCACACACACTCAAGAGTAGCGCATAGTTGAGGAAAGAGAAGACACTGGGGCTATATAGAAAGAAGGTTACTGCTGTTGGGAGATCACTTACTATTTTGGGTTCTACTTTTGGTGCTGATTCTATCTCTGAGGAAGTAGCAGGGTTTTCACCATTTATGGTTTCCCCAAGGATAAACACTTTGTTCATTGTCTCTTGTGTTTGATTGTTGTGCTTGTTATTCTCTGAGTTAAAGATCCTAATGTATTTCTTGCTTAATGATGAAATTATAACATCTTCCACATCTCTTGCTAGTTCATTGGCTGGTGGAGGGTGTGAGATGTCAAAAGGGATAATAGATGAGGTGCGGATTGCGGCAATTTGGGAAGTCTTGTTGGGGTTCCTCAAAAATGTGGATTTGATAATTCCCACAGATCTTCGTTTCTGAGGTATCTGGCCAATTTGCTGAGAGAGGATCTGGTGTGATGCACTAGATTCAATTAGTGGGAATTCAGGGGTAATTCTCTGAACATAGGTGAGTAGTTTGGGTAATTTTTCAATGTATGCCTAGAAATCACCATCATGGTTGAGCTATTCTTTCAGTGTCTTCGACATAGCATTCTTACAAATGTCGACCGAGATTATGGTGGGTATCTAGGGGGTGTCTTCTTGTGTAATTTGGGTTGGAGATGGGGGTGGAGGTGTAAAAACTAAATCAACAATGTTCTCATCAACTGAAGGGGTTGCAGTTTTTACCTTTTTTGGTCTCCCTTGCTTTGCTCCTACGTCGACAAACTATTTGAATTGTGTTTCGACTGAAATTTTGTTTTCTATTGCGTCTTCTATAATGTCGACATCGGTAGCCAACAATTATTCTTCATCTTCTAACTCAGATAGGAGAATCCTATGCTTCCCCTTCTCTTTTTTTGAATTTCCTTCTTTTTCCTTGAGGCTGCTATTTCCTTTGCTATTTTCCTTAATTTTTTCTTTGCCATAGCATATTCTGGATTATTTGATTCGTTGCCTTCTTCTATCTGCTCTTATCCTTCTTTCTGTCGGTGAGTTGGAATGATACTTTTTTCTGTCGGTTTGGCTACCTGATGTTCAGTCGGTGTGCTTCCCATTTGGATAGGTTGTGGGACAATTGTCAGTTGAATTTTGCTGGTATCCTCTACCAGTATATCATCCTACATGAACGAACTAATATGCAAATGAATTTTTTATTCCTCCTCTTTTTCTTGGTCATACAATGCTTCTTCGATTGGTTGATTTATTTCTTTGGATTTTGCTGGTATTGATAGCTTTGTATTGGATTCTCGTGGGATTATCGATCTAGTTCTCAGAAAATCTCTTCGACTGTTGGGTAATAATCGAGAGGTTTCATTGTTGCTTTGTCCCCCTACATGTACCAGACTAATGTGTGGTCGAGCTTGAGTTGAATATGTATTTTTTTTGGTAGGCATCTTCAGATGTTCTGAGGCACCCTCCATCTAGTTGTCTGGAGTTTCAGGTTTTGGAACTAGTTTTCCAGTAGTACTTTACCATTTGCCAATTCTTTCAATGTTCCATTCTATGAAAATGGCTTGAATCTCCACATGTGGTACTTGTGTGGTTCTTGGAACTAATTGTCCTCGACTAGGCACAAGTGGTACATTGTTGTCCAGAGTATTAGGGATGGGAATCTTATAATCCCGACCGACTCCTGACATTTCTCACATATAGTCTTGAGTATGTCAACAACATGCTGATCCCAACGATAAATTTTCCTTGTGCATGCTATTTTTTCGACTACTTCCAGCATGTCTAGCTTCAGATCACTCCCTCAACTTGTAGAAGTGAGTCCTGTTGCTATGATTTTTGCCATGATTTGCAGCGTCCGGGCTTGTATTTGACTAATTATTAGCCCTTTCCATTTCTTCCCTGTTGGTGTTCCAGTCAGTCGTTCTATCAGTCCTTCTTTTATACAAATAGGGATAGCGTTGCCCTGATTTGAGAGACCGATAAGTTTGTATATAACTTGACCAGAAATTTCTACTGGTCTGTCGAAGTAAAATTTTCCATTGTGATACTGACTAATGGTAAATTTCACTATTGTTTCTTTTGTTCCTCCAAATATTTCCATGAACGGTGTGTTCATGTAACTCATGATACTGCTATGGCTTATCTTCTCTGCTTCTGGTGTCATTTTCTTGTCCATATAATCCCATTCTTTGATTTCTGCCCAGGTTTTTGCCCACGAGGTTTCTTGTACCTTGGCATTTTTTATATTTCTTAATCTTCTCATAAGTGGAGTTTCGGCGTATTGTAGTTCTTTTGTTTTTGAATCTATAGCTCTAGTTTGCTTTGGGGCCATCTTGTTTGTCTCTTGGATGGATTTTCTTATAGGGTCTCGGCTCTCAAATTTCTAAATACTCGGTTGTTTTATCTCTTCAAAATACAGTAAATGATATTTTTTTGGCCCGATATTTATACGTGGAGCGGGTGACATTGTTGTCAATGGATGTATTAATGGTGAAAGTCATGGTCTAGCACAGTCTATGGAGTTTGCATTAAATATGATTTTATTTTGGTGCTCCTTCTATCCATAGTCATGAAGGCATGATTTAACCTTCAGGGTCATCAGTTTTTGTCAATCATGCGAGCGGTCGATGGCGATATGTCGATGGGGTTGGTGTTGGTTGTTGAAGTGCTGATTATTATATCTTTCAAAGTTTCTTGTCATTCTGGTTTATGGGTATGTTTTTGTTTTTGGGATTTTTATATTTTTATAGGTTTTTTTTTTTTTTTTTTTTTTTNTTCCATACATACACAGAACTGAACCGAGTTCTCATCGGGTTCAACAACCTAATATATATGATTTACAAACAGTTACATATAACTACCTGTCAGTTCAGTCAACCGACAGGACCTTATGTGGCTAACCTATTCTCTAATTAGTTGGATATTCAACTAGTCTACTCACTGACTAGCTCCTCCAACAAGACAACATTTAAGCAACCACCGTCATGTCATATTATTTCTGCACAATAGATCCAAAACAGATAATTCTTCTCCACACCAGGAGACTAAATACATCCCAAAGTTCAGTATCTGACACAGACAAATCACAAATTGTTCAAAATAGAAGACTCGTCGAGACCATAGAGAGATCGCAACATATTAGTCACTCTCAGATATTGAGTTGGACTTGTATCACATTGATCATGATCCCCTTCCTCATTATCTATCAATTGAAAAACTATCTCTATATATAGGATTGCGCCTTTACATCAAAGGTCCACTTCTAACTAACTTCTAACCACTAATGACCTATGTCCACAAAACATTGTCAATTAATACATAAATATTCAAAAGTGGTTATTCTTTCGCTCATCGCACTGATCTATCCTTGCACGGTGTCGGGTGAGCTTGCGCAGCTATCGCGATTCTATGCAACTCACTTACCCAAAACCCCTACCAACAGGCCCCCAACACAGTCTTCTGGCTCATCCTCAAGCCACGTCAAGTTGACAGGGTATATGCTGATGTCTCGACCTTAAAATCTTCAAACTATTGCAAGATCTCTCAAACCTAGAGCTAGACTCTGTCGGCAGGGCTTTGACAATTGAGAAAATCCTGCTGCATGGGGTGCGCTATCCTAACCTTTCCATCGACCATCTATCGAATTTATTCCACCGCCTACAGTGTTATGACTACTTTGACAACCAACTTCCCACCAACTTCTTGAAACTCATCTAATTGGGCATGGTGCTTTTGTTGGCATTCTTGGGTGGACGAAGCTCTCTGATGTAGTTCCTTCAACTCCTTAGATCATGTGATCTGCACCATGAGAGACAATGCTGATAGCAACATCTTCTGTGTCATCAACTGTCCTTCAGCTTCTTGCACCTGCGCGGTTAACTGGTCAAGTTGTTCATCTTGGACAACACTTCGCTAGAACTATGTCATCCCCTCCATGATTGTCTTTGTTTCTTGCTCCATTATTTCAAAATGGGCTGCTATCTCCTCAATAGTAGCCTTCCATTCAGCAACTTGATCTGGCGGCATGGTGCTTTTCTTGGCATTCTTGGGTGGAGGAAGCTCTCTGATGTAGGTCCTTCAACTCCTTAGATCATGTGATCTGCACCATGAGAGACAATGCTCATAGCAACGTCTTCTGTGTCATCAACTGTCCTTCAGCTTCTTGCACCTGCGTGATTAACTGGTTGAGTTGTTTATCTTGGACAACGCTTCGCTAGAACTATGTCGTCCCCTCCATGATTTTCTTTGCTTCTTGCTCCATTATTTCAAACTGGGCCGCTATCTCCTCAATAGTATCCTTCCATTCAGCAACTTGATCCAGCGGCATCTCTGGATGGACTAGGGCATTGAGCAAAAGATTGGTGTCCTGGAGCTTGATAATAACCTCCCCAAGTAGCTTTTCCTTAGCGACTACAGTAAGATCATTCATGCTCTCAAAGATACGTTGAAAGGCCTCATCAACAGATTGCTCAATTGTGCCACAACTTTTTCACAATTGCGCCTTCTCAATGATAAGGCGTTCTTGCTCCTTCTTAAGCTTGGTGATTTCCTTGGCAGCCTTGTGCTGTAGCTTGGCCTGTGCTACCTTCAATGCCTCAATCTCTTTTACCTTCTCTTCCACCAGCTACACCCTGACCTAATGCAGTTCCTCAGCTTCTTTTTGGAGCTTCTCAGCTTCGCTCTGTCACTACACATACCACTCATTAAGCTCCCTCTCCCTATCCACCAATTCCTGGGTAGCAACATGCTGCAGCTCCACAAGCACCTGAGTGGGTAACTTGTTAAGATCCAAGGTAATTCTCTAGAGCAGCCACAGTAACAAGTTCACTTCTTCATTCCCCACGTTGATCGTAGTCGAGAGAAAATGAACGTTCCTAGCCCGCGGCTCACTGCTAATCGATAGGAATTCCTGCATCACATGTTTCTTAGGTGTCTTCCCAAAAACAACATCATAAATAGAATTCAACTTATCTCTTACCGCAGAAAACCCTTCTTGGTTGGACTCTCATATCGCTTGCATCGCAGCCTCAAGGAGTCAATGACCACTTTGATGAGCCACTGCAGTTGGTCCTCCATCCCTGGTTGGGTATCACTTCCTGCGTCATATTCTTGGTGCCATTTTGTTCAAGTTTCCTCCTGCATGCACTGTGCTTTGGCCTTAGGGTCCGTCGATGATTCATTGTTGAAATCATGAAAACTCATCTCCATCTAGACAGTCTTGTTAAGGGCATCAGCTGGTGGCTCCTTAGAGAGTTCCTCCTGGCTCACAGGGTTATGCCATTTAACTAGCCACTCATGAACAATATCATCCAATTCTTCATAAGTGACTTTGTAGGCCAAAGGTAGCCACTGCTTGTCAAGGTCCTGCCATGCCTGGATATAAATTGAATAAGTCCTGATAGTGAACTGAATGAGCCGCTGATACTTGGCTAGTACGTAATTGGATAAGTGGGGAACTTTGACAGCTGCAGCTTGCAGCACTTCCTAATAGACCCAAAAATGGATCACATAGTCCATCTGTTGACTAAGATCCTCAACCCACCACAAATTTTGATAGCATGTGCATCGGTTAACCTTCACCGCATCGACTACCATTGGTTGATAATCTTCTAGCTCCATCCATGTGACAAGCGCAATGATAATTAACAACCAACTATAGGAAAATCGTCACCCTCCCTGAGCAGTGAGAGCATCATCAAGCAATTGGTTGAGCAGAAACAAGGACCAGTTCATTTGCATGCCCTTTGCACATTTTTTTGCACATGTGACCACACCCGAGTTGCATGGACAGGTCAATTCCCCTGGAAAATCTTGCTCGCTAAAATGTGTGCCCCGATACACACCACCTATGAATTAATGCTATCAATACGATGGGCATGGCCATCACGCTGCAAGCCAAATCTCTCCTTCAACTTCTTGGCAAGCTTCTTGTCAGTATCCCACCCACGAACATACTGCACCGGATCTTCCCTCGCCTTTGGCAAGCCCATAATATTTGCAATTAAGTCGACCGTGACAGGAATAGGCTCATTTAACTAGAGTGTCCCACCATGAAAGTAGGAAAAGAGCTGTTTGATGCATGCATGAGCTTCGTTCAGTCGCCCAAAGTGAGGCATATTAATGAGCCCCAACAATCCATATTTATTCAACTCACTCTCCGATGGTTGAGGAATCCTATGAATTGGTGCACCAGGCCCTGTCGGAACTGATTCATAGGGCTCATCTCGGACATCTTCAAAGTTTAGCCTGATCAAGGCAGGGATGATATCTACCAAGAAATTCATCCCTTTTGGCAACGGCAGTAATTTGGGTGGATACTTCTAACTCTTTGTAAGATTCCTCAGCTTCGCTCCCAGATGCGTTGGAGCAACATATCCTAGGATATCATTGACAGAGACACCCCTGGGCACCGTAGACTCTATAGATCTTAAGCTCGACGTCTTGGTCTATGTAGTCCCTTCTCCTTGCACTCTAGCTGAAGTGGAGGTGTGCCTCTTTTGCGGCGGTGTGGAACTGGGCTTTTAAGCCTATCGCTTTCTTTTGGGGATCATCGAAGAGCCTACCGGCATGCTCATGACTTCTTCCTCAATGTCTGTGGGCTGAACAGGGGATTCCTTCTCATTGAAAATCTCAATTGCATTGGGGTCGCTCAGCATGCTATAGTCCCCAATCCTTACTATGCACTCGACTACTTTGCACCTCTACTCCACAACTCACCCTCAAGAGTCTTTGACTGTACTCAGCTCAACACTTTGCTCACTCGACTGAACTATTCTAAACAATTCCTTCCTCCTACATCCCACGTGCTATTTATAGCCACTTCCCAGTTCAAAATCATCATTGTCAAATCCATCGTGTCCATCATGACCAAATCCAACAGTAATGACACCAAATCCACCAACAATCTCACCCTACTAATGGTTGGATCGACCATTAATGCGCATCGCTTCAACAAGTGCCACTAGCTAACTGTTTTAACTACCTATATTTATTGTTGATTTGACCAACGCATAGCCCTGCAGATGTCATTCGTGGTCTCCCTTATGTCGCTAATAACTCCTATCCTTGCATAACCTCTTCCCCTAGGTTTGCCTTGCTGCTATCTAACAAAATCTGCTGGTGTTTTTTTTTATAGTGCCTCAAGTGGCATGTGGCTCTGACCCTGTCATATAGGGCTTCAAGACACTCCCATTAACAAGCATCGATAGTACCACACCATCTAATTGTTGTAACTAAACCGCACCTCCAGAAGTAATGGAATGAACAAGATACTGGACTAACCAGTGTATATGTAACTTACATGGATGCTTCATGAACTTGCTGTCATATAACAGCACCAAATCTCATTCCACAAACTGCTTATTCTTAATGTGACGATCATGCCACGCCTTCTGTGGATCCTTCATAATGCAATAAAGAGGTGCTCTTCAAGCTGGATCAACTGCGCAATGTGCTCTCTTAATGCTTCTGCATCATCCATGTCGGTTGCCACAACGATGCGCAAACTAGGAACAATGTATTCCATGGGCATGAATGCCTCTTGCCCATATACCAGCTTAAACAGTGTCTATCCAGTCAGCCGTTTACAAGTGGTGCGATAGGCCCATAGCACTGCTGGAATTTTCAAGTCCCAGTCATCACGATTAGCATTACATACCTTTGTCAATGCTGTTTCCAAAATTTTGTTGAATGCTTCAACAATCCCATTCTCCTGTGGATGGTATGGTGTGCTTTTCTTATGTTGCACCTGCAACTCCATAGTTAGCTCTCTCGCAGTGCGGTTGATAAAGTGACTTCCCTAGTCACTCATCAATATCCTGGGACACAATATTCTCAAATGTGAACTTCGCTGCTGTCGCAGTGGTAGAATCCACAACCAGTGTGGCCTATACTGACCTGGTCATATAGTCAGTCGCAGTAATGATGTATCACACACCAGTCCTCTTCCTCAATGGATTAGTTGGACCCACAAAATCCATAGCCCATTTATCAAAAGGTTGTAGAGTTACCTACGGAACAAGTAGCATTTCATCCCGTCGCGATGGTTTACCGACACGTCGAAAGACGTCACAACTCCATGCATAGTCTGCAAAATCAATATGCAACGTAGGACACCATAGCTCAGTGCAAAACACCTTATGCGTAGTAGCCCTTCCTCCATAGTGACCTCCTGCAATTCCTACATGTGCTTCTTCTAGAATGGGTCCCTGCTCATGCGGTAGGATACACCGTCACGAGATTTCATCTGGTTCAAGCTTGTATAACTGCCCAGCAATTAGCTGGAAATATGAAGCCTTTACTAGCAACTGCTTCTTCTGACTAGTTGAAAGGTTCTCTGGGGTGACACCAGTGGCCAAGAACTGAATGATTGGGGCATAATTATCATTTATGATATCGACCCAAAATAGTTGTGCATCTAGTAATATGTCATCAATATTGGTAGGTTCTTCTCCGGTCTCAATGCGAGACAGGTGATCCAAACCAGCATTCAACCGTCTGGGCTTCACAACTATTTCAAAGTCAAATTGCTGAAAAAGTAGTAGCCACCGACCGATATTCCCCCCCAACACAGGCTTATTGAATAGATATTACAAAGCAGAATGATCGGTGAACATCTTGAAGTGGCTACCTAACAAATAGTTCCTGAACTTTTGCAATGCATAAATCATCACCAATCCTTCTCTTTTAGTCGTTGTGTAATTTTGTTCAGCAAACGACAAATTCCTACTAGCATATGTGATCGAGTAATCTAGTTCAGCCTCACTTGGTTGCGCAAGCACAACCCCCATTGCAATAGAAGAGGCATCGACATGCACATGGAACTCCTTGTTCCAATTAGGGAATACCAGTATGGGTGCGGAGGCCATCTTGGCCTTTAGTGTGTCAAAACTTCCTTGACATTCTTGACTCCACTCAAATGTAGCATCCTTCTTTAATAGCTTCTCCTTAGGGGCAGTAATCACAATGTATCCTTTGATGAACTTGCGATAGAACCCCATGTGCCCCAACGTCGTCCGAAGAATATTCACATTCGTCGACGAAGGAAAACTAAGAATTAGCACAATCTTTGTTGGATCAACCAACAGCCCTTGCTTGCACATGATATGTCCCAACAACATTCCAAATGGCGCACAGAAAATGAACTTCTTTCAATTTAATGCAATTTGATGTTGTCGACACCTTTCTAGCATCAATCGCAAGTTGTCGAGATGGTCCCTAATTATCCCATAGACTATCCAATCATCCACATATACTTGCAGGAACTTTTGAATGAAATCTTTGAATGCAGTGACAACCACCCAAGAAAAGTTCATTGGTGCATTCTTGAACCCAAAAGGCATGACTGTATATTGAAAACAACCTCAATCAGTGAAAAACATGGTCTTATGGTGATCCTCCTTTGCAATTCGAATCTAGTGGTACCCCAAAAATCCATCTATGAAAGAACACATCTCCTGACCATCGACTCCTTCAAGGACCTCATCTGAAAATGGAGTCAGGAATGGATCATGCATGCAGGCATCATTCAAATTTCCTAGGTCGACACAAATGTGGACTTCGCTAGTTTTTTTTATCCTGAACCACCATAGGGCTTATCCACTATGATTCTTTGACAGGCTCAATGATCCCTGCATCCAACATCCAGTCAATCTCAACCTTCACACAGTCCTTGTATCGTGCATTCAATTGATACGGCCTTTGTCGCATAGGTTTTGCATTTAGTTTCAACATGATTTTCATCTCCCCGATGTCCCCTAATATCCCCTTCATTTTTTAGAACCATGTCGAGAAAAGATCCTGGAATTCATGCAGCAGGTTTGTTATTTTGGCTATTGTTTCCTCGTCCCAATAGTCCTCAATATTGGCAAATTTTGGGTTCTCTTCTGACCCAATGTTGACTTTCCTGATCTTCAGCGGCTAACTCATTGAATCCATCAGTATTTCTAGCGCTGCAACATCATGGCTTCCTTTTGACTCTAGAATATTAACATTCTGCAACTCATCATCATCTTCAGGTTCTCTAGATAGATTGTAACATGTCATCATGGGTTGCATCAAGCAGTACACATGTGGATCAACTGGGTATGCGACAGGGACGACCATCAACACTACGTCACGGATGATTTGAAATGCATTATGTCCCTCTAGGTTGGCATCCTAGAAACTAAACGTCCGTGCAAAGAAAATGGACAACTCTTCCCAAGTGGTTTTATTTCGACACAGTTCTACCACTACATACCAGGATCTCAGCATCTTGTCCAGAGTATGAACAAAAGCATGGACCCACTCATCTTCAGGCCGTGAGGCCCATAAGGCCTGTAATTCCATCAAGTGACTGGCGGGATCATTCCATCCATCGTATCTCCTAGCATGATACACCTCTGAATTGTCAAAATGCACCATCATCAATCTTTGACATTGTCCCCAGTCATGGATCATCTTCTTGGCATTTCCCACCACCGGGTCATGATCCCAACTTCTACTGACTTCATCACTCACAGGTTCAATATACCGGTGTCCTTCTTGAGGGTCCATGGGAGTAATGACCCTGACATCCTGGTTGTCAAACGTCATAACCCATTTTTTGAAATTGATAACCACCATGCTATCATTATCCCACCCAATCCCTATCAGTGCAGGATAAGAACCTCCATCTTCAACCACTTCTATCACATCAAAATCAGCATATGTTTTCATACCTTCAACATCAAAAACCAGGTTTGAGATGCGACCAATGGGCTAAACCTTTTCCTAATTTTCTATTCGCAGCTACATCGATGACCATCCCAATGTCAGCTTCCCCATCACCTGCCAAGTTTGCTTGGTCAAAATGTTTACATATAATCTAAGATCCAGAATAACCAAGTCAACCTCGTAGTCTCCGATCCGAATGTTCATCCTCATCTCGTTGGTTGTATTCCTCTTTTGCAAGGAGTTTACTGTGGAATCCTTCAATTCCTTATCTCGGTGGTGCAACAACTTCTCAATCTCAACAAGGGATTTGGGATCTCTTGCTAGCGACAGACAACTCTCAAAGAACTACTGCAAGGTACCATGCTGCCGCGATGGTCCTGCCTCTGCAAATGGATCAAAAGTAGATAGCATGTCGATAATAGATAACTTACATAGATTTCTCCTGATTGTATGCTTGGCCTCAAAGAAGGTATCTTTCTCCATCGCAATATCAAATGCTACCTTTTTCTTTCCAGTGAACCGAACTTGCTAACGCATTCCATCTTCTCCAGTTGTCACACAGGTGTGAGTGATGACCCCAACGTCGATATCCTTCATTCTTGGTTCGAATTGAATTGTTACAACCATCAATCCTTGATTCAATGGTGGGTTCTGATTCAACGGTGGGTTTGTTGGCCAATTTTGAGTATGTGGCGTGATCTGATTCTGCATCATCGACTAGTTCTACACTTGGAACATTGGTTAGTTCTAAGTCTGTGCATTCTACAACTGAGGAATGTTTCCAGCCTACCATTTTGCAATCAACAGAGGGAAACTTTTGATATTATGCTCACTTTTTGCACAGTATGTACACTACGCATGAGAACCCTCCCTCTGGTAGTGCCCGAATACTCCAGAGGTATAACACTAGATTGATCCTCGACCGAAGCCTCCTCCTTGTCCCCTGAATCTTCCGCAGAATCCTCCTTGGACTCCTCCTTATTGAAACTAAGGCTAGGCCAACTACTGCTACAGAGGGTTTGGTTGCTTTTGCACATAGTGCATAGCTTGAAACTGTTGTGGTTGAGGCTAAATGAGCGCTAGCTGATTATACTGTGGTTGTGGCGCAAACTGTGGTTGCACTACGAACTGCTGCTGCAATTGTGATGGGATAAACTGCATCGGGGGTGGTGGTTTATACTGCACCTGCGTTGTTGGTTGTGCCATTTGTGGCTACGCTTGCATTGCCTAGGGGTCCTCACCTTTCACAGAGTATGAATCATATGTCCTATCCTGGAGCAAGTCATAAGCTTGACAATTTTTATAGTCATGTCCTACTGACCAACAAAAGGTACAGTACAGACTCTCTTTCTTGGTAACCATCTTTTGCATGTAGTCGCAGTTCTCATGTCAATGCCCATAGACTTGACATATGCAGCACCATGGTACACCAACGCAGCTCAATGGGTTCGGGGCTCCTGAAAGCAAATAATTTCAGAACGTCAGACATGTATCCTTGGTGTGTCCATCCGCACGACACAGGTTGCACCAAATTTCATCATGATATTCCTTACCCTTCTTGATATCTTGCAGTTGGAGCATGAAATTGGCCAACTGTGCTTAAATATGGTTCATCCTGACTGTGGTTTATCCTACCAGTGATGCTTCTGATTTCATTGTGATTACCAAAGCCTCGCTCTGCGTCGCAATCTTTTGATACATTAGCAGATGTCTGATATGTGGGACAAGCATGGAAATGAAGCACTCCTTGTGATAAACATCGCTCATCTAAAAGCTGACCCGAGCCATCAATGTCTTAAACCGTTGATCAAATTCCCAAATTGTTTCATTGAGGAACTCCTTGATTTCTTTCAACTCGGTAATGTTCTGAGCCTCAGACTTTGGCTTCTTGAATTCTTCAAATAACCCCTTATGGATGTCATCCAATTTTGTTGTTGTACCTCCCTAAGCAACCAGCATGAATCACATGTACCAATCTAGTGCATGACCCCTGAGGGTGGTTTCCAGCTGTCTTTTCTTGACATCGTCATCCACAGTCTGTCAGGTGGTCCAAATCACCTCGCACAAGAACCAGTATTGCTCTGGGTCATCAGTTCTATTTCCATGAAATATTGGTAGCTTCATTTCATCACCCACCATTCTAGGCCTTCTTCCTCTAGCTAGTACTCTACTGCTAGACTGCTGCTAACACAACGGGCAAGTCGACGTAGAATGCACGTTTATTCCTAGTGGTGGAGTAGTTCACAGAGGTGTAGACATGTTATTTCTGGGGTTCAAGCCTATTGTTGTTATGGACATAGCCTGGGCCTGGTCGTCCTCGTTGTCACTAAAAGTTTTCTTTATCCTGTGTGGTTGTTCCTCGTGGAATCGCACTTCAATCGTAGCAGGACCTTCTCCTATCCTCTGCCTTTTCTCTCGAAACCTTTATCCTCCTCTCGTACAACCACTTGTTTCCTCGGTGACCTTCACAACCTCACCAGAACTCATGCCCATCTACCCCTTACCTTTCCATGCATCCCCCCCCTTTCATCGCGGTGTCTATAACCTCCGCACACCAGAGTTCCACTATTATTGATCCATCTTCAGAATACCTTTTTCATGGACAAGCTGTTTAATAGATAGCTATAGAGACAACAAAAATCTACCTCGTGGTCCATTGAATAACTCCCTTTCTGCTTTGCTAAATGAATTATTGGTATCAGCTACAAACTCGGTAATGTAGCCCTCCAAGATACTTCCCAACCACACCCCGATAGCTCTCGATTCCTTATTGTTTGTTTCTTGCAATTCCTGGATCAGCTCCAGAGTCTAAGATGTCATCTCTCCTCCTTAGAAGTTTTTCTTCTTAGAAGTGAAATTCACTAGCCACTCATACAAGATGATAGGAAACTCATAGAAGAACCATTCATGAGTACCATCGTGAATATATCTGTCCAACCAATTTCCCATTGACAACTTCGGATTCTGATTTTCTATTTTAGCAAACTCTCATTGACCAAACCACTCCTCGATCTCCGGTCAAGTCGGATATGTTGGTTGTGGAGCCCAATCTTCCAAATCCAAAGATATTGTTCAGCTATGATTGTAACCTAAGAGTTCTGTACACTCGTTCCCCCTGCATTGGAGTTCGAGGTCGAAGCACTCGAAATTTTTTTTTGGGATGTGTGTTGGCCAACAATATTGCAGACCCATGGTATTGGGTAAACCCTAGAATTTTTGCCCATGGTATTTCCCCTATAAAAGAGAGCATTGTAAATCGACTAGATATGGTATTGTATTGTACTGGAAGAGATACTATGAGAGCGTGAAGAGGAAGTGCATCGGTTTTGCTGCAGGGTGTATCCCTTCATCTTTTTGGACTTGTTGATGGGCGTATTTGACTAAGCCCGCAACGGGGGAAAACGACCCAGACCGGGATCCTTAGAACAGGTTCCAAGCTGTTTTAAGTAGTCGCTCCCGACAGGTTTAAAGGCTCTGTTGGCCTGGGATCCTAAGAGACTAGTTAGTGCTACTGATAGTTAATGTCACTCCTATAATTACAAAAAGTTAACCTAAGTTATAATTTACAAGAACTGAAAACTTGTTAAGCAGGATTATTCCAAAACAATTTACTCTAAAAATAAAACACAAATCTCTACAGAATTCA